>JACEII010000024.1:1073233-1208231 GCA_014332785.1 Antheraea mylitta | reverse complement strand
GCTACGCTTACATAATAATTTTATTCAAAAATTTCAACTGCTTCGAAAACGTCCACAAAATTATTAATAACTAATCTATACTATTAAAACTGTAACAAATCGAAATCTGTACATTCAATATTTTTTGGAAATTTTAATGAAGGTAGACTATGTTATCCATATAGAAGCCAAAATTAACACAGTGACAACTGATATTACAAGGCTACATCCAGGATACTTTTTGTCCCATAAAACGCAAGGGTTTTAAATTTAGAATAGCTGGTTAATACTGTGAGAATTGGTCGATGATAACTGAAGTAGGTTATAAAAGTATTAGATATAGCATTATCAAGATATATGTCATAGTGTGATTTTACTTTCTTTGTAGAAGGGTGCATACTTTCAGTTCCGAAATTATCGCTGTCCGGCATATTTTAAATTAAAACACTGGTTACATTCACAACTGCGAAGGGTGTTTCATAATTTATAAATAGCGTTAAAAATGCGTAGTTTAATCCGTGACAGTCAATTGTCTAATTAAATAGTAACAAAGAAATCAGTGAAAGGTGCAAGCGCGGTGTGTTTGGCGGTATGTCAAAGGGCGCCCTTTGTGCATGCCGTGTAATACTGGTACGACGAGTGTTCGACAAAGCAATTTGAATGTTATGTTTATACGGATAGAGTTGCAGATGTTTTTGAGTACTTCGACAATAGTGCAAAGTTCGTATTATAACCTGTAGCTTCGGAAATGTAACGTCACAAAAAACCATAATCTTCATCATCATCATCACTGGCAGTTCTTCTCGACCTAATGCAGAAAATAAGCCTCCTCTCTTTTAAAAATAAAAACATGTAATTGAAATCTATCGAGTAATTTTTGGATGTACGTAGGTCAGACTTTGGCCAGTGTATATGTATATTAGTAAGATTAAAAAAAACCAATTCCGTAATATTATAAAAATATTATATTACACCTAATTTAAAAATATAAAAAATACATATACCTATACATTAAAAAAATTACTGAAGATTAATTTGACCCGTAAAAAGCTAACATCACGCAATATCTCCAGGCGGTCACCCATCCAAGCACTGACCATTTTTTTTTTTTTTACGTGGGGAAATCCCTTATGGATACCCACCCTCCCGGGGGAGAGAGTGGGATATGTCCGACTCGCACGGACTAAAACCCCACGGTGTACCGACAGACCGTGATGTTGGGGCGGCAAGGGATCGTTCTATGCTATTCCCCTTGAATAGCCGCCCCAACGGTCCACCCGGCGGAAGGTTGCCGCCGGGCTCCTACCTATAGAGAGGCAGCTGGGCACACGCTAGCTGCTCCCCCTCGTCCGCCGGATCTGTGCAATGAGGGGATGAGCCCCCCGACTGCATCCCCTCAGATCCGGCTACGGTGGCAGGAGGAGTTGGGCAAAGCGCCGCCTCCTCCTGCCAGTCCTCCTATGGTGAAGACGGTTACTGAGGGGGTCCGCCTCGAGATGACTTCCTCGCAAAAGGAGGCCACTGCTCGCCACGCCTGTTCGCTACCGAGCATGGACGAGACCACGCTCGGCAGCGATAAATCCTCTCCTACCACCGCCACCAGAGTGCGGCGCTCCACCTTCCAGAGAGAGTGTGCTGTGCGGTATCTTCCTCAGCGCCGCACTCATGGCAGGCAGCGGTCAGCTCCCTGCGAGCGATCCGGTGCAGGTACCACCCGAAACAACCATGTCCGGTCAGCACCTGCACCAGCCTGAACGACAAGGAGCCCCATCTCCTCCCAATCCACTCCCGCAGGACCGGGCGGACGGCGTCGACGGTGTGCCTCCCGAAGCGCGCGTCCGCCAGGTCCTGCATCCACCTCCCTACAGCCTCTTCTCGCATCTCCCGCCTTTTAGCTTCTATCTCCCTGGGAGCCGGAGGATCCAAGCACTGACCACGCCCGACATTGCTTAACTTTGGTGAGATCGGACATGAACCGGTCGACGTTGACGACAAAGCATTTCTATCTACGCGTCTCTCTGCCATAATTGTGACGTTACATAATATTAAATAGAAACAATTTGAATCTTACAATCATACAAGTAGGGTTGTAAAGGTTTTTGAGTATAGACTTTACTTTTAGGTATAGACATATGTATGCTGCCGCGAGGTTTTTTTATAGATAATAATATGTTCTTTAATATTGTAGAACATATTTTTGTTCTATCATTCATAGTTATCGGGGCGCATGCGATGAAATACATTTTATGCCAAATTTTTTTCATACCTCTGATTACATTATTGCAATTGTAGTAGAAATCCCAATTTTTTTCTAAAAAATAAATATAGCCTATATTACTAAGGGTTTTTTTCGAAATGTCTACGCTATTGACCCAGCAAGGCCTTAACAGCTTCACCGGACTACTAAGGCGAGCGCTTAAGGCACTCATCCGATTTTATTTTGGCAACCAGCTCAAGGGTGCACGGCACACCTCGGCTTGGCTGTTGCCTGTTGCATACAAAATCGCAACCTATCTTAGCCAACCTAGCTAACTATTTATATATGTACGAGTTGTTGAAACGTATATGTGTACCAAGCATACACGCCTCAACAACTCCTCCATATATTTATTATCGGAAAATTGATAGTTTTTCAGTTCGATAAGGGGAATAAGTAAACCCTTCCACTTTCATGTGTAAGCGTGTAGGCGTGCACGTGTGTGGGGGTGATCGTGTAGTGTTGTAGCAGTGATGTATATTTGTGTGTCACCGTATCGCGCAAGCAACGCACTCAAGTGCTCCCTACCGAGGGATCGAACCTAATGGGAGGTCTAATCCGGTATGTTACTAAGGGATAATGTAGCATTCTAATGGTAAACGAATTATCGAAATCCGTCCAGTAGTTTGAGTTTATTCGTAACTAACATACAAAAATACTACGATTCCTCTTTATTATAATAGTTTAGAAAAATAATTTGAATCTTATGCTTTACTGATAGGGTCGTTAATAGTGCGAAGTTTGTGTGTAATCACCACGAACGTCGCCATGGCCGATTTAAGTTTAGGGTGCGCCTATAGATGTTTTACATCAAAAATCACATGTAATCTGGGTATATTTGAGTGAGACCGGGGATAGTTAGGATTCACAATTGGAAACGGTAGTTGTGGCTGCAATCGGGTATCAGTTTTATTCAATTTTATCGCTTTTAAAAATACAATTGAAACCAGTGATAACCAATTTGGTGCAGACGAAGTTGCACGGGTCAGCTAGTTGTCAATAAGTTTATGGTCTAATATTTAATTAGAAATATCTCTTCTATCTTCAAAATTACCAATAATAATTATGATATAATTTTGTAAACTGTGAATGTGGTGACATCTTGAATCTTGCATATATATAAATCAAGATATAAAATTTTATATACTAAAGCGATAAATACGCACATGTTTACAGTGAACAACATACTTTTGCTAAATTTCATACGGACGAAGTCGTGGATAACAGCTAGTCTAAAATAGAATAATCTCAATTACTATTTATAAGGTTCGCTGTCTACCAATGAAAGTCCCGTGAACATCTGTCTAAAAGTTTTGGAGAAAGTTTTGTGGGTAAAAACACGGTTAACAGCTATTATAAACAAAAATCATCTAAATTACTTTTATAAATATTTTATAAATATAAATTTGTAGGTGGTAGAGCCCCGCTGAAGCTATTTTTGGTATCAGCATGAATGGGTCGGCTCCTCTGGGGTAGTACCACCCCTCTCACAGAAAGCCGACGTGAAATAACAGTGCTTACATTGTTGTGTTTCGTTCGGTCAGTGAGAGAGCCGGAGGCCCACCTCCCTTCCTCTTTCCTTCTTTCCCTTTCCTTCCCCTCCCGCTTCTCCCATATACAGGCTGGCAACGCACTTGCGACGTCCCTGATGTCGCTAGTGTCTATGGACGGTGGTGATCACTTAACATCACGTGACCCACCAGTTCGTTTGCCTCCTTTGATATAAAAAAAAAAGTCAGCTATCTACCAGAAAAAGTCTCGTAAAGATTGGTCTAACCGTTACGGAGATAGCAATGCGAGCGAAACCACGGTTATTGCTAGTATAAATTAAAATTGCTTGAATTACTTTTTATAAAATCAGCTATCTGCCAATGGAAGTTTCGTGAAGACCGGTCTCATCGTTTTGGAGATAGTAATACGGGCGAAGCCACAGTGAAGAGCTAGTCTAAATTAAAATAACTTGAATTACTTTTTATAAAGTCAGATATCTGCCAATGAAAGTTTCTTGAAGATCAGTTTAACTGTTTTAGAGATAATACTGCAGGCGAAGCCACAGTTAACAACTAATCTAAATTAAAATATACTAAATTACTTGTTATGGTATCCGTTATCTGTTGGTGAAAGTTCTGTGAAAATCGGTCCATCCGTTTTGGAGATAGCATTGCAGACGAAGCCACGGTTAACACTTAGTCTAATTTAGAGTAGCCTATGTAACCCGCAGTAATTTCAGCTATCTGCTAGTGAAATTCCTGTCAAAATCGGTCCAGCCGTTTCGGAGATTACCCGGAACAAACAGACAGACAGACCGACAATAATTTTAAAAATTGCATTTTTGTTATCAGTAGCGTGTATACGTTCATACCCAATCAGTGAAAAATTTTTATTTCGCTGTTACATACAGACAATTCATTTTTATTATATGTATAGATAAGAAGATAAATAATAATTAAAATAAAAATCGAAAGGCTAAAACCATTTTTAGAACCTTTAATTAACTGAGTATTGGTAAAAAAAACGATTTCAGTCGCTATTCTCTATTATTATTCATAGATATATCTCAGTATTACAAAATATATCAAACATCTCATACATTAAAATCCATTGAGGCTTTAAGCTACAAACCTTTCCAAAACTTTAGACATACACCCAAAAATATTTTTTCTCCTTTTATTCCATGAGGTCAGCTAATAATATAAATTGGTATTGAGGTTTATTAACCACTGAACAAAATAGACTATTTTTCAAACAGTCTACATCACTACAATGTCACATAACGAAATAGGTTTAGAGCGTAAGGCTAATAAAAATTGTACAGTTGACACAATTGATAATTTTATGGAAATATAAAAATAATTTCAAAATAATAGAGTACTTACATGTGCCGTGGATAGTTTCATCGACAGAAGGCGGCGGTGATGGAGAACGGGCAAGTTTCAAATCGTATTTCCCTTCCTTCCCCATTCTATAGGAGTTGGTGCCACCAGCATCCCACGCCACGCGCACCCATCCATCCTCCCCGAGCTCCCCGATCACACGACCCTCTCCACCAGGTACCCCATCCTTAAATAATATCCAATACCCAATGGTAATTATATTGTAGTCCGGTGAAGCTGTTAAGACCTTGCTGGGTCAATAGCGTAGTAGTTTCGAAAAAAAAAAGTAATTATATTATCTAAATATATAAAAATCCAGTGTCATGATGTTAGTCCACGATAAACTTCGAAACTAAACCGATCTTCATAAAAATTGACATTTACGTATAATTTAGTTCAACTTGAGAGATAATTTATATTTCGATTCATGGCCTGATTATTATATAATTATTAGTGAAATAAAAAAAATAAATTAATAAATAAAAATGATCAATGTTTTTTACTGTTACTAATTGTAGATTTCATCAGTCTCGAACAGATGGCGGTTTAAATTAGTTTGTTAACAAAAAACTGTAGGACCCACTGTTATATATAACTCATAGATATGGCCCCATGCAGATACTTTATCATAATCTTAATTCAACATGTAATATATGAGCCACAGCGACGAGGTCAAGCCAGACAGTAAATTAGATATTTCTTAAAAAAATACCCCTATTATTTTGTATATGTCGTGTTCACATTTAACAGAGTTCATATCAATTTTTGTTCATCGAACTCAGTTTTGTGGACTTTAAATAAGTAATTAAACCCCATTCCCTCGCCCTCATACAAATATCGAATGTAAATGAACGAATACGAACCTGGTCACCCCACTTCCAATCTCTTCCTCTTACGACACGTGTACCAATTTTCATCAATGAAGCTAGTTCAGGACCTGAGAGAGAAGCACCACGGGCACGAGCGCCTAATCTCTCGTCTTCATAAATGACCAAACATTCAGCTGTTAAGAAAAAAATGGAAAATAAACTATATATTCTATACAGTAGAAACGGCAAAAATAACAAGTTATATATACTACATACATTTCGATTTCAATCCATTGCAAATAAGCGAAGAGTACTGGGAGGTATCACCGCCTATCTGTTTCAGTAAAGTAAGGCAGGAGCTTAGGGCACCACCGTTTATCAGCTGCTCCAATTCGGGGCCCTGACATCCTTCAATTAGAAGTGATAGCAGTGTTATTAAGAACCTAAAACAGATTGATATTAAAAGGGTTATAATAACTATTACAATTCATTTTTTCAATATTTTGGTTGCCATTATTAAATAAGGGCATAAACCGAGACTAGTTGTTGAACTGTATATAGTATAGATAGTAACCAGATGATGGTGCTATTGTTTCATAGAATTAACTACACCTTTCATGTGAATTCAACATGATGTCAACACTACTTACTCCCTAAACGCCATCACCAATATTAACTTAAGCTACTCATAATAAACATAATCATTATAGCTTGGACCCTATGGATCCTCTGTCTGTCTGTAAAAGTATTGTCAGAATTGGTTCAGCCATCCCAAAGTTTTACAAACAAACAATAAAGAATTGTTAAGGCTGGTGAACCTATGAAAACCTACCAGGCCAATCCTGTAACTATGCATTTGAAAAAAAAATGTTATTCATATGTGTGTATAAATAAAAAACTTTAGTAAGAAAAGTTGACAGTCAGGGGATGCTCTTCAGATTTTAGTTAATATTAGAATTCATAGTTAAAAATACATCAAGTATACTATAGATGGACTATATCGGATAGAAATAGTATGCAGCTCATAGGGGCAACGAAATGTATAGAAGATCCGCGTCCACACACATGGGAGTCAAGAACGGTGGAATAGAGGGGAAATGACGGCATATAAGCGTCATGCCGTTTAGCGTAACGGAATTCGTTCCGACTTTACTGTTCACACATACACGTTTCACATCAAAATTAATTTCTTTATATTACAATGGGAACTTAAAAATTATTATTGGTGCAGATTAATGATATGCTAGATTAAACTAACCTTGCTCTAGAGGGACGATTTAACAATGCATGCGCTCCATAATTAGCACTCATCTTTGATGGCAAAGGTTGATGCTGTTCGCCTTCTAACACTCGAGATTTTAATTCTATTAATATGAAGTCCATAAGCTTGGACCTTTCTAATAGCACCATATACTTGAAATACGGTATCACAGCCTCTATTCCTTTTAGAGAAGGAGTTAAGGGTATAGTCGGCTTAAGAGGCACTTGTGGTACAGAGTCAGCCATAGAGGCTCCTAATAAACCCACCAGGGCTGCGTATTTGACACTCTCTGACATAGTTTGTGTCGAATGGAGTATGCTGTTGATCATACTGTAGCCGTTTCTTCTAATTTCAGCCCTTTGCACCTACAACAAATAAAGTTGGTAAAGTGAGATGTTTAATTTCTATACATATTCTGGTTAACTATTACTCACTTGACAATACAAAGCTCTCCTTAGAATATCAATATCACAAGGTTCTTCAGTGATCACAAAGTCAATTATGGCTGTCGTTAAACTTTGCTGCTCTTGAGTAGCTTCTTCCAGTAACCAATTTAAGTCTGAAAATGCAAATATATATTTACGATATTCGGACACGACAATTCCATTAAAATCGATAGCAACTAAATTTATTCCTAAACTAAATATAATAAAAAACTTCACATTTCGACAAGCTCATGAGTAACTAGCCGTCAATTTAGTAAATAAATCTTTTAAGCAAAATTAATATGTTAATATAAACACCTTTTTCATCACACGCTAGTCTCGAAACCCAAGCATTAACAAATTTATTTCTCTCTGAATTGTCATCGTCTTTTTCCTCGTCAGCTGTAATGAGATCATTCTTCAGATCATCCGCAAGCAACATTACTTGTTTTTCGCTCTCTATAGATTCCTTTAGCACGGAATTATCAGTTATATCGTTTACAGAACTAAAAGACATCTCGTTTGTTGGAGTTTTATCATCAAACTCTCTATCGAAGAGATCTCGCTCTGTCGCTTTTTCGTTGCGTCCTTCATTGTGCATGTCGCCATAATTTGAAGCGTTCTTCAGATCTTTCTCCATAAATTTATCTTTAGTTTTTATTTTCACTTTATTATGATGCTCTTTTGTATCGCCGGTAGTATCCATGTGTATTCTAGAATGTTCTATAACAATGTTCGGTGTGATATCTTCAAGTACTTTGCTTGACGCGTTCGCTATAGACGATTTAATGAGCAAAGCGTCGCCTTGTAAAAGGCTACCGGTAGCCTTCAGCATACTTTTGCTTAGGCTATTCTGTCTATTTCTTAGATCTTTTGTTGTTTCGAAACTACAAGAAAAAGCATTATTTTTTTTATTGTTTAATATAATAGAACTGAACATTTTTTTTATTTATTAGTATATACCATTTATTAAAACTAGGAGTTTTGGCAGCTCGCATAACTTTTAGAAATAATTTCTTAGCTGTTGGCGGACGATGGGAAGGCGGACGAGAACGCAGAGCGTTTACTGCTGGAGATATTGCAGCACGAACTTCGTGCAATAGAAATCGAGCACGTTCTAATGGCGCTGCACACACCTACATATTCAAAAAAAATATAATGTCAACCATAGTTTCATTGATATATAAAATTAGTCCAAGGGCAATTTACAAGAAATGTACCTCTTTGTACCCTCGAGATAACTGTTGTCTAGCCCTCATCAAGGTCCATTTACTCTGTTGTACCGCTTTCACAATCTCCGACATAGCCGGAGAAAGTTTCACTTCCCCTTTTTCCATTTCTGTAATATAGAAATCATGTCAGTAACACAAAGTTATGTTTTAAATATGTATCAACCAAGACATCAAATTTTACCAATAATCGCTAAAGCTAAAGAGTGTTCTTTCAACCCTGTGTGATACAGCAATGATGCCAGCAGAGCCCGTCTGAGCTCTTCTAGAGGATGCTCTGGTGGGAAATGTGGGGCACAGCCTTCTCGTCGTTCACATGCCCACCACAGGTGCAACGCTAGTGGATCCTAGAAGTATATAATTAACATTGAAACGCAGAGGTGGCAATTGTCTCTGACTGGATCGAGACCACCATACATATATGTATGTGATATCGTAAGCTTAGACGTATCGCGTTCCAGGTTTAACCAGTCTACATTCAGAAACCAGAGGAGGTGGCCTGTGTTTGATGGCGGTGCGATTACTAAAGCACATACACTGTTAATTTCAGTAACTATCAATTGGTTGTTCTGTCGTTAACCATTGCGTATCCAGAAGTAGTGAGAATTAGGTGATAGAAATGATTAGCGATGAATTATAGATATTCCAGTTGTTGCCATCATCTTTGGATTCCACTATTGTTACCATTAGATATAGTTGAGTTTAGATATAGTTTAGATATACTATTATAGTGACATATGTAGATAGAATTGTAGATAGCTTCAAATAATGATATTTACTATGCAATGTATATAAGAGATACAATAAAAATGAAATCTTTCATTTTCAAAACAAATAATTTGTGGATAAATAACCTAAAACAGAATATTGAACCGCAAGCTCTAGAATTAAGTTTACATTTTTCGACAACAGACTCGTCAACACCATTACATTGTAAAATACCGCCTATAAGGATATAATAGGTCTTTACCTATGAAATTGCCGTTCTGCAGTACTGGCCATTTCAAATCAAAATAATTACTGTTTGGCTAAGAATTCTAATTTCAAATTAATTTTATTTTAAAAACATGGAGTTCTTTTCCGAAATTAGTCATTTGTTTATTGATTAGTGTCACATTTTCATCGCATTTCAATCTTTTTTATCATCATGGATACGTTAAAAATTCGAGTAATTATGGAATATGAGTACCGTCGTGGCAGCAACGCGGCACAAGCGGCACGCAGCATCAACAACGTTTACGGAGCTAACATTACAAACCAACGCACCACCTGGTATTGGTTTGCTCGCTTCCGTTCTGGGAATTTCGACCTGAAAAATGAACCTCGCGGTCGTCCGAAGACTTTGGTCGACAATGACGAATTAAAGGCGATTGTGGGAGCTGATGATACACAATCTACGTCTGAATTAGCAGCGGCTTTCGATGTTAGCACCCCACGAACTCAATGTTCGCCAGCGCGAAGTAGCGTCGAGACGTGCATTGCACTGCTCAACAGACACAAAAATGAAGGAATTTTGAACCGCATTGTTACCTGCGATGAAATATAGATTCTGTTTGATAACCGCAAGCGCTCAGCAAGTTGGTTGGATCCTAGTTCAGCACCTAAACAATGCCCTAAACGAAAACTTACCTCTAGAAAAGTGATGGTCACTGTTTGGTGATCTAGCGCCGGTGTGATTCATCACAGCTTCTTACCAAACGGGGTGAACATTACTGCAGATGTGTACTGTGAAGATCTGAACACAATGATGGAGAAGCTGGCACATTTCCAACCAGCATTGGTCAATCGCTCGTCACCGCTGCTCCTGCACGATAACGCGCGACCTCATACTGCACAGCAGGCAGTCTCCAAGTTGCAAGAACTGGGGTTGGAAGTTCTACGTCATCCACCCTACTCACCAGACCTTGCGCCTACAGACTACTACTTTTTCCAGAATTTGGATAACTCCGTGGCGAGAAAAAAATTCAATACCCGAGAAGCAGTACAAAATGCCTTTGAAGAATTTGTTGCCTTCCATCCAGCTGATTTATTTAAGAAGGGCATCAATAAACCGCCACTGCGTTGACAGAGATGCATTGATTGCATGGGTCATTACTTCGATTAATACAAATAAAAAATACATGAAAAAAATTCGTTTAAATTTTTTCATACAAAACGGCAATTTCATAGTTAACAATCTTATATTTGAAATCATCTGTTCATTGGTAATGCTGAATACAATATGTAGGCAGATTTCAAAATTAAATTGAAACTAGACAGGGAGCATACTATATAGTCTCAATTGCTTATAGAAAACTAAATAGAACTAGTGTTTGTATACTTACATGTAACTTTGGTTCTGCTAATGCAAATAATAACGCATCGGCACGCGCTGGTGACGACACCACTTTGACACGAGGTGGGGGGCGTGAGGCGCGTGACGTCACAGTCGGTTCTCCGGCTGGACTATTACCACCTGTTGATGAGCCACTGCGCGCCTCAGCCTTTTCTTCCTCAAAAGGATTCGTTAATTGCGGCATCTATATATTACATCAATATGAACATATTTTTATTAAGTAAATAAAAAAAAATATTACAAACAAAAAGACGAGAAAATACATAGTCTAAATAATCCGGCACTTTTGAAAATCAGGGGGTATCAGTTTATTGGAATTTATAGAAAAACTATACATAATTTTTAGAGGTTATACTAAAACTGGTGCGCTTGCATGAAAAGCAGAGGGGTGAGGGAAGCGTGAGTGTAGGTTTCCGGATAGTAGGAGGCGCATAACCTCTCTCCCTTCTATCCCCATCCCTCCCCTCTCCACAAACATAAGCTGGCAACGAACATGCCACTCCCTCTGTGTTGTTAGTGTCTATGGACGGTGGTGATCACTTACATCAGGTGACCCACCTGTCCGTTTGCCTGCTATGACATAAATAAATAATGAACTGCCAGATTACTTAGACTCTACCGTAATTACTTGTCAGACATTTACCAGTATGAGTATTTAATTTACCCATGCGAATATGTGAAATGTATATGTGTGTATATTCTATCGTGATATAATGTAATTCCTAAAAACATTTTTATATACTTTAACTTTCATAGATCTGTAAAGGAGCTAACCTGTAATCCACCCCTAAGGAAGACGGCCACAGCATATGGTGCGGCATCTCGCTCTGCTTGTTGTACTGGGAGCGAACGCGCGAGTCGCGCACCACATTGACTTATTCCTAATGCTAAGTGAAATGAAATAGACGACAGTACATGATGTGCACGAAGAGTTGACGAGCTCTCCTAAAAGAAAAAAAGTAAAAAATCATAATACTATAGTACAGATAGAATTTATAATCTATAAAAAAATTGTACACTGGAGCCTTGTACTACTAAAAGCATGAAATAGCATTTCACATTTCTAATACCATTAAGTACCTATACCTATTTTTTTTACCTTATAGTTCTTTAATACTATAAAGTGATTATGTTCTAGCGGCTTAAGTGTTCCAACAAAATCGTAACCCCCGCTATTTTTCAGATATTATTTCTAACCCACGTAACTTACACAATACGCTACTTTGAATAAAAAGTATAGGGTCAAATATAACGACTACTTGATAAAGGTC
The DNA here is from genome assembly GCA_014332785.1 of Antheraea mylitta. NCBI lineage: Eukaryota > Metazoa > Arthropoda > Insecta > Lepidoptera > Saturniidae > Antheraea > Antheraea mylitta. The sequence continues at coordinate 1,195,792 of JACEII010000024.1, read as the reverse complement.
CCGCCAATAATTACAGATTTTTTCTAATTTAAAATGCACCTACTTTTCCAATATGAACTTTGTTTAATCTGCTATATACAGGCGGAGATAAAACAGTTAAGTACATCTTCCTCCTCTGCTTCAAAAGTGCAAAAATATTTTTTTTTCCTTAATATTGAATTAATGAATGAATTAAGGTCGAAATTTCCTTCTACCAAGCGATATCTTTATATAATATGATTTGTGATTTTATGCCTTAAAATGAATATATCACCTGACATTTGTGATTATATATCTGATCGGCGTACAGACCGACACACTTCTCGGTAATACGTGAGAGGAAGGCGGCGTGCGGGTCCACGCTCAGTGCAGCGGTCGCATCACAACCGTGTAATCTCCGGACCAGTTCCACGGTACTCGCGTTCTCACATTCAAAACTATCTACGTCGTACACATACCCACTAACCACGATCCATGAACCACCGTCTTTCGTGTGATTTTGAAGATCACATCTGTAATTATAATGTAAATAGGAGGAAGTCACAACACCACTACTGAGATGCTGCTCTCGGGTTTGTGTTTTTTTGAACAGGACAACTTCTAGTGATTTATGACGTGGAGTCTTTCGCTCTTGTTTTTGAGTATCGGTATGTAATGGTAATGCTATTATTATGTTACATAGTGAAAATTGTATTTATAAGATTATAAGTAAATACTTTATTTTAGAACTATACTGTGTGCACTTATTTTACTGTGGCAAGGCATGTCGGAAGCGTTTAAGAAAACAGGATGTTCACAGCTAATAAACAATTTAGCAAATAATTTTCTATATATATATTTATTTTATGATAGTTAGTCATTTGTTTTATATGTGTGATAGAGCCACGCTGACTAGTTTCAGCATGAATAGGTCGGCTCGTCTGGGGTACCACCCGACACACAGAAACACCCACGTTAAGTAACAGTGCTTGCATTGTTACGTTTTGTTCGGTCGGTGAAAGCGCCGGAAGCCCACCCCAGGGGTTCCTCTCCCTTTCCCCTTCTCTCTCCCCCCTTCCCCACTAACACAGGCTGGCAACGCACTTGCAACTCCTCTGGTGTTGCTGGTGTCTATGAACGGTGGTGATCACTTAACATCAGGTGACCCACCTGTTCAATTGCCTCCTATAATATAAAAAAAAAGTGTAAATATATGTTTTCACGTAAATTTATACATATAGACAAAGCTTTATTAATATGGGGGTGTGAAGAAGTGTGGAGGGAGGGTCATAAAAATAATTTTTTTAGTAAAGAATGTAGTTTTATGAACGGCCTCATAATAATTAAAAGTCATAATAAATTTACTCGGTAGAGGAAAATATGCACAACGTTAAAATGATAATGCAATGTAGTATAAGTAAAGTTTAATCAACTTACTTTCTTATAACACTGTTGTTCAAGTTACTTCGCTTAGACACTAGACCCGGCCAGCCCAATAAGTCTGAGTCTAGTTTAGATGCGGAAGGTAAAGTGCGTGCAGCTTCATCGCACGCACGCGACATCTTTACGAGTGATGTTGTACAATCTGATAAAGCGTTCGGAGAGCGCGCCGCACAAGAACACACCCACGCGCTAAGTTCACTTACTACCCGACCTTAAAAATCATTGTATTTTTTTAAAACGTAACCAGTGAAAAATGATGGTCGTATGGATAACAGATAAATGATGCATAGTTTCCTAACAATTTGATACACTGCAATAATTTGAACGAACGCTTGTGTGAGTTTTCTGAACGGCAGTCACTCTTCACAATCCTTGTTATGTATAATCTATTCCATACATCCCATTATTCTTTATTTTTGGTATATATTTAAACTGCTGGGTTGCTATTTGATACATTTTTATTTTATTTTACGAACACGTTTTTAAAGATTTTGATGAGTTTGTGATATTAACTTCTCATATATTAGTTTCAAATCAAACTTCGTACTAAATAAAAAATACAGACAAACAGATATCAGAGTTAATATATAATTTTCTCAGTTTTAAGTATATTTCTCATCAGAGAGCTAGTATTCGTACAGATCTGACAAACAACAACGAGAGTTAAAAGAAACATTATTTAATTCGAGATGTTGTAATTATTTTAGCAAAACTATTAACCTTTTTGGGGTGTAAGGGGTGTCGAATAACATCATAAGACTTGAGACACCCAAGCCAACCTCACCTGCACGTGGTGCACCCTGCTGAATAACGAACGAGGCAATGGCGCGAGCGGGGTGGTAGGGTTTTACAGCCCGACTGGGTCGCAACCACCATGTATTTGGCGAAAAAGCCCGTAATAGTGATTCGCTTCTACGGGTCGCGTTTCGGGATCAGCCTGTGCATATCCAGCTTTTTATAGGCCGGCATGATAGTGGCGACCGGCGATGGACAGTGTGTCAATCGGTGGTCGCTATTATTTTTGGATTGTACTATGCTTACCATCAGGCATAGTGCAGTCACTTTGCCGTGCTACAATAAAAAAAAAAAAAAAAAAAAAAAAAATACATTATTAAGGATTATTTTACTTTCTTCGAGACTGAACCTGGGATAGATTTCAATTATTTGAGATATTTTTTAAAGAAGTAGTTTTCAATCGAAGTTTTATTATATATTTTTATAGCAATTAAGAATATTGACATATTCTGAGCACATACCAATTATATCAGCAGAAATAATATTGCAGAGAGCTGTGAGTTGAGAGCTGTCCGCAGTGTGAACCGCACGTGTGAACGAGCATAGCGTAGATTGAACGTGTTCTGCTAATAGAGCCGTATAATTAGTCATTAGGACTTGTACTCCTCCACGGGTACTGCGACCACCCCGAGACCACATCGCTTCACAGAACAATAGCCTGAACAACAGATATTGTTTTTTAAAATCCAGAAATCATCATGGCGTTATATAATAAGAAAGATAATATGAATTAAGATTGAAAGTTCCTGTGGGTTGAATAATACTAAAGTACCAAGATCGAATTGTGTTGTAACGTTTTTCAACGCAACGTTTCAGATGTAAAGAACAGAAAATAGCCACTTGTCTAACTATAGAAAAGGACAAAAATCTGTCATGGATTAACCGAAAAGTTTTTTTAATTATAAACAATTAAGTACATTAGTAATTTAATTATTGGAAATATATTTTAACATAGCCAAAGAAGTTTTATTTATGATACACGTACAACATGTACGGGCTGTTTGATACTAAAAATTTAAACATGTAAAAATATGAAAGTCAGAAATAAGTTATAAAAGCTATGACACTTAATAGAATTTAATTATTCTAGTTTGCTAAAGCGGTAAACAAATCAATGCACACTTTAATATAAGTTAAATAAACATTTTGGAACATTCTACAGTAAATATAAGGTTGTTGACCTTTGAAAACGTATTAGAAGATCACAGCTAGGGCTAACAGTGTCATGCCCTTTAGGATCATCGGTTTTGCTCGTATCACCATGAATTACCGAGTTCAGGAGCATTTGTGTTTGACAACTCGTGTTTCGTATCAAATGTTTCACCTGAAATATGTTTGTAATGAAATAAAAGTTTACGAACCACCATCAAAGTAATTTAAAAGAAACTATGATACATACCAAATGCATAAGTGGTACGGAAGCGCTTCTATCAGATCCCGTAGCGTTATTTAATTGATATTCTTCTGCGCAGGCTGAAATGTATTATCACAGTCTAAAGAACTAGTCAACAAACAGACACATTTAGACAAAGTATTCATGTTGTATTTGCACGAACGGGAGAGATAGGGGTAGAGGGAGATAGCTTGGGAGAGAAGAGAGGGAGGCAGAAAAAGAGAGGGGGAGATAGAGAGAGAGGGACGGGTAAGCTGCTATAAACATGCTTGGTACAAGCCGCTAAAGCATATGATTGCTTAAAAACATTTTGTCGCACATACTGTTCTATAAATATATACTTTCTCTTTTTTGTTCATTAACAATATTGTATAGTTTTAAGAATGTATATGTAAGGTCAAATAAATATAGTACATTTATTATTATTGTTTTAGCTTCCTGGAAATCAATTCTCATAATATTGTATATAAATTTTGTTCATGAAATCAAACATTTTCAGGTAATATTTTTTTAGATATAAATTACCATTACTAATATACATACAGAAATGGCTTGGAGAGTAGTTCAAAGAAACATAGGGAGCTAATGTAAAAAATTAAAGAATAATAAGTGATAGTTCCTATGTTACTTATATCTAGATAGAAACACCAATACACGAGACATTAAAAAGAATATCAAACCGCAATTAATCAACGGTATTGTACTAATTTAATAAGAATATATTATACATATCTCATTAAGTAATAATAAATTTCCGTTCTGCGAAATAACATTATTTTTATCAATATTGAAAAGCTCTAATTACCTGCAATCACATCACCGTCTTCGCCTGTCTTATTAACAGAGGTCATTCGCTGACCGGTTACAATATCAATCTGATCATAATCCCTGAAATTAAAACCGATAAAAAGTATTTAGGAGTTTAAGTATAATAGAAGTTTAAGTAAAAAAAAAAATACTATATAGAACTTTCACACGTGCAGAAAATAGGACCTCTAGGAGTTACATCAATATATATTGAGAATTAAATTACTGACTAACAGATCAAACCGGTCAATAATGAGTTAACAAATTAACCTTCCTCCTGTAGTTTTGAAAGTTACATATTAAAAAATAGTGTTATACGTAACGTAACTCAAAAAGATCATCGTTTCCGTTACAATTTTCTTCTTTCCTATATCCAAAGAAAAGACCCTTTAATACAGGTACGAGGAAGACAAAAAGACATTGTAATAAAATTTGATAAGAATTTACACAATTCCTTATAAAGTTTAATAACAATCCATACTTACACGTCGAGTTGTAAATGATTGTAAACGTCTGTAGAATTTACTTGTAGCGCGTTATTCAGTGCATCCCGTAACCCGCCGCCACCCAGCAAAGACCACACCAATAATTCCGTCATAAATCGAGCACCTGCACTTGTTGGCGCCGATCCTGTCAACATTGTTAATTCAAAATCAAAATCAAAAATTCTTTATTCAGTTTAGGCCCTAATAAGGCGCTTATGAACGTCAGAAACTACCACCGGTTCGGAAACAACCCAGCCATCGAGAAGAACCGGCAAGAAACTCGATCGGGTAGATTTTTGTTTTCATACATTTAAATATATCATACAGCTTATAGTGGATGCACAGAAAGGAGTCAATTCCAAACACCACTATCGTTCACATACTGATCCACTCTATAATATCCTTTTGACACTAACACCCGCTTGACATGGCGCTTAAATTTGCAGTCCGGCAAATCGGTAACATGTTTTGGGACTTTATTGTAAAACCTAACACTGTTACCTAAGAAACTATTACTGGTTTTACTAAGTCTGAAACATGGGACGACCAGTTTAATACAGTTTCTAGTATTTACATTATGCCAGTCTTTTACTAAATTCAGTTTTTCAAAGTTATTATATACTAGTTTATAGGATTTAAGTTCAAATATAGTCAGTTTTTTTTATATGTAACTATCACTGTCAAGAGAAGGTTTGTACGAAAAAAATGTTTGAAGAAAAATATAGGTTAGAAATTTTCCATACAAAAGTAAATGAGTGAGACAGAAGACAGCACGGAGATCTTCAAAAATATTGATAAAATTGACGGGTTAATGTCCAATTACTCAGTTGCCATTTTATTTCATTACATGGTTTTTCCGTTAAGCTTATAAGATTCGTACGAAGCAGGGGCGGAAAACTTGTTATTAACAAAAGACATCGGGTGATAGGTAAATGACCAACAAGTCTAAAACGCGTCATAATGATAGTCCGGTAAAGATGTTAAGACCTTACTAGGTCAATAGCGTAGTCAGATCGAGAAAGAAAAAAAAGAAGCGTCATAATGCAACCCTTCAGCGTGTATATCGAGTAATCACTTTTAAATAATGTATTACTCGATTGTATCGCTACCACCATGAACATGATATAATAATGAACCCATCATAGAGACTATCTTTGAGTTTGTCATTTTTCGGAATCAACCTGTGTATCCGTCTATTAAGAGACTTGCAGACGACCACGAGAATGATGACTAACAATGAATCGTTTTTTTTTTTTTTTTTCTCGAACTGACTACGCTATTGACCTAGCAAGGTCTTTACAGCTTCACCGGACTACAACAATGAATCGTCTCTCTCGGTAATCGCAGTTTTTTTTGCTTTATATGTTCATGACCATACTCTCACTTGGTATCAAATGATGTGTTCTTATATAGTAAACACTCAAGGCCTAGATGGAGACTGACTCTCAAATGAAGATGCCTGAACACATGTATAGATTTTTACAATTATCATACCAAGTGGACATAGAAATTCGTCAGTTGATTTTAGATTGCACTTTACGTGCAGCGCTGTTACTTCATCCAACTAAAATAAAAATATAAAAAAAAAACAATAAAGGCTTCTAGGTGACGACATAAAATTAACCTTGTGGTAATAGACTGATGAGGTGTTGTGCCCGCATTTGTGGTGTGGGTAGCAATAATGGCCAGGCCGCTGCTAATGCCTTCCTAGCTGCAATAGCCGCAGCCGACCCCGCCCGACCTTCCACTAGAGTCACTAAAGCTGTGTGAACACCGGCGCACCATGAACGACTCTCCCCATCGATTTCCTCTACATCGGTTCCACGTGAATATTGCCATGCGTGAACCTTAAACCCATAATTTCAATCTATCAATAGCAGTATAAAGATAAACAACGACCTATTACGTCACTACTCGACTATGAAAACAATCCTATTTGAATTGAAACTTTTATGAAATTGTTTCGCATATAAAAAGTGCGATTGGAGTTTTTAGCGGGATCTTAGTCTGTCATGTAGTGGATTTTATATTTTATTCATAATCTTGTGTTATTTGACTATACATTGTGTACATTTGGTGGTGTTTTACGTAATATAGTTAGTTTATTATGCATAAGTGAAGTGAATGGAAAATAATAACACGGAGCATGAAATTCTGAGATGCCACAAAAACTCCCTGGAAGGTTCTAGCAAGGGATCCACCATCTTGTTAGAATATGGTTTCACACGATGCATGATATTGGAATGATCACACGAAGTTTGTGATATTATTGACTACGTCACAATGGCAGTAATAATCGGAAAGATTGATTGCCAAAAATAAAGTTAAAAAAAAAAGTGCGATGTAAAAACGTATGCTAAAATTTGAAGATTATACAAAACTTTTAAATAAACATTTTGGACTACGCATGAGATATTATTATAAATATTAACTATATTTGTCGCTGCCACTTGAAAATAATACGTAACAAGTACAGTCAATTTTCAATAGGTGACAGTGTAAGTAATTACATCTTATATTTGACATTCAACTTCATATTGTTAGTTCTTTGTGCCCAAACTTATGTTATTGAAGTTTCATAAACTACCACAACTAATTTTACTCTCAATTACCCAAACAAATATACACTCAAATACTTTGACAAAACATCGTAAGTTTCTCATCTTCACAATACTTTCTATCATGTTTCGGTTTAACGTTATGATTACTCAAGCATTAAATAAATAACAAAGAAGTTCTTTTAAAAATCTGTAACACTGAAAATGTTATTTTTAAATACATTGTGATACTTATTTTATTTACCTGGAGCCTTAGGAGATTCAAACAAGATATTGCTAGGCACTCTATTTCTTTTATGCAACCCGTGCTACTTTGCTCTACTGCTATTCGCAACAATCTCTCTAAAAACCTGAATAGAAAATAGAAACATTTTGAAATAATAGTATTGAGGTGTATTCAGTTCACGAGCCAAGAATTTTAATCAATCACTTACTTGAATGTATTATCAGAGAGATCAATAACGAAAGGCATTGAAGAAGGAAGATCTCTTGGACTTTCCTCACTCCAAACAAGTATCTGTGTAGGGCCACTAGTAACACCTATACAAAAAGAAAAACAATTATTATCCTGTTGAGAAGTCTAAGCATAATGGATTTAAAACTAAAATGTATATTAAATGATACTCGCCATTGGCTTTAAATGATGGACTCAAGACTTGAAGACGTTGGGGTACGGGTTTTAAAATCTGCGCTCGTTCATGTGTTCCCCAAGCATAAATAGCACCTTCCGATGTCAGAGCAATACCGTGTGAGGCTCCCAATGAGATATCGATGACTCTTATACCTGAAATAAATTACTTTGCTATATCCAAAAAAAAAAAAACTCAATAAAAGATGTGTAGTAAATAGCTTTTACCTTGAAACGCTTCAACTATCTTCGGAATTTTTACGCTCTCTAAATTTCCATGACCAAGGCGATAACCGTCACCTTTGCCCCAAGTATACACTTGACCGCTAAAAAAAATACTATACATTACATTTATTTATCGCTGAATAAATATTTCCTGAAATACATTTTTTTTATATCATAGGTAGAAACGAACATGTGGGTCACCTGATTTTAAATGATCACCACCGTCCATAGACACTAGCAACACCAGAGGAGTTGCGAGTGCGTCGCCAGCCTATGTTGGTGGGAAAGAGGGGAGGGAGACGGGGAAAGGAAGGGTAAGGCTGAGGTGGGCCTCCGGCGCTCTCACTGACCCAACAAAACGCAAAAATGCAAGCACTGTTTCTTCAAGTCGGTGTCGTCTGTGGGTCGGGTGATACTACCCTGGGTGAGCCGACCCATCCCTACTGAAACCAGTTATGGCATCAGCTTGGCTCCACCACCGTCAGAATTATAATTGCAAATAATTTTTGAAGAGAAAACTTCTTAAGCCGCAATGAGCGATTTTTTGGTGGAGAAAAACTTATGGGTCGCGTCACCGATGACGTCGATATGCTCGTGACGTATTGCGCTTGCGCCAAGCTACTGACGTGAAGTAGAGCGGCATATGACTTTATAATATTGATATTTTGTATTGAGCTTGCGCAGCCCATCATATGTGTTTCATTTTCCTAACATTCAAATTATTATTTGGTGGAGGTTTTACGTTATCTATTTTATTAAAAACCTCCACCAATATACTAGTACATGAACTTCTGCAGTTTTTAAACGATTGGCATGAAAATAAGTATGTGTAAATTTGAACATTTTAATATAACAACTCAACTATTTATTATAACAAATAACAATTTCAACGCTTAGTAATAGCAACAAATAATATCTAATGCGAAGCCGTGGACACAGATAGTGTTTGGGTTTTTTATTACCCGCCTGGGTAGCTACCACCGCCAAGTAGAACATCTGCAGCCAAGGACTTACAATAGTCTGGTGAAGGTATTAAGGCCTTGTTAGGCCAATAATGTAGTCAGTTTGAAAAAAATAATCTTATAGGTGTGTTCCGGTAGTTCCACTTGAAAACCAGTCCCTCTAGGTTTAGCGTCTGCAACATCTTAGACCACATCTTCATTTAATAACAGGTGAGACTATTAAAAAATTCCGATGCTAAAAGTAAACAGAATTGATCTGATATGACAGACCTTAAGTTAGGCCTGGTCAATTTTCATCGTAAATATGTAGAAAATATATGAACAGAGTCACTGCAAAAGTTAATTATAAATTTTAGTAATATAATAACTAAAAGAAAGTACCTGTCAGTGAGGGCTGCGTGAAAGTGCTCGCCTGTAAACACACGCGATATTCGAAGTACTGATAATGAGCTGAGACTTCGAGGAGCGCCACCTTCACTATCTCCGAATACCTGAACTGCGCCTTCCCAAGTACAGCAAAGTGTTTGACTTTCTCCCCAACCTAAAATTAATTAATTATAGCTTCAAAACGACTATAGTTTACTATTTATTATTATTGTTTTTGATGTGAAATATCTATAGGTGCACCCTAAACCAGATTTTGGCTTGGCGACGTGGCGACACAAAACACAAATTTTGCACTGTTAACGAAATACTACAAAAACATTTGCAACCCTATCAGTAGAAACATAAGATTCAAATTGTTTTGTCGGCCACTCGTTATATTAGTGTACGCGGCACGCGCCGACGACCCAGCGCCCTTTGATAAATGGCGCCAAAAACACCGCGCTTGCGCTTAGTTGTATTTTTGTATATTGTATTTAATACAAATGAATATTTATGTAATAAAATAAATAAACAGTCATTATTTTATAGAACAAATTTGTAATGCTTTATCTTTTCATTATGACATAGCTGATTCCTGTCGTAATCTGTTGTTTCAGGCGTATAACTTATATAAAACAATTTCGATGTTTCAGATCTGCCTGTCCTCCCATGACGGCTCAATTTTTTTTGTAAGTATCATAACTCTATGATATTATATTATGCGAATGTGAATTTGTATGTTCGTTACACATTCACGCCAACCATATAACTATTAAACCGATTTTGAAAATTGGCATATATGTTGTACAGCAAAAGACACTGAGTACTTTCATCCCGAAAAAGGCACTGTGTAGACTAGGAATAGAAATTTAAATAATGTTATAAACAGAATTGATTGAATTTTATAATACTAACCAAGTGCAACATCGATAACACGTTCAATGTTATGAGCACTGAACGAAACTGGCTGTGGAGTGAGGCAGTTCTCTATGGTACCATGGCCGAGGCGTCCGTGGGCCCCTCGGCCCCATGTGTATAGAGCACCTCTTGACGTTATAACTGCACTGTTAACAAAAAACCACAGTATACCTTATATAAACTAATAAGGACTAATTGTACCATCCCACGAATTAATAATTTTATATTACATCCTCTATATGATGCACCCTTAAAGCAAATCATAGATTTAGTACCAATTAATACAATTCTAAGCCCAAGTGACAGATAAGGCTTAATTTACACTGGTTGATTTACAAGCATGAAATTTTGTATAGGAGTTCCTTAAATAAAATTGGAGAACACTAAAGACTATTGAAAAATTAACTCTCTAAAGACTTAAGCATAATTATAAATTGCATGAAGTAACTTGAACAGATAAAAAGAATCAACTGCACTTTTAATATCCACTTTTGATTTATTCTTTTATTATGTACGGGATTATTTCGAAAGGACCTTCTCTTTCTATTTAATAATTACATTTTACTAATACACTCCTTTAAAAGGTGTACTCGTTATATTGATCATAACTGTTTATTCTTTGCAGTGTTTGAGAATCTAAATACTTGTTAAATCTAATACAACCTACCTGCTGGCTGCACCCGCTGCAACTCTTTGTACTTCGTGATGTACTAGATGATGTATAGCGGAGGGTGCATCTCTTGCAGCTGTATCACCGTGTCCTAGTCTGCCATCCTCTCCAGATCCCCAAGACCAGACACCACCACAGGACGAGCAACACAAGTAATGTCGACCAGCAGGGTGACATGCAACTTGAGTGATTGTCTTACTTTCGAGACCTAATAGAAGTTCCTAAGTATAATTAACCAGCGACCCGTCCAGACTTTGCCTGGGTACAGTGTACAAATGTGGTATCATAAGTATTTAAACAATTTAGATCTATTTTCTGGGTCTTCAATTTTAACAGTTCATTCAAGTCGTTGAAGTTGCATAAGAATACACAAACAATCTTTTTTGTTGTATGTTTCTTTTTCTCATACTGACTACGCTATTTACCTTGCAAGGCCTTTACAGCTTCACCGGACTAGGTTTGTTGTATGTAATTTCAAACCTGTGATACCATCTTAGATATTCACTGAAATGATATGCTAAAATATGAAATGTAAATGGCAGTTTTGTTCCGAATTAAATAAGAAACGTTTCTAATTCAAATAGGATTGCCGGACTGGTTAAAATAGTGCGTAATAAATCAATTATATTTTAGTATAAAAAACGATTCAAATAACTAATACATGTTATCTTTAGGACATACAAATATACCATTGGATTATTTTTATAGGTACTTTTATATTCCGATATACGTCTGTTAGGTTTTCTCTGCTACAATATATCAGGCTGCTGAGGGGTTACTCAAGATCAGTGGACCAGATACCTTTTTGGTAATATTATACCATTAAAAATTAATGCAAAAGCAACGAATGGAGTAGAAATATACTCATGATAAGCATAACAGATCGAAATCTGGATTAATTGTAAATGCAGAGTATCTGCAAATTTAATAATAAGCATTTACCTAGTACAAGTTGCGGAGTCATTGTGTCATATGGGAGTGTATACACTATTCCTTCCTGTGTTAGAAGTAATGCTAATTTCTCAGCACAGGCTATTTGTTGAATTCTCAGTGTGCCTAAATGTATAGATTCTGAGCCTATAGACACTACTTCTTGTGCAGATTCTGTACACTGAAATAAATAGACGAAAACCTTATTTTTAATACAGAACAGATTTACTATTATAAACTTTTATAAACATGTTACTTACAGTAACAAAGCCTTTTAACGGTGGCAGTAGTGGTGCTCCGAGTCTCTCTAAATGACACAATAATGCAATACCAGCTTTTCTTACACTCATTAATCCATCTCCACTTGGGATATTCAATTCTCTAAAACATATATATATATATATTTGTTAACAACAACAAAATTACTACAAAATTTATTTCCTTTTTTTTAAGCTTATTTCATATGTATTATTGATTAATTAAAAATTTGATATTCATTAATAAAAATTTATAGAAATATACATATTTATATTATTACGGCTGATTTATCTACTCACTTCAAAAAATCCTCCAGTGGATTATTTTCATTAATAGGTTCGTTATTGACTATGGGATTAGGTGCAACAACTTTAGCCATTCGTCTTAAAAAAGGCCCCAGTGGAGCAGTGCATTCTTCCAACGTTATTCTGTAATTAAAAGTATGAACAGGTAAAACTATCATAGCTTAGTGGTAACAAATAACTTATGTTAAAAATGTAGAAACCGAAACTTTCGAGGAAACAAAACAAAGTGATCACTTGTCATCTACCACACTTTAATTGACAATTTTGTAGATGCTTACGTATACACTTGAAAATCATTTTTCAAATAGGTTTAGCATGTTAACACATATAAATTACTAGCCTCTGCCCGCGAATTCGTTCGCGTGGAATAGATAACACGCAGCGGAAGCTCTCAGTAGGAAAAAAAAACCGAATTTTAATAATTCTTCATTGGTGCTCCACTCCTATTTGTCTTAGCGTGATAACATATAGCCTATAACCATCCTCGATAAATGAGCTATATATATAACATTGATAGTATTTTTCAAATCAGACCAGTAGTTCCTGAGATTATCCCCTACAACTTCAGTTGTAGGGGATAATCTCTCGTTGTGAACAACGTCACGAACTCACAAACTTTACCTATTTATAATATTAGTATAGATGAAAAAATATAGTAAGGGTAAATAAAAAAATACAAAGCCATAAGAAAACGAACTTTAGTCTTTCAACTACATATAGTACTATCATATCTTTATAATTATGAAGTGAAAAGATTTATTATTTGTTTGTAAGAGATAAACTTAAAAAATACTCAACCAATTTTAAAAATATTTTATCTATAGACAGTTACAATATCAGCCAGTAATATTGACTATATTTTACTGTCAAAATCTACACTAACGCGGGTGAAACCGCGTATAAATGTACCAGTATCATTAGTACTTAGATAATAAATAATATGCATCACTGAAATTTGTTTTTATTAAAAATGCCTAAATGATTGAAATCCAATTTAATTGCTATTTTGATTTCAATTTTACCTGTTGTCTGGTTGCCGTTTCTGTTTTGGTGGTAATGTAACTAAAATATCAGCTGCCTTTAGCAAAGTTGGTAATTCTGCTCGACGCGCGCACAATTCGACCCATACGCAGAGAGATGTTCGCCAGTCTCCCATAGGAACATTACATCCCACTTCACTAAATAAACAAAGATTTTAATTTTTTATTCACCTTCAGTTGATATATTATATTAGCGTACTACATATCCTTATCTTGAAAAAAAAAAGATTAAAAATTTGTATGTGCGAGAAAACCATAGATTTGCTCTACGTAATTGTCAAATGTAAGTTCGTATGTTTATCTGTTTGTAACGTTTTCAGGTTTTAATTACTCAGATGATCAAAATGAAATTTAGCATACACACTGTCAGGGATACAAAAACAGACAAAGAGTAGATTTCATAAAAAAATACAGTCACAAGAAAATAAAAATATATTTTACTAAATACACGCAAGCAAAGCCTCGACTAAAAGATAATACTATACAAATGCATCTTTCTCTCCAAAATATGCATTAATAATTTTCAAATGTTTTTTTTTATTGTAACACGACAAAGTGACTGCCAAGAGATCTACACTGGTTGTTACCCAAATACAACAAATTAAAGACAACCGTGTGTATAGTGGATGGGATAATAATATGTTTTTCAAGTTAGTAAAATGATGTACACACCCAGTGACAACTTGATGTAGGAACTTCGCAGCACTATCAACAACCTCCGCCCATATCTTTTGCGACCGTGGTACTTGCTGCGCCGTACCGGCACCGGCATATAGAGCGGCGTCTGGAAGAGCTCTCACTGCGTCCAAAGCATCTTTTAGTAACGCTGAGCAAACGTCAGCATCTTCACCACACCGCCAAGCGCGACGTACTAATGATAAAGCTAAACGCAAAGCTGCTCGAGCCCCAACACGAGCCAGACCTAACGCACTGAAAATTAATTGTCATGGTGATTATTAGGAGTACTAATAATAAAGTCTTTTCTAAACATCAAATAACAAATTACAAGACATCATTATGCTACTGAGTAACTAGCTGTTGTATAAAATTATTATTGTCAATGAAACTATTGGCCAGTAATAATGTAACTTCAACAAACAAGTGTTATTTTTTCTTCCTATTTATTTATAATTGGAGTTTGGTCACAAATTGACCATGCCACCCTAGTAATTAACAACAAAAAAAAAAAAAACAAACAATAAAAAAACAGGTATTATGAAACAAAAAATAAATGTGCAATACAAGTTGCTCACACTGTATGTCACAATATGAATAATGCATATTGTTAGAAATTTAAATAGGTAAAAATATTAAGTGAATAATTATAAAATTATTATAAAATGACCCAACAGCATGATTCATTATTAATATGGTGATTCTCACTGTACTCATTTATAAAACTAGTTACTTAAAAAGTAGGTAGTAGAGCCACCCTGAAGCTATTACTAGTTTCAAAATGAACAGGTCGGCTCGCCCGGGGTTATACCACCCTCTAATAGAAAACTGACATGAAGTAACAGTGCAAGTAACAGTTGCATTGTTGCATTTTGGTCAGTCAGTGAGAGCGCCCGAGCACCCCTTCCACTCCCTCACTCCCCATCCCCCAAAACACATGCTGGCAACGCACTTACGACTCCCCTGGTGTTGCTAGCGTCTATGGACGATAATTTACAATCATGTGACCTGCCTGTTTGTTTGCCTCCTTTGATATAAAAGAAGTCTAAAAAACAGACTAACTTTGTTCGAATTCAATAACAAACACAATTATTATATTTATAACTCTGCACATAAGAATGCTTCTTAATATTCTATATGATAAAAATTAAGTACACAGATTAAGCCAGCTAAAGAATCATAAAAGCATATTGTGTTGTTTGTGAAAAAATCATACACAACACTACAAACATACACTATCTATAAAGAAAGATATGAACCTACTGTTATTCAGTTCAATTTTTTATTATATATATATTTTTTTTATCGAAGCACGACATAGTGACTGCACTATGCCTGATGTTAAGCATAGTACAATCCAAAAACATCAGCAACCACC
This sequence comes from Antheraea mylitta, assembly GCA_014332785.1. Lineage (NCBI taxonomy): Eukaryota > Metazoa > Arthropoda > Insecta > Lepidoptera > Saturniidae > Antheraea > Antheraea mylitta. The sequence goes on along the minus strand of JACEII010000024.1, from coordinate 1,179,998 downwards.
GAGAGACAGATTATCCATCGTCGATCGCCGCTGTCATGCCAGCCATAATGACGAAAGTCACCCGGTACTGGATATGCACAGGCTGATCCCGAAACGCGACGCGCAGAAGCGAGTCACTATGACGGGCTTTTTTGCTATATGCATGTTGGTAGCGATCCATTCGGGCTGTAAAACCCTACCACCCCGCTTTCGCCATTGCCTCGTTCGTTATTCAGCAGGGTGCACCACGTGCAGGTGAGGTTGGCTTGGGTGTCTTAAATCTTAAGATGTTACTGGACACCCCTTACAACCCTGTTACTGGACACCCCTTACACACTTAAAAGATTTAAGTTGAATAAAGGCACCTTGCTACAATTGCTAAAATTATTGACATTATTAGTCAGTTATGATTTGAGGAACTTTTAATCAATTTTCATATTTATATTTACATTAAAGTTTATATTGACTGCATCTTTAGACATAGAAGAATAGTAATAACAGAACTGCAATAATCAAAATAGTATCAACAGCATTTCTTTTGTGTAAGTATTAACACTATTGTGTTAATACTTAACACTAGTATGGTTCGGATATTAAAATTAAAATTGGTCGACATTTGGAATTAGTAGTATAAATATCAGTCCACCATAAAATCTAGTGCACTTATCATGTCAACCTCTTCATACAGTAATATCATAGTGGTTGATGAACATATGGCTAGCAACCATCCTTAATTTGAAAGCTGTCACTAAACATCTTGGATATTTTGATGATAGCATTTAAATGCAGCCAGTTTACACTTCAAGATTTAGAACATATAATTTGTTGGAACTTAAAGTATTACATAAAATAAGACCACTATTTTTTTCTTAACCATAACATGCAATATTCTTTATAAGTGTGGAAATGTTACTTAAGTGAAAGAAATTAACTTAATTTCTGTTTATGTTAAAAAAGTCACAATTAACACTTTTATTTCTTAAAAATGATTATAGTTAAAGAGAGATTTTAATTGGTTTAGAATATATATACAAGTATTACATAGTAACAATAAACTATTCACCTTTCTGAGTCATCAGTATGATCCTCATTTTCGTCTTGAGAATCAACATTAATATCTACTGGATTATTCAAAGAGTTAACAACATTACTGAGAGCCCTATTACTGATACCACGGGCTGCCTTCTTTTCAAACTTTATCTTCTGGACCTCCTTTTTATGATTTTGGTCTCTGAAAAAGTACAAATTGGAAAATATGTAATGCATGGTAAAAGTTTGACTGATGGTTTAAATCATTCATAATTGTATTTTTTTGTACAATAGATAATTTACATTTAAGACAGAAATAATATTAACCTATTGTAATGGGAACACAAATATACACAGATAATATTTTATGCCATTATTTACTTTACCTAATTACAGCTATAAGGTGTCTATTGCATAACACTATCAAACGACGAACTTGAGAGATAAAAGGACAACTGACTGCTGTATTGATGGCACGAACACGTTGTTCCCATATTAGAGCATCCATAAGAGTTTGAAGACATTCTGGGCCTAAAAATTTAGGAAGAAATATTATTTAAACATGCCAGCCACTGCATCAACAAAAATTATATAAAGTAATTTGAACTAACCAGGATCTTGTTTCCACTTTATATCATCAACAACCTGAACAGGTGGTGGGGGAGCAACTAATTTATTGCTGATAGCAATACGGTGCTCCTCTTCCAGAGACAAGGCAGTGCAAGGAGGACATGCACAACCTGAATGAGGACCACAAAGTCCATCACAGCATGTACATGTCAATATCTGGAAATTGTTGAAAATAGTATATAATAAAACTATAAATTGTATTTCAAGTATTAGTGACAAGGTAAACAAACTTATTGTTACATAGCTGAAATTTAAAATTAGTGTAACATAAACAAAAATGTTGTTTATGTGAGAAATTTCTTAACAAATATGATTTCAAGAGAGTGGGAAATTTTAACACAATCATTTTACTTTTGGTTATACTTAATAATACTCTTATAATAGTAATGATCTCACATAAAATTTAACAGAATAAAAAATCTCTGTATTAATGCTCCCATAAAACATTAAGAAATGATGACAGACAATTACTCAGAAATATACTACATTGGTTTTAATTTATTCCTATTAAATCAAAACTTATTGTATGATCTGAACATGTTAGGAGATGCAGAAACCGAGCATATGTTATTGAATCAACGTCACATCGATTAGGTACTACATTACATTTAAATATTTTATTTGAATATAAACAATTTATATATTTTTCGCAATAAATTTTAAACATAGGTATATTTAGGAGAATCATTCTTGAACCTACCCTGAGTCCACAATAATATTTTCCACTGTCTCCCAGTTTCGCAGTAATCCCAGCATTATTAACGAGACCATTTGTAGCTTCAAAATATATTTCTCTATCTTGCAAAAGACTATTGAAGAGAGTACTTAGAGCATCAGAACTTTGTAAAGCTTCTTGCAAGTCAGGTTGCAACCATTTAGCATCTAAATGCTGTTGTGGACGAAATATGAAATCTTCGTAATCGTCAGGGACAGACATTTTCGCAACCGGTGCTTTCAAGAAATTTAAAAAATCATAATATATTCAAAGTAACATTAACTCATACATAATTCGTCAGTATAAGTGTATTATATGTCAAGCTTCATATTAAAAAAATAATTTATTTTAGCTAAATTAGAATACGAAATAATAACAAATCCACAATACAATACACAACACATAAAATACGAAATCACACAATCAATGAGAATTTTTATAGAGAGATTCAGAGATCAACTAACTATTATTGATGTACAGAATAGAGATGTGCAATGATTAGATTATTGTGAACCTAGACTTGATATATTATATACATTAATCTACATGGACCACACAATATTTTTGGATTGATATAATTGAAACAATGCATTGAGAGATAAGTTTAAGTAAATTGTTTCATAAGTTGCCCTCGTAGACCATTACTCTGTCTCTCTTGTAAATGCTGTAAGTAATTATCTCAATAAGACAACATCGATTACGAACAAATACCAATACTGTTTGATATATCTGCATTGTTTATGTTACAAAACGAAATACATGTAAGAATTATTAAGGCATGTATGCTTGGTACACATATATATTTCAATAAATCATATAGATATGAATAGGCGTATGAGTATAGGTTAGCTCAGTTAGGTCGTGAATTGCATGAACTTGATAAGAGCCCACGCCGAGGTATGCCGTCTAACCTTGAACTAGTTGCCAAAATAAAATCGGCTAAGTGCCTTATGCGCTCGCCTTAGTAGTCCGGTGAAGCTGTTATGGCCGTGCTAGGCCAATAGCGTAGTCATTTCGAGATAAAAGAACATTGCACAGCTTTAGAATTTAGTCGCTACAAACGTTTAGGGAAGTGCTCTGGAACTTAGGTGCTATAACGAATGGGGTTTTTTTCGTGTAAAATGCACATACTTGCGTCTTAGAGAGATTGAATTGGACAAGATTCGCCTCTCCCCAATCAGAGGCCCTGTCCAGCGACCTTTCAACCTCAGACACAAGGTTGGTCCGATTTTGCTCCACAAGCACCTGAGAAATATTTGCACGACCCGAGTATACGGCATCTCCTGTGCTGTCGTCTGCATAGCAATGAATATTAGGAATATCCGATAGATCATCGATATGCAGAGCAGAGCAGGCACAGAACTTTGTGGGACACCAGCATTAATTAACAAAGCATCAGAGGTGTGGCCATCAACTACAACTCTCATGCTACGCCCGGACAAGAAACTCAATACCCACATGCAGAGATTCTCAGATATACCATAGTTTAGTTTGGAGATGATAGCCTTATGCCAGACTCTATCAAAGGCCTTTGCGATATCTAGGCTAACTGCCAAAGCTTCCCTATTTCTTTCCCTTATATCTTCCTTATTTTCTATAGCTTCAGCCCATCTTTGTGTTAGGTAAACTAGAAGGTCACCAGCCGACCGGCCATGACGAAAGCCATATTGGCGGTCGCTGATCAGTTGATACCCCTCAAGATACCGTAACAAATGTAAAAAATGTAAATGTAAGTGTAAAAAATGCAAAAATGCTTCATATCAAAACAAACTATTAATATTTTCAAGAAATTACTTGTTCCGTAAAATATTTTTCTGCATTAAATATTGATCCACTAGAAAGCACAATTATAGGAATAAATGAGATATCGAACTACGCCACATACCCACATCTCTAATTCATATTTTGACACTTTTGACAGTTGAGCAAAGAAATGAACATTTTCGCAAAAAGTATTGATTTTGATGCAGATTAAAAATATCGTATCCGTCGTTGTTTGTAGGAGTTTATGAAGTTTTATATTAGAATAAATTCAATCTAATACTTCGGTATATATTTATGAGTTCAATAAATTAATTCCGATGGAAGAAGATATGTTAATCGAAAATAAACATTGTTTTTATGGTAAGTTCCGGTATACTTACAACATAAATAAAGTGCTAGTGCATAATTCAAGATAAACATTCGGCGCACATGTTATTGACCTGATGTATATTTTGCCTTGTGTTCATGTATATTTTCGTCGTTTATTATGGTCCACGTTATATATTAAATGACACAAAGCAAACGTTATCTTGCGTTCGCCGAATATATCTTTTTAAAACCTAACTTTACGGTCGATCTTGTACATATATAGGTATAAATATTTACGCAGTTTCTAAACAAAATAATTTTGGCAATTTCAACTTGCTCGAATTCTGCGTAGTAGTTATTTGGTTCAAAGCTCTGTAAACAATGTATGCTTTAATTACCTAATAGATAATCCCTATGCATATTATATATAATCAAAAGTTATATGTTAGATTCCATTATAGTGCCTATTTGGTAGAGTTTTAATACTTTAATAATTGAGAAATAAAAAGTATACTAATTTGGATTTTTACAAACAGTCATACAGTATAAAAAACATTAATTGTTTTATATGTTGTAATACTACTATGTTCCAAAATTTATTTATTAGTATATAGTAATACACCATTGGTTAACTAAATACCTATCAAACAAATACATTAATATGAACTCTGGCAAGGTTAATTTATTAACAAGTTAAGACTGTCCATGTTTTGTTAGTCTCGTCTTTTATCATTTCATTCTCATCGTTTCCATTGTCAATAGCATTTTGTGATCGCAAAGAATTTCACAATGCAAGACTGGAAATAATAATAAATGTTGCTTTCCTTAATGTAATTCTTATCATTTTTTAGGAGAAGATTTTCTTGAGGATTTGCTTTCAAAAGATTATCAATGGACATCTTTGTTAGATGCAACTGATGCTTCACCAAGTGAGATATTGGCGGATGCGGCACCTATCTTAGTACCACCAATATCACCTATACTAAGTATCAAATCATCACCAAGCAGTAGCAACTCTGATTCTGGTAGTGAAGATGACTCAAAAAAGTAATTCTATTTCTTTGTTACTAAATATTTGAGCATGTACTTAGTGTGTACTGGTTGTAAATATGATTTCAGTTACAGTTATGATTGGTAAATTTTCATATTCAGATCATTCAGATATGTTAAGTTTTTTTGGACTTTGTCTTCTGATGAAAAATACCTGTATATAAGTGCAACAAATTATTTAAACAAAAATAAAAGTAGTGGATAAAACACTACATATTCTTGTATCACTTATTGTATACAAATAACGATACAGGCTACTACTCCATGGCACAAGATATATATATCTTAGGATATTTTGGGTTAAAGAGAGTAATTCTATAGCTATTATTATAGACAGAAGTTTCCAAATAAAAGCTTGTCTGTAATTGTGACATTAAAAGCGTTATTTATATATTGGGTTTATAAAGGCAGCAAGGCCAAAGGAAAATATACATTAAGAAAAAAACAGTCTATATGTTAAAATTATATCCACAGGCTAGTAGTAACTATTAGATTTTACTCTAATATCTCTATAGTACTATTGTTTTGTATGTAAGTTAAAATTTAAAATATATCTTCTGGTGGGATAGAATAAGTCTATCCAGAAATGAATATTACCATTCTTTTTGTTATTTATTAGTTACTAGCTTATGCCTGTGACTTTGTCCATGTGGAATAGTTACTTTGGGCTAACGGTAACATGCAGAAAACACTCTGTAGATGAAAATTATCATGATTTTGAAACATTCTTCATTAATGCTCTGCTTCTATTGGTCTTAATGTGATGATAATGGTAGCCTTTATCTTTCCTCGACAAATGAGCTATATAACAATGAAAGATTTTTTCAAATCAGTCCAGTAGTTTCTGAGATTTCCCCCTACAATGTCACAAACTTACAAACTTTACCTCTTCATAATATTAGTATAGGTTATAATCTTTAGTTCCAGTAATACATTTATCAGACAATCGTCCCAGTCCCCATATGAGTGGATGTCAAATGTACAAGATGAACCAACAAACAATTTAAACCTTGAAGATGTTGAATTATTTTTGCAGAAGTCAGGTGAGTGTAGAATGATAAAGTAATTTTGTAAATTTAGCTAAAATTAAATTAACATCTTAGTACTTATATCTTAGTAGTATAATGTAATCCGTTATTCATAATTATCATTGCAAAATTTTTAGTACATTATAACTATACTTTATATTTGATAATAAAAAAACCTTAACAAATCATATCTAAGTTTTCCTCAGGCATTACTTTATCTACCAGTGAAAACAAAAATAAAAATCCTTCCATTAGTTTTTGAGATTGTCGTAACATCAGACAGACATAGCAGAGGACTTTGTTTGATGCAATTTATTGAAATTGCATATCTTATTTTTATAGATTTTCCTAACAATACCAATGATTTATAGGCAGAAAGAGTCTCACATAATTAAGTTCACTAGTGTATATTCCAATAAACTAAAAAGTGCAATGAAGTATATATTCATTGCTCAATATGGAGGTTGGTGGCAATAATGGCTTTGATGGTGGACTCTATTGATACAAAATAATCTTTGCCATTTTTTATTTTGTTTTTAAGCAGCTCCTTCTACACATTGTACCAATTTGGAGCACAAAATGGAAAATACTGATAGAAACAGACCTGTTATGGCTATTGAAAATGGTGTTATAAAGGTTTGTGTAAATGTATCTAATGATTGATTTTTATGTAAATGTGTATAAAATTAAGTATAATCAATTTTTTCAATACATTTTTATTCCAGGGTATTAAGTTGGAGCCTTGTGATATAAAGTCAATATTGCCCCAAACATATCAAGGTATTTATTCTTATACCTCAATATATAAGTTCTAGTCTTGAGATACATCTTAGGATAATTTTAAATTATATACTGTAGAAGGATTAAGAAGGTGAATCATTCAGTACAATGATTGTATATCTCCTGGGCCCATTTAAAACGTGTCTCAGGCCTACTGTTTTCATGAGTTGTAGTGACATCTTATCCTATTCTTTTTATCCTGCTTCCTGGGATAGTAGACTAGCTATTCCCTGATTACAATAGTATTATATTTTTTTGTTTATTACGCTTTGGTTCATAATATTATTATTTTTTCTTATTAACCAACTTACTCCGATTGTTTTTTATCATGAAGGCAAATGAACAGGTGGTTCACCTTCTGTTAAGTGACCCCATCGTCCATAGATACTAGCAACAGCAGAGGAGTCGCAAGCGCATTGGCAGCCTGTGTTTGGGGTGGGGAATAGGGAATTTTGGAGTTGCGGAGAGGGAGAGGAGCAGGAGGTGGTCTTCCGTCATAACTATTGATTATATTTATGTACTTTAGTATATTTACTTCATATGCTCACATTATTGAAATGCAGACTCATTTGTTTTTTCAATATGGAGTCCCATTCCACCTCTTTTTCATATTTTACTTGTCTTGATTAATCTCATAAGTGTTATGTAATTATTTTTTTATTAATTAATCTGTGCATTTTCAAGGAAATGGCCACATCCAAAATTCTTACTTTAAAGTCATTAATGAGAATACTTCAGAAAATATTTTAAAAGATGAAAACTGTAAAGTATTACACACGAAAATTAAATTAATTGCGGAGCAAGAAAAGGTTCCTAATATACTTAAACGCTGTTCGAGTGATGCTGCAAGTATTGTGATACCAGATAAAAGTACAATAACTGGAAAGATTGCCATAAGCCCTTTACCACAAAATAAATTCAGTAGTACAAAACATTTGAATGGATATCAAGTGAGGGTTAGTATATCTATCTATCTAATACCTTTAAACGAGCAATTCTTGTATATTTTTATATTTGTATATATTCAGGATCTCGGAAACGGCGAGAGCGATTTCCGTGAAATCCTTAGTATGTAAGTGGTTTCGGGGATGATAAATCGATCTCGCTAGATTTCATTTATTGAAAAAAAAATTTTTTTCTGAGTTTTCAGGCTATGAAAAAATATAGCTAAAGTATAAAGGTTAATTTCGCAGCCTCTGTCAAATCAAAAATAGTTCAGATGGGAATCGGCTGCTTCAAAAATCCGTCTAACTCCAGTTCGAATCCGAGTAACAGCAAAAAAGATACTTTTTTTTTTAATATTTTTTTATTGGCAAAAAATGATAATTTTGTGAGGCAAATCTAACAGTTTATTTTAATTTAAAAATGTTTTTTAAAGAACCGAGCTAGGCACGGTCGTCCAGGTACTACTTATTTATAGTATTATGTTTAATTTTTTTTTTTTCGATCTGACTACGCTATTGACCTAGCAAGGTCTTAACAGCTTCACAGGACTTAAGGCACTTTTATTTAGGCAATTAACTCAAGGGTGCACGGCACACCTCGGCTTGGGCTGTTGCTTGATACATGCAATTCGCGATCTTTCTGAGGTAACCTAAGCTAAGTTACATATTCATACTTATATGAATTATTGAAACATATATGTGTATCACGCATACATATATGTGTATCACGCATACATACCTCGATAACTCTTATATATATGTCGGATAATTTTTCAAAACTATTTCAGTTCGATAAGGGAAAAATAAAACCCTTCCACTTTCATATGTAAGCATGTGTTCGTGTACGTGTGTGGGAGTGATATGTGTAATGTTGTTGCAGTGATGTAAGATTTTGTGTGAGTGTATCGCGCGAACAGCGCACTCAAGGGGGAGGAGAGGGATTAGGTTTAATAAAATATAGGACTTATTTACTTATTCTAGTATAGCACAAAGCAAATAAATACAGAAGGCTGGCTCTGGTCAATCTTGATTATTTGTAACGAGTTAGAAAAGAGTTGTATTCTTGGAATCCAATTAAGAACTAAGACCTTGGAATTCTGGTTATTTTCATATTTTGATAATTAATTTCGATTTGATTCTAAGTAATTATTATACATGTCAGGGCCTTCTTTTATATGCAACTTGTAAAATTACTCATATCATTTCGTTTCTCATGACCTTACATATACTCATTGTGAATACAAATATTATATTATGCAATAATTATAAAAGGTCGTACAAATGAGTCAACAATGTACAAATTAACTTTGTTCTGAAGGATTTTTTATTAACCAGTTAAAATTAACTATTTGATTTCTATTTCAAAGGTGTCATCTCCCACACCTCACTTTATTATAAACCCAAAGCAAACCGTGCCTAAAATAGACCCAGCTACGTCTATTATACTAAACGATACAGGTACGACAGTAAAGAGTGAAGGTTCTGGAATCTCCGATCAAGATCTATCGATCTTCAATGATGCCGAAATACGAGCGCTAAAAAAGCAACAAAGAATGATTAAAAATAGGTAAATATATTCTTTACTAAATTAGCATTTACATTCTTGATTTTATAATTTATAGAAACTAGATTTCTATAATTTAAATATTATTGTTTGGTATAAAAGGGAATCGGCTTGTCAATCTCGTCAAAAGAAGAAGGAATATGTGACCACTTTAGAAAAACAACTTTTAGAAGCTCATCAAGAGATAGCTCGGTTACGATTAGAAAACAAATTACTACGAGATCAGATGGAAAATTGCGGTAGAAGTCGAAAGGTTAATATAATAGTTGCCATTATTGTTTATTATATTATATTGTTTTAAATGTATCCTTTTTATCTTAGTTTAATTATAAAGAGGTTTTATGTCTTTTTGTTTTCATTTTTGGCAACGAATCTTTCACTACATTATTACTGCCATTGTCGAGTATGTAATGATATTACAAGTTTCTTGCGATTATTTCAATGAACTAACAAAGTGGTGGCCGTCTTATTAGAACTCTACATGGAAATTTTCGGGCAAGTCAGAATCTATGCTCCATTTTTTTTTATCGAACCACGACAATGTGACTGCACTATGCCTGATAGTAAGCATAGTACAATCCAAAAACAGTGGCGACCACCGAGAGACAGATTAACCATCGCCGGTCGCCGCTGTCATGCCGGCCATAATGACGAAAGTCACCCGGTACTGGATATGCACAGGCTGATCCCGAAACGCGACGCGCAGAAGCGAGCCACTATGACGGGCTTTTTCGCCATATGCATAGTGGTTGCGACCCAGTCGGGTTGTAAAATCCTACCACCCCGTCCATGCTATTATTTCCTATCCACTTCACTTTTGCACAATCGCCAAACTATATAACGTAAAGCACCACCAACATTACACAATATAGAGCTAATTAACACAAGATTATGGATAATATATAAAGACCCGCTACATGGCATTCCAAGATCCCGCCAAAAACTCCAAGGTTTTATGGTAATTATTTAGAATTAAGGGCATTGCTTATGTTTAAGACATACTATTATTCCTACTTTGGGTGATTAAAAATTGTATTAATAGGTGTAAAAAAAATATTCAAATGACACATTACTCCTCCAATTTGCAGCAAATTTTCATGATCATTGGTTGGATAGTTGTGTGAAAGCGTAACAAATTTACATTACCTTACATTTTCGTGATCATCAAATTACATTTCATTTTCATGATCATGTGCTGAATAGTTGTATGAAAGCGTAACAAACAAACAAATTAACAAACTTACATTCGTTACTTATATTGCTTAGGAATTTTCAAACTATCAAGAATGAGAAGTTGTACTAGAAGCATAATTATACGTTACATTGTCACGGTCTATTAATTTAATGTAATATCCAAACATTCAATTGCATAATAAAAGATAACCTTGGGGACAGAAACAAAAGAAAATATGGTGACATATTTAATGAAGGAAAAAAATGTATATATTTGCAGATTCCGAAACTAGATACGTCACTCTTTATACCTAAAAAGAACATAGCTGTTATCTTTGCTATGGTGTTTATGGTGTCGTTAAACTGGAATGTATTTGGGTAAGCTAATGAAACTTTTATTACCACGAATAGGTATTGATAATGTATTAATGAAATAAAACATTAAATCATTTTCCACTTTTTAATGTGTATTTACTTAAATACATTTTAAATAAAATTATTTAAATTACAAGTATAGAAAGTCATAAAGAAAGATATAACCTTTATAATGATATCAACTCTTTAAATATTAGTAATCGTCCCACAATACTTTTATGTATAAGTTTGGTTTTGACTATTTATAATTAGTCATTCTGCCTTTTACCCCGACAGTTTGGGGACATAGAATGCCAAGAGAAAAGAGAGAGATGATTAGTCATATAAAATCAATGTAGTTTCATATTAAAATGTGCTACTATACTACTAACAATCATGTATAACAGTTATGTTTAATAATATATACCAATAACAATACTCTGTTGTAAACAGCACAAGGTGGAATGCAGGACCACTTTTGGAGCCAGCATCATCATATAAAAGCTCTAGACATCTGCTCTGGACTGATGATAATACAAATGATATATCAACAGGTTAGTACTTATTGTATAGTAACTAACTCATTGAATTTGTATGAATTTAAAGTTGCTAAATTATAACGATAGATGAATGGCATATGCTGCTAAATTACCGAAACGACATTCCTTGGTCGAGACTTTCTATGTATGGAATATTTTTTTTTATTGAATTTACTTGTTCAGTAAGCCGGCAGGAAATCTGCACCTAAGAATAATGTTCAATAATAATACCATTTGACAAATTAATCTAGGAGAAATTAACAATCATTATTACTATAGTGGTGTACCTTTTAGAAAATGATTTAACGTCAAACGATACGTATGGAACAGACTGCAGAAATGTATCTATGAACGGTAATAATTTTATAAATCAAACGGAAAGTTTGAGGATAGCTGGCGAACTAAACCGATGGATTGGTGGAGGGAAAACTTTGAATTGGACACGAGATACATCAAGAAATAAACGTCAAGTTTATTTAAACGAGGAGAAGATAAATGGTATAGTTTCATTCTATTTTTTAGTGTAAATTTAAGCGATGTAGATTTAATGGACACCGCGTCTTTGCACCATAGGTTCGAATCCCTGTAAAGACCAGGAGTTTCGGTGAAAGAAAGAAGCATGATGGTTGGTAATGCTTTTTCCCACCTATGCTGGCTGACTACGATACTCTACTTGATTCTAACGCTGTTGGCTTGTCTGGCTTTTCCAGCTTAACCGGGCTTTGGGGCGAACGGTTAAGGCACCTAATTGTTTGGCAATTATTTAAAAACCCAAGATAAAGTATCCGAACCTTTCCATGCAATTTTTAAACCTGAGATTTGTAACGAAATTGGTAATAAATCAATAAAATTTTTACCTGTATATATGCAAACACTCTAGTTGTCTGTGATTCTTTCCTTTCAATTACTAGATTGCCCGAATGAAGCAGTGTTTTATTTTTGTTGCTTGCTGCATTCTTCTCGCGTCCCTGGAGAGATGCGGAGAATCCGTCTCAGGGTCGCCCCTGTTGCGGAAGTTTCATTTGCCTCCCGCCTCAACGGGAGTGTCTGTTTATTTGTTTATCGCCCATCATGAATATACAATTATAATATAAATATTGATGGGCGATCTCGGCTTCTTCGGCGCCATATGGCGGAGGGTTGGTGACTAGGTGGCTTTCTTCTTCTGGGTGGTTTTCGAGAGGTCTGGCCATCGTGTCGCAGGGTATGCAGAGCCCTCAGACATTGTTCGATCGTCTCGGTATTCTCTGCGGTAGCTAGTATTTTCATGACAGCGTCACGGATAATCTCAGGGGAGGCTGGCTGCTAGGTGGCTTCCTTCTCTTTGTTTTCTCTTGTTTTCGGACTTCCGATCTTGGGTTTTCTTCTTTGGCCGGGGTCGTTGGCGGGGGCCATCACGCCGGTGCTTCGAGCATTTAGGCGCGATGCTTGCGTTTTCCTTGTCGCGCCCGGCGTCACCAGACCGGGCGACGGTTCCAGCTCGGCGATTTCTCGCTTCGCGGCAGAACACGGGGCATGTGCGGGCGTTATTAGAAGGGTGAGGCCCCCCGCAGTTAGCGCAGGAGGCTGGTTCTTCTTGTGGGCGGTCGCATTTGGTTGCGAAGTGCGGTCCTCCGCACCTCACACAGGCTATCGGGCGATGGCAATGGTGGGAGGAGTCCCTAAATTGTTGGCACCGATGGCACTGTACCGGGCCCCTCCTCCCACGTCAGGCTTCAATGGTCGTCTTGATAAGCAGGAGCTCTTCTACGTTATAGATGGCCGGAGTAAGGCCTGGTGTTCTTCGCAGGCAGCAGTGGTAGATGCACTCAGGTCTACCATTTCTCCCCTGTATGATTCGGGTGTATTCCGGTTCGAAGCCCTTCTCTCGGAGGGTTTCAGTGGTTTTACTCGGGATCGGTGCTCGCAGGTAGGCCGCGTATCGCGACCTTGAGGCTTCTTTCTTTGCGGGGTGAGTAGGTGAACCAGCTCACCCCGTCTAGTTGCTTCAGGTAGTCGTAAATGATCTTGTGTTCTTCAAGGGGAAGCGAACTCCACGCCCATACGAGGGCGCGTTCGGTGCACGTCCCAGCAAGCTCGCCAGCCGCCGGAGATGCTCTGACCATTCGGGCAGGCTCTCTACGACGATCGGCGGGCAGCGTTGCTTGAATGTCGTGATCGATGTCGCGGCGCTTCCTCCTTATTTCTGCGTGAACAAATTTAACTTTAATACGCTGCTACTGCGTACCTAATACCGGCCGATGCGGACGCCATTACCCTTGACTTTGTTATTCCTTTATTAGTTTTAATGTTTCGATGTAAATCGCACTAAGTTGTTTTTATAATTGTATATTTGTAACTTTAGAACCAAAGCCAATAATCACAAATTAAATTATGTTTTCTTAGAGTAAGAAGATACATCGAATTACATATAATTAAGTATTATAACGTAATATATTTCTATTTTTACAGTTGGTTTATTAGAAACGTATAGGCTTTTCAGTAAATTGAACATAGATAGCAATATCTTAGCTTTTCCAAATACGAAAAGTCGAGGAATAAATATTCGCGACAAATCGCGTCTCCGTAAACTAAGACGAAATAAAGATGAGTTTGCTGAAAACGCTGTCATAGATTACGAATCATTGTATAGAAAACCGATGAGGAAGTCTTTGGACAGTTTCAATGTGGATGATTTTGGTGAATGGAACGACTTGTTACAAGCGTTGCACAGAAGAGATGATACATTTTACGTGGTGGGTGTGGGGAAAGGAGAACATTTACTTCTGCCAGCTGTATCTCACAACGTCACGAGACCCCCGAAAATGGCGTTGATACTGCCGGCCCGAAGCGGAAATGGTAAGATTTTGGAATCTGTTTTTCCGCTTCAATATTTCGTTCAGTATCACATTATTAAAATAAATATTCATTGCGAATTATTTAAATCTTTGTTTACATTATTTTCTGCTACACAGTTTTGCATTTTTTTTATTTATCTTACAATTTGGTACACAGTAGAACTTTTGTCTTCGAATTACAAGGAATCACAATAACTTCGACTAAAATAGTATATCGGATAAATTATAATCATTTTTCATATATTTTTATAATTTGTTATACAGTAGAATTTTCATTAGTATAATTACAAGGGAAAGGCAATAACGTCGAGCTATAATGTCTTGGCTCACCATTCTGTTTATATACAAATAGGAATTGCCATTGACTTTGAGATTTTCTATCTTACCTAATTGTCAGAAGGAATGCGAACAAAAATGCTTTAAAACTGTACAAGTTGTCGAGTTACCAAAGTCTTACTTTATTTGATTAATTTTCTTCAAAAAACAAATGCACAGTATCATGTACTTATCATCAATTACTATCTATTTTTCTACCTACAAGTATGTAAAAAGTAAAAATATCTTGTCTTCAGAGTCTATAATGAATGGTCATGTCACACTTATGCAAATAGATTGCTCTGTCGTCAACACATCATTAGTCAAGCTTAAATCAGAGTCGTTACCTGAAAGTTTAAGAAAAACAGGCAGCAAGAAATCTATAACGTCTGCTGCTCAACCAACGTCAGAAAATGCAACCGACGAAGTCATTACTAATGCTAGTCTCGTAAAAATATCACAAAACTCAAATAATAAAATAAGGAACAGTGAAGTACCTAATAACGATATTTTTACAGATTATCTATTATCGAAACACGCATATGTAAATAATTTAGAAAAGGATTCAATAAAAAGAGCCCAAAGAAATAGCAACGTAAAGATAGTTAAAAATGTTAACAAGATTGGTAAATGAATTAGAACTATATTATGTTAAAAAGTTAACTTTCTAATATGTATAATATTTGTGTATATAATCCAGAAGAAACTTTTATTTGCTTATTAATTTATTTTCTAATACCTACTTATTTTTCGTTTAATTTCTCTTGTATATATCTATTTAATGTTACATCCTATATCAAGTCTCTCTAAGTGTATTTTAGATATGTATAACTTATTGTGTATTTTCTGTGAATAGACTATAAATTAAGATGTAATTTATTAACTATAAGACAGATCTCACTGAACATGTTTTTATTTGTTAATCATGTTCAGGTAATACTATAATTAAATAAATACGACAATACATTCTTGTAACTGTTAAAGATATTTATATATTTCTTGATTTTCTTATTTATCGTTATATTATTTTATTAAGGAATTAGTCAATGTTAGAAGTAAAAAAATGGTTTTAATTATCAAAGGAATTGATAATTTTATCTAATGTAATAGTTTTTATTTTAAATGTCTCTACGAAAGTTATTTTAATTTTTCCTTCATAGGAACAAGACCAATAAAGTTAACAAAAAAACTAAATTAATGTGTTATTATTTATTTGAGACCCATGAAAAGGTAATCTTTGTATGTGATTCTTTAATTGTACAATCCGAGTTCAACTTGTAGTAATAAGTAGATATTTTTTTATACTTTATAGGCTTTAGCATTTGACCACAAAATCATGTGATATTAACTGATAATGTGGACTAAGATGTTAAACACGCTAAACCTAGAGGCGACTGGTGGACAATTGTTGACGGAAGCCATTTTAAGTCCGTCTAGATAATTCCAGTGTCTAAAAGAAAATGAAGAACATATTGTTCGAATTTTAGAAAATATCTGTGGTCTGTCATGTAAAGAATTTTATATTTTATTCATAAGCTTCTATTACTTGACTTTATATTGTGTAAAATTCGTGGTGATTTATATAACATAGTTCGTTTATTGGGCATAAGTGAAGTAAATGGAAAATAATACCACGGAGCATGAATTCTCTGATGCCATATAAATTCCCTGGAAAGTTCTAACAAGGAAACCACCATCTTCTTGGAACATGTCACTTTACTAGAATGTCGATTTCTTAATTTATCATGATAATTTTGAACCTATCTGACTTTATCAACTTCACGCTTGGTGGTATTTTAGCAATTTTTTTTTATGATTACTCGAAGATTAAGAACATAAAAATAGATTTTAAAAAATTACGAAGTATTATATACAAGATTTGGCACTTACGCCTTTACATTAACTTAGATATAGAGGAAAACTGGCTAGAATACAATATAAGAACTACCTATATTGACAACTCCAAAATTGGCAGTATGAAATAATTCCTTCGCCTGTTCTATTGGACGAATATTTTTACTACTACATCTATGTTCAGGGGTTTTTTGGAGGGATTTCACTCTGTCATGTAGTGGATTTTATATTTTATTCATAATCTTGTGTTACTTAACTGTATATTGTGTAAAGTTGGTGGTGTTTTATGTAATATGGTTAGTTTATTGTGCATAAGTGAAGAGAATGAGAAATAATACCATGGACCATGAATTCTACGATGCCACAAAAAATCCCAGGAACGTTGTAACAAGAGAACCACCGTCTTGTTATAACGTTGAAATGACCGCACGACACTTAAATATCGATCTCTCGACAACATATGGATATATCAGAACATTTTTTTTACTGATTATTCAAAGATTAAGAGAATAAAAAATATTCGTTCTATTATATAGAAGCTTTGGCGCTTAAGCCTATACATTAACTTGGACTTAGAAGAATACAGACTAAAGAATACATAAGAACTATCCGTATTGACAACTTCAGAATCGGCAAAAGAAACGGCTTGAAAATTAAGATAAAGAAGATGGTTAAAAATTTACGAAATATTATATAGAAGATTTGGCGCATATGCCTTTACTTGAACATAGAATAAAACTCACTACAAAATATACAAGAACCACATATATAGACAACTTCAGAATTGGCAGTATTGATTAATTCCTTCGCCTGTCCTACTGGGCGAATGTTATTACTACTACATAAGGACTTGATATTTTTAAAAATACCGGATTTTCGATATATCGATATTTATGAAAATATCAATATCGAACCTCGATATATTGGAAAAAAATATCGTTATTTCGATATATATCGGCTGTTAAAAAAAATGTAATTTAGCTTAACATTGATTTACAGTTTTTAATCCACTATATTTGTACAGTTTATTCCATATATGTTTTAAAATATAACAGTACAGTTCTAAGAGCCACTTGTACAAACGTTATTCAATCATATTGATAATCGTCATCATTATTGTTTTATCTAAATAAGATAAGTATGTGTATTATGTGTGGTTTTTTTTTTGTTGTGCGAATTCTTTGGCTTCGCATTACCATTTCTCCTCTGATATGGTTGTCAGAGATCTTTTTTAGATTCTTTGTATTGTTACTCCTTTTTTTCTAATTTTTTAAATTCTCGTAAATATTGTAATTATTTAGAGTTATTCAGTTTCTTACACCGTTTTACCATCATGTTACATAATTTTCCAAGTTCGTTTCTATATTCTTCGTTTTCCATTATTTTATGTATTGTTGTCTTATTATTTTTATTTTCTATTTTTTGTTCCAGTTTGTATCTATATTTTCCGAACATTGGGCAGTCGAGTAACAGATGGATTGCTGTTTGGTTTGTATTGTTATCAAATACACAGCTTGGGTCGTCTTTACATTTGAGATGTCTGCTGGTTCGAACCCCGGTGTGTAATAATGAATTTTTCAAAATTCGCGTACACTTACTAATTTAAATTGGTAACAGTATCGTCTGTCGGTCAAGGAAAACCCCGTGAGAAAACCTGAGCCTGAGAAATGTTCTGGTAGTATTACTATATGTGAGAAAACATACAATTATGGTTTTCTCAGAATTTGAAATTGCCAATACGCCGTGGGCTAGTGTGGTGATTGTGTCCATACCTTCTTTCAGGAAAAGGTCTGTGGCCCTGCAGTGGCTTTCTTACAGGCTGATGGTAATGAATATTTTTCAGCAAGAGATTTTAAAAATACTATTTACTTCATATGTTCAGCTGTTTCACTAGGTACTACGATTACTACTAGCCTGCTTCATATTCATTGATCCAAAACGTGACAGCGTAGACAGTAATGGAAGGAATAGGATAAATGCAGAATGCACGAAATGGAGAAAGATGTTCAGGTTATGCGATCCACGAATGCCCTTGAAACTCACGGGGAAGGCGTATAAAATTATTATAAGACACAGTTATACTGCATGCCTCTGTGTGCTAGGTTACAAAATAAACGGATGAGAAAAAACTGTACGCGGCAGAGCTGCGATTGTTAAGATGTATGGTGTAGAAGTGATAGAATAAAAATGTATCAGGTAAAGTTTGGAAACATAACCATTGACAGAAAAGTTGAAAAATAAGAGGTTAGCATAATACAGGCATGTAATAAAGGGAGATGAAAGACTTATCACTAGAATAGTTTTAAGTATGAAGGTGAATAGATATAAAAGTAGAGGAAGCCGAAAAAAGTATGGATAAAGTGTGTAAAAATGACATATGTAATAAGTGTGAATTCCGAGATTATATTTGACTGAGGAGACTGGAAAAGAAAACATAATGTATCGATTCAATCTAGATAAAATAAGGCTAAGAAAATGATTATGAATTAAAAAAAATATCGACCGCCGATATCCAAATTATAATATCAAAATATATATATATTGCCAAAAAAATATCACTAAAAAATAATGATATTTTAAGATAAAAATAGCGATGATTCGATATATCGATATTTTATCAACAGTCCTATACTACATACATCTGTGGTCAGAAATCAGCTGTTTTTATAACCTAAAATAGTAAACAATATTGACAACTTGTTATATAGAATTACAAAAATCTGTGAACGCGAAAAAATAACTTACCTCTATATAAATTATATAGAAATTTAATTCAAAACATGAATTGCATACGCTTATTGCTGATGGCGGAACGAAAATCAATTAATTTTTTGAAGATACCGTCGATGAGATGTATCTCCCATCATCCCATAAAGTTTATGGAGACTCAAGATATGTGGAGACAACGTGATAACATTTCCAAAGAATGGCAGCTGATATATAAGGCCCCAATGGATAGGGTCTTAAAATATGCTACGACATATCTCACCATATCTACAACCACGATCGGCTTTGCAGGATTATATTATGCTGCATTTATTTTTAACACGGCAGATATGGACAAACCAGTCATACTAGGTGAGGATGTGGTCGTTGCGAGCAGTGGTGCAGAATGTCTGTTTTATTTAGGAGCATTCATTACTTTTCATGTAGCAGTCAAAGTATTGCTATCAAAATATGTATTACGTATCTACCAAAAAGGTGATAGCTATATAGCGTTATTCAGAGGCCATATATTCAACTCTACAAAGAAACATAATTTTCATTTGAAAGACTTTACCAAATTAAAACCTACTTTTGTTGTTTCATGGGGTGATGCTAGATTTGATATTGGAAAGAAACATGCAATTATTTTAGAAAACTATTTTAAAACCCCTGAGTATTTTAATTATTTATTGTATAAGAAAAGTAAAGATAACCCTAACGAAGATTAGTTACTATAATTTAGTATGTTTATAATTAATTATATAATAGTATATTTAATCTGTAATTTCTTTAAACCTGTGTGCACCCCTATTTTATGTCACCCTTTATTTTTACAATTTGATATAGTTGGAAATGAAGTTAATTAATATATTGTAAAGTTGAGTCCATCTATTGATCTTAAAAAGGTACAGACATCAATTTAATGTAATTTTTTTTTTCGAACTGACTACGCTATTGAACTAGCAAGGTTTTAACAGCTTCACCGAACTACTAAGGCGAACACTTAAGGCACTCAGCCGATTCTATTTGGACAACTAGCTCAAGGGTGCACGGCACACCTCGGCTTGGCTGTTGCCTGTTACATGCAAACTCTTGACCTATCTTAGCTAACTATTCATTTATGTATGAGTTGTTGAAACGTATATGTGTACCAAGCATACATGCCTCAACAACCCCTCCATATATTTATTATCGGAAAATTAGAGGTTTTTCAGTACGATAAGGGGAAAAAATAAAACCCTTCCACTTCCATGTGTAAGCGTATAGGCGAGCACGTGTGTGGGGGTGATCGTGTAGTGTTATAGCAGTGATGTAAATTTTTTGTGTCACTGTATCGCGCAAACAACGCACTCAAGGGCTCCCTGCCGAGGGATCGAACCCAGACTTGAGCCGCTACCCAGGGAGGCCTAATCTGGTGTGCGGGAGCGAAATCTACCCCCAGACCAGAGCGGCGTGATCTGTGGTTACGCGGGCGTGGGCGTGAGCACGCTCTGTTTGGAGAGACAGGCTGGTACTGATCGTTCACTGCCGTTATTTAATCAGGAGGGTCTATAAAAATATGTCGCGGCCGTCTTCTATGACGCGTAGCGTTTTGTACGGGTTCGTATTGTGCGGCGGATACCACTAACGGACTGGGATGATTCACAGCTTTTTCAATAACTAATCGTCAGTGATTTTACGTACGCCCAGATAGAAGGGATCTCTAGGTCTCTATGGAGATCGACTCTCCGGATGTACCACGGGGCACCGGTCACTTTACGTAAAATACGATTTTGGAAAACCTGCAGCTTATGAAAGTTATCTTTGGACATATGAGCAAAAACAGGGCAGCTATATGTCATCACGGGACGGATACACGTCTTATACAAAGTGAGTTTGTGTCTGAGGGACATCTTACTCTTATGACAAAGCAACGGATGGAGGCGACCCAAGACCATAGCGGCCTTGTTGCGCACTTTGTCTATATGTGAATTGAACTTATGTCTATCTAATGTGACACTGAGATATTTGACCTCTTCGACCCAAGGGATATCGATTCCGTATAACCTGATGGGCGATAATTATTTCATCTTCTTAGCTCCCAATACAGTATTTAAAAATATATGATACTGTCTGTCTTAAATTGATATATGTATTATTATCTAATATGTCACGATATTACATACAAAAGTTAACAGATTTTACCTTTGAATTTTTTTTTTGCTTGTGTTTCTTTAGAACCATGAGTATTGATGGGTCACTCAGAAGGGCTTTGAGTGGTGTACTTGAGTAATATAGGCTAACAGCTATATGGATCATTCTAAAATACTAGTCCAAATAAATATCACAGACTGTTAAGTAAGATAAGAAAATAATGATAGGATATTCATAATAAACAACATAGTTATTTATAGTATTTTAATAATCACAAACTACTATTTTGAACTAATCTTCTAATATCCACCACCAAATGCATTATTCCATTTAAGTCTAGAATCTCTTTTAATAGTTGTTGAGTCCATTTTCTTTATATCATTGTCAAATTCGTCCAGAGCTTTTATTTGAGTTTGTTGTGGTTCTAATTTTTTCATAATTATACATTGTCCATTCTCTTTTAGGACAGTATAATTGATATCATCTTTGGTTGGCTCCCCATATGGGAATTGAATAGGTGTTATTTTGATTAAATGCTTCACTTTCCAAAGTTTTACATTGTTTTCAGGTATATTCTTTACAACTGCCACTCTTGTCTGAAAATATTAAGGATCAAAATATAAATTTACTACAACTATGGTCATAGATATAGAAGTATATTGTTCTTAGAAGATATAGAAGTAACATGTATCTTGTAAAATTACATTCTTTTTATTCTTACAGGAAGTGTTGGTTGAATATTATTGCAGATATTTTTAAAACCTAGATAAAGTAGAGCAGATCCTAAACAAAATAAAAAAATCTGATTTAAGCTTGCATTTTGCTTAACAAGAAAGAGTATACTGATCATTATATGAATGTAATCTGTAAGAAAGACTTTTCATTAGATTGGATATTCAGAACAGCAAATCCTTTTTAGAAACGTCTCTTTCTATACCATTAGGACTAACAAGTGATTTGTATGGCTGAGTTGTATGACTGAGAGACATCATTGCACACTATAAACACAAGCCACACCAGAGGTCTTAGACCATTAAGAATCTGTTCACTCTCCGTCTAAACAACTCAAGATTGTATTCCAGTGATAAAACTTTATTAGGGAACTCATTCTGTAAATGGTCTGCTTGAGAGAAACCATACTATATGTGACTATTAAATTCAAGGTGTAAGGTTATGAGCAGTATTTCTTAAAAAAAATTAACCAAATCACGTGATACTGAGAACAGTACAATGGTCTTGAAATATAGAAATATTGTACAGTAACATTGACTTCCTTCTACATAAACTCTTGAATTTTGTTGATACATATGTAGCAATTGAAAAGTCAAATCTTTTGCATCCCGGTTATTGTATATGCAGCAATAAACTTCTCAGGAAAGAAGGACGGAGAAGTGGTTATATATATAAATGATAATGATTTTATATTTGAAAAGGTATACTCATTATTATTTGTGAAACTAATACTAACCTCTTCATGAATCTTAAGTTCGTCTAAAATTTTCTTTTGCCAGTGTGGATGAAATTTTGAAGACTTTATTCTTTCTACTCGAAACAACTTGGTAGGTTCATAATCAGGATCTTTATGTTCAGGATTTCTAAAATTTTGAATATATTATTTATGTATCAATAATATGAATATTTAAACATTTATATTATCAAGAGTTATTTATATTCAGAAATTATTACCTGGGATAATACACAATTCCACCCGGGTACCGTATACCTCCTGGATGTTTATATCCTTTTGTGCGATAGAAAAGTACTAGTGGATTAAAGTTTTGAAGTATTTTCCTGTTCATTTTAGTTGTATTATGTTATGCTACATAAAAGGCTATGATTAAACACAATTATACCTACATATAAATTATATCATTTATAACCTACGAAACAGAGTTATAAAAATATAAACGCTTTTTTTTTTCTACCTCGCATTAGGACTGTTGATAAAATATCGATATTTTTAAGTAATATTTTTTTATCGATATTTTGGATATTATATTTCGGATATCGGCGGTCGATATTTTTTTTTTTTTCATAATCATTTTCTTTGCCTTATTTCACCTAGATTGAATCGATACATTATGTTTTTCTTTTCCAGTCTCCTTAGTCAGATATAATCTCGGAATTCACACATATTACATGTGTCATTTTTAGACACTTTATCCATGCTTTTTTCGGTTTCCTCTACTTTTATATCTATTCACCTTCATACTTAAAACTATTCAAGTTATAAGTCTTTCATTTCTCTTTATGACATGCCTGTATCATGCTATCCTCTTATTTCTCAACTTTTCTGTTATGTTTCCAAACTTTACCTGATACATTTTTATTCTATCACTTCTAGTTACACCATACATCTTAACAATCGTAGCTCTGCCACGTACAGTTTTTTCTCATCCGTTTATTCTGTAACCTAGCACTCGGATGCATGCAGTATAAATGTTTCTTATAATAATTTTATACGCCTTCCCCGTGAGTTTCAAGGACATTCGTGGATCGCATAACCTGAACATCTTTCTCCATTTTGTGCATCCTGCATTTATCCTATTCCTTCCGTTATTGTCTACGCTGCCACGTTTTGGATCAATGAATATGAAGCAGGCTAGTAGTAATCGTAGTACCTAGTGAAACAGCTGAACATATGAAGTAAAAAGTATTTTAAAAATCTCTTGCTGAAAAATATTCATTACCATCAGCCTGTAAGAGAGCCACTGCAGAGCCACAGACCTTTTCCTGAAAGAAGGTATGGACATAATCACCACACTAGCCTACGGCGTATTGGCAATTTTAATATCTGAGAAAACCACAATTGTACCTTTTCTCACATATAATAATACTACCAGAACATTTTTCAGGCTTAGGTTTTCTCACGGGGTTTTCCTTGACCGTCAGACGATACTGTTACCAATTTAAATTAGTAAGTGTACACGAATTTTGTAAAATTCATTATTACACACTGGGGTTCGAACCAGCAGACATCGAAATGTTATTCTACTAGTGAAACTAGTAGACTACCACTATTTAAAAAACTTGGTACCTGATGGACTGAAAAATATTGGTACACATAATTATCTTATTTAGATAAAACAATAATGATGACGATTATCAATATGATTGAATAACGTTTGTGTAAGTGGCTCTTAGAACTGAACTGTTATATTTTAAAACATATATGGTATAAACTGTACAAATATACTAGATTAATAACTGTAAATCAATGTTAAGCTGAATTACATTTTTTTTAACATAGCCGATATATATCGATATATCGAATTATCGATATTTTTTTTCAATATATCGAGGTCCGATATTGATATTTTCATAAATATCGATATATCGAAAATCCGATATTTTTAAAAATATCAACAGTCCTACCTCGCATGTGCCATGTAGTAGAGATGTTTGATATATATCGATATTCACTGAAATACATTTCCTTTATATCATTCATATCATCTTTATTTTACATTAGCTTTATAAATCAAATTGATTTGAAAAATCGGATGATTCAACATCGACACAATACATGAATGTTTTTTATTTTATATACATCGGATGTATAATATGGAAGTACATATGGAGTGTAGGAGTATATATGGAAATATCGATATTATTATTTGATTATAAAATTGATATTAATTACTAATATTTTTTGGACGATATGTCGATACTTGGATATTAAAAATTGGATATCGGCACTTGATATTCTTTATTATATACACCATGATCTTCTTACCCTTATCTTACCTAGGTAGGATGCGATAGATGGATGGATAGGTGATCTGTAAGATGCCATCTCAGAGTTCACACCTTTCATACACATGTCATTTATCACCCACTTTATCCATACCTTTTCGGTCTTCCTCTACTCTTATATATCTGTCTATCTTCATACTTAAACACGATTCTAGTAGTATGTCTTTAATTGCTCTTTATGACATGCCCGTACCATGCTAACCTGTTACTCCAAAACCTCTCTGTGACTAGTGATATTTTCACACTTCATCTGATGTATTGAGTTTTCTTCTTATAGATTCTCGTTACACCGTACATCCATCTTAACAATGGCAACTCTGTCGCGTGTAGTTTTCTCTCATCAGTTTCTTTCGTAACTACAATGCATACAGTATGAGTAGTGTTAAAATAATTTTATACTCCTTCCCCTTGAGTTTCAAGGCCATTCGTGGATCGCAGGATATCCCAAACATCTTTCGCCATTATCTGCTTCCTACATTTATCCTATTCCTCACGTCATTGTCTATGCTATCTTCGTTTTGGATCAGTAAAACGAGGTACCAGAATTTGGAACAGGTTGATAATGGTCATCATCTCTCCCCTGGGAGGATGGCATATCCATAAGGGATTTCCCCACGTTAAAAAAAGTACTCAAACAGCTGAACATAAGTAACCAGTACTTTTAAAAACTCTTACTGAAAAATATTAATAGATATAATTACCTTATTTAGATAAAACAATAATAATGGAAATTGAGATCAATATGATTCAATCACCATTATACAAGTGGCCTTTAGAACTGTAATGTAACATTTTAAAGCATTTATAGTATAAACTGTTAGAAATATATTGGATTAAAAACTGTAACTCATTGTTCAGCTGAATTATGATTGCTTTTTTTATATAATCTACATATCGACATTTTTCTATATATTAAACTCTAATATTGAATTTTATATATCGAAAGTATAAAATTTTAAAAAATATAAGCAGCTCTAGTTTGACATTTATTAAATTAAACTGAAGAGACCAATTTATTACATGAAAATGGCAGTAATAGTCTTTGAAAAGGACTGAGTTGCCAATAACAAAAAGAAAAAAAGAAGAACTCGAGCCTAGGTTTTTGGACTGATCAAGACAAGTTCTATCAATGAGGAAAATTGATAATGATAACCAGCGTGGGTTCTAGCGATTACGTCGCCCCATACAAAAAAAAGAAGTACTTGCCTCTTAATATATATTTTAAATATTAATGTGTTAATAATAAACTGAAATTATTATTATTATATTCTAGTTTTAATATATTTAGAAAAAAGCATGAAATACCACATAATCAACTTAAAAACATTGTAAAAAATAATTTAAGCACATATATAATTATAGACGTATGTGAATTTTTGTAGTCTGGCAGCAGAAATGCCGCCGTAATTTTGGCGTCCAGAAAAATTTACGAGACACCTTTGTATTAGAACATGCATATATAACCTACTCTGCAAATGTTGACAGTGGCAAATATGTTACTAAAGTAATAGTTTTCATTATCTACTGCAACATTTTGTATATTCAAAGAGAGGCAAAAGTAATATCATCATAAAGCCTTATCCGAATACAGTCAACTGCCTCCGCATTAGTAATTTATGTAACATACATGTATATTACACATTATTAGTAAAGAAGAAGAATGATTACCGAATATACAAACTATATTTAATGATACTATTAACATTCTTTTAATACAATTTTGTTCCGATTTTCGCATACTATAGTTGACCTTCTACTTGACAGTTTTGCCTGTATAATTTTTGTATTTTGTAACTGTCACACGATTTTAAAACTTTGTTGTACGTCTGAGGGATATAATTTTATTTTATTCGTAATTAAAATACGAATTTGACTAGCGTTACCTTCTTAAGCGTATTTCATGTGTGACTATTAATCGAATGAAACATTGTAATCATTAGTGTAATTCATGAAGAAAGTACGGTTTGAAAGTCCTAAAAAATCGTTTGAATTTACCAGAATGAATGAGTCTGAGTGTCATTCTCCTCGACCTTTCATTGAGCGACACATACACAAGGCTCCAGTACTATATGATATCGTAAGTAATGGTACACATATAACAAGTAACATATCGGAAAATTACGAAAGCCCAAGAGTTGTATCTTATAGTAGCGACCCCTTACAAAGATATGAATGTAGTGATAGTTCACCATATCCTGTAGTGAATAAAACATGTATACCTGGACATCATCAGCAGGGATCTCAATGGCTGCCTTCTAATGATTTGGAACTCAGTATGCTTGACGCTACGAGTTATCAACAGCGGCAACCGTTTTTTAAACCAATACTTAAAGTGCCAGAAAATGGTGATTGTGTTTTGAATATGAAAACAGGTAGAGAACGTAATCAACCAGTATTGTCATCTATAGAAAACAAACCAATCAACCCACCAAATATTTTGACTAAAGATGATGATTTTTTTTTAAGACGAGGAAATTTAGACAAATTTTCTCTAAATATGAATCCTATACATAAACAGTTCAATAAATTAAGTTTAGATAAGGAAAATGATCAAGTTATGAAAAAGACTGATATTAAATTCAGCTCAAGCTCAAACTCTCCAAAGCCTTTTGATAGGCAACTGTTTATGCACCCTGCATTACCTCAACCTACTCAAAATTGTATGTGTCATTATTGTATAAAAATTGTTAGTAAACATTCACACATTCAAAGACATCAGAGTACTGAAGAAATTGTGTGTAATTTAAAAAACCCTAGCCCATGTCCTTGTGTACCCCAACCGAGTGTTTGTACATGCTGTAAACCTATACAAAACCCATGTAAACCATGCAACTGTAATAATTATACCTCGGAATCTAAAATATCACCAAAACCACAAAATGCTATTGACAAAAAAGAATGGGCTATAAGAATGTATCAGCAACAACTTACAGACTCTATGGAGGTTGAAAGACAAACAAACATAAACAAAGAAAAAAGGGAGCCAACTGTGTCTGATTTATTTAAAATAATAAAACTCCAAAATGAACAATTGCAATTATTGCAAGAGAAAGTAGATAAGTTTATATCTGGAACTTGCAATGTTCAAACAAAACAAAACACAACGGAACAAATTACTCTTAATGAGAATGAGCGTAAGATATCCATAGGAGTCATGACAAGCTTTGAAGTGGTGAGAACTTCAACAATAATCAACAAGGAGGTTGTTAAACAGGCAAATGATATATCACAGTTACAATGTAATAAGTCACATATTAGCGTTAAAGATGTAATCTCTAAAACCCCACCAGTTAATGTTAACTTTCTGGATGGTATTGTACCCATTGAAAAGACTAGACAACAGGACAGAAATACTAATAATCCTGAACTTGTTCAGCAAAATGAAAATGCTGTTGATGAAAAAACTCTGAACGATCTAAGTCTTTGTAATGTGCATATTGACAATTCTACAACTCCAATGATGTCACCTGAACCAAGCTTATATTTGGATGTGAGAGACTATAGCGAGTATGTTATGTTACATTATCTTATAACATGATTGTGTGGAAGAAAATCTTTTCATTTTAATGAATACATTTCTATAAGAGAAATATTTTAATGAAGTGTATTAATCTATTTTCTTTTCCCTAATTAGTATTCAATCTGGTTACAGCTTTTAATTTAATGTCCTATTTTTAATGAGTATATTATTTGCTCACAAAATAATTTTTAATCATAAATCTATACCAGCAATTCTTGTTCTAATGCTTTTGATAAAAAAAATATTATATATGGTTTTTTTAGTTTATCTAATAAAGTGTCGATCAACTGAAACTGAAAAAGACAATTTTATAGAAAAAAAGACTAGTGGGATAAAAAAATTAAAAAAAATCTTAATATCCAATTTTCATCCTTCATAATATTTTACATTATTTTGTGTATCTAAAATACGAAGGTCATAAAAAAACTTTATGAAGGGCATAATTTGAATTTTTTCTCAGTGTATAAACTGGAAATAAAAAAAATGTAAACATGTCATATGAATGTTTAAAATTAGACTTAACTTATTTTGAAATGTTATGACTCAATTATTCAAAGTCATATAGTGTAATCTCATAGATTTTTGTCATACTTGCTGTTTTGCCTACTGGCATCTCAAAATTTTGTGACATGGTGACACTATTTAATGTTTGGCCTTGCATCCAAATAGCAACAATGCAATAATTGTGTTAACCGAACAATTGAAACTAAATCACCCTGGTATTTGAAATAAGGTTTGTACCATTTGTGTATAGCAAATGGATCTTAAGTCAGCACATGTATATGTTTAAGGAGTTGAACGTTCTACTCTTCTTTTTTCTGACTTCCTTCATATTAACTAATCAACTTTATATTTTCAGATCTGAAACTAGTAGTGTAGACCAGTCTAACGTTGGATGGACATATTATAATAAAGTAATGGTAAAATACAATGTTATTTGAATATTATTCCTATTTTTCTGAAAGGATTTTGATATTTTCGTAATTTATATCGTTTTATGTTTTCAGACACATGTAAATGGCATGCTGGACGACACTGATATGCCATCTACAGCCAGTGCATTATATAGAAATACAAGACAACAGTGTATGCAGATGCAAATTGACAAGACTAATGTTAGTGTGACTAAAAGGTAGTCATAGCTATGTATATCTACTATACTATTATATTTATATATAAGTATAAATTGTAATTTGTAAAATGGGAATGTTTCCTACATATATTTAAAATAGTATGTATATAAACTGCTATTTATACAAAATATGTTTATGCTAAAATAATTTTGTACACAAGAGTGCTTAGCTAATTTATTGAATGTGGTAATTGTTTCCATTATTGTCTTATTGTTTATAGTAATTTTAATTTGTTATTAGATCATCATTAGGTAGCTAAAATAATTATTGGTCTCGACACTCAAGCCCATCTCATTTGGTCCACTCTTTAGTATTTGCATAGCATACTTTCTGACATACACTCGTATGGTGATTACTCCGCTCTTAGAGTAACGTGATGTTAAATTTCTCACCTTCTTTAACAAATAGACTATGTATAAAATTTAAAAGAATCTTTGGTAATTAGACTAGTATGTTCAAACAAATAGAAATCAAACAACCTCTGGACCTGAATCTGACTATGCTCTAGCAAGGTCTTAACAGCTTCACCGGACTACAGGAACCTCTGGAGATTTATAATATTACATAGTTACTTATGTAATTACACATTAAGTACGTATTTTGATTTCAGAGTTAAATTTGGGGATGATGTACTCGGTATGCATCAGCCTCATGTTTATGCCCCTACCACTGATACTAGTTTAAAAATGAACCAACTCGCAGCAAAATATTTGAAGGGTAGTCATATAAAGCAGCAATTACCGCAGCCTAAACCGTCGACATCTACGGAAATGTCTCTAGCAACAAGGAATTATATGGAGAGACATAAAATACTACAAGGTTATTTTTTGTTTTTTTTTTTTTTTTTAAATATTATTATTATATTATTTTTTAAGTATTATAACTTCATACAAAAGTACTGGATACATTTAATTTTTTTTAATTTAAATTTTAGTCTGTTGTTCTATATCTAAAGGGTATACTTAAATAAGTTAAAAAATTGCTATTTTTATAAGTACTACGCATTCCATTTTTTTTCTTGCTGTGGAGATGTACGACAAATGGTATGCAACCCCTGGCTGCCCCTACGATGCGGCGGACGGTACATCGTGGGGTTTTAGTCCTTGGGAGTCAGATATAACCCACTCTCTCCTCCGGGAGGGTGGCGTATCCATAAAGGATTTTCCCACGTTAATAAAAAAGAAATGTAAATGCACAGAACAATGTAGATGACGCTGGCGTCGGTTAGTTTTATATACATTGATAAAATTGAAGAATGTTTGTATTGCTTTAAATATAAAACTTCTAAATTATGACCCAATAATTAGATATTATTTAGAGATTCACTCTTGTTAACTACAAACAAGGAATACTATTACATATTTATAGATAATTAAAGCACTTTCATTGTAAATCAGTGTTGTCTATTCTACTCATATGTAATTTTTTTTCGATCCGATTACTAGGCACATAGCAGTAAATTTACACAGGAGTAAGGTTATTAAAAATATTCGTATCACTGAGTCAAAATTGGGTGGAAGAAAAAAAAAATAACAACTATAAATGCTTAAATACTTCTTTACATTGAGGGAGGATTAATTAAAGAAAAATAATGTTTTTAATGAGCTGATTGAATTTGCACAGTAGAGACATCTGCATTTAATATGCACTAAAATCTTCAAAAAAAAAAAATGAACTGTTGAATACTCTAGAATAAAGCATACGACTTGCTTACTTTTGCTTAGAGTTTTTGCATACTAATGCCACGTCTGGTATGTGGATGTACCACTTATAAATGCTCGACGGACCACAGAAAGAGAATGGACGGTATAATTCAAGTGGTTTAATAGTATAATAATATTTCTCTTACAGGCACGACACATACATCCCGTTCACCGACACCAAATGACATACCAAAGTTCTTAGACATCACTGCATTAAAACAACAAACCAAATTGTTGTAAAAGTTAATATCGACGAGAGAAAGCGGAAATGTCGTAACTTGCATTTTGGGCTAAATTACTTTTTGCCATATTTCTGTTTAATAAATAATCTCTTCGAATGTTCTCTTTCTCGCTTTCCTATCGATATGACCTTGGTTTTCTGCCTAGTTTTAGCACTACAGATAAAAAAATGAAGTTTTGAAATCGTTTTTGGGCTCTGGTGTAAAGTTGGGTTTTTCAAGTTACGACAATTCTGCTTCCTTCCGTCAATATGGAATACCATTGGCAGTTTTATGTCTTGTCATGAAAACGATTAATTGTTTTTTAACAATTTTTTTTTTTACTATAATTTAAATTTAATTGACAATGAATATTATCAATATTTGATTACTATTTAATATGGCATTATTAAATAAAACAATATTCTGAACAGACATTTATTTAAACCTCAGAGAGAAAACAACATAGTAAATCCTATGATTTTATTATTTATTTACGCGGGTACATATATTTATTATGTTTTAATATTTATAGTTTGTTTTTATTATACTTAATTTTATGTAGATATTAAAATATAATTAGATATACTTCGTATTACTTTTATTAATTAGTTACAATATCAGATAATTGCTTAAATATTGTATGGAATAAATTAAATACACGCATGAATAATGTTCACGTATTTTTTTTTATATACTCGATTTCTTTGTAAAGATTTTGTTTCGAGAAAAAATCGAGGATAATAAAGCTTAAAGTTATTTCTTATAATTAAAATGTTTAGTACATCAAATATTTAAGTTCGAATTCGTATAACGTATATATAATATCTACAACTATTCTACGAATTTGGTTGTTTGTTATCAATGACGTAACTAGAGAGGCTGTCCGGCTCACGTGTCATTCGTCTAAGGATAACCCCCGACTGTGAAGAAACAAACAACAAATTATGGAGTATTGAGGTAAAAAGAACCATCTTATAATGGATCCTCATTCAAAAAAGTATAAAATATCTTTCCACAGAAATGGTTCCCTAAATTGCCAGAATGTAATT
Organism: Antheraea mylitta; assembly: GCA_014332785.1. Lineage (NCBI taxonomy): Eukaryota > Metazoa > Arthropoda > Insecta > Lepidoptera > Saturniidae > Antheraea > Antheraea mylitta. The sequence continues at coordinate 1,146,913 of JACEII010000024.1, read as the reverse complement.
ACTGTAGTTAGAGGGTAAAATACCTGAAATTAATATGATATGTAACAAAAATTGACACAGGTTGTAAAAATAAAACTTAAAGAAATAAGTCCACTGTCTTTTTCGGCCATCGGTATGTATATAAATATTAGCGCGCTCCTTCAAACACCTCTTGCTTCACCAGTGCCATCTAAATTTCATACATGGGGCGGTAATATTTACTCATAGAAAAGTAACAAAATCATTCAACTGGAAAACATGTATTTGTTTATACATAGAACTTGGTCGCCCCTATTGCCAGCTACGCTAGCTACGTCATTGCTCGTGATCAAGAACAATATAAAAAATATCTCCAATTTTCGATTGTTATGTATAGGTACGCTTAAGACATGTATTGTTATGATTGTTGCAAAGAAACCCATTACATATATACAATAAAGTTACTTAAAAATATATGGTTTATTCCATTGCCTTTTCTACATACCACCTACCTACATATGATTTTTTCGTAAATGTTGCACTTATCTTTTTATTCATAAAAACCACCTTATATAGATAACCTCTTAGGTATTAGTTAATAAATTGATAAAATATATAATTATAATAATTGTATTTGACGGAGGTATTCAGGTCTCTCAAAATACTTTTTTGTACCTAGATACGAAACTTTAGTGATTTCCATATTATTTAACTGTATTCATACTTTGAAAATATTTTTTTATACAATAAATTAATTCGTTTCAACAGTAACCATAATAATCTGTATTATTTTTACAAATGTAGTTTCTTATAAATATTTTTTGTTAATATATAGTTACTATGTTGATAATGAAATTTTATTTATACAATTACACACACCATTTAAAACTATTCGAATAAAACGATAGAATTTTATATTTTCATTAAAAACAGTGTTGTAACAACTGGGTGGCATTTCGGATAAAATGACCGGGGTCCTGTCAAATGTGAGCGGACCCTGGCCTGGGCTCCAGCCATGAATGAAACCCGATAAATTTGACAAAGGTTTTCAAAGATGTAGTTACGGCACTGACAGTGGAATACGCGATTTCTTTTTTGTAATAAAAATAGTTCCAGTAGTGAAAGCCTCAATTGAATGTAAAATACTGGTTAGTCTAACAGCAAACAGCGGCCACTTGGCGCTCTGGATATATACTATGTGACCGTGGATAAAAAAAGGCCCCAACTTCAGTGTACCTGGATTTTAAATTGCATTTTTTTTATTTGAGTCCTTTATTTCGCTTACTTTAATTTCTTTTTCATAAATATTATAAACAATTTCACTTTGGCTATGTTTGCTTTGGTAAACTTTCTTATAGAATATTTTCATTCTTCATAGGTTATATATTCAAACATATTATTACAATTCGAAATTGCTAACATCTAATTACTACTAACATATAAATACTTAGTATTATTTGTATTATGTAATAATAGTTTAAAAACATTTTTAGTAAAACATAAGAATGCATACATGCCATAGTCTATGATTGTGTTTTTAATTCAAAAATGATTATAATATTTCCTTACTTAAAAAATTGTATCATTTACCCTCAAATACGAGTTCGGTCGTGACACTAAAGCAGACTGCACGGAATATAAATTATAAATGTAAATATATAGACTACGTTTAATTTATGTAAATTTGGGAAGTAGGTACCGTATCATTCAATAAATAATAACATAAAGAATAGTAATATATCGCCAATATTGGCCAGTATTTACTCCAATCAAATGAATATATACTTTTTATTAGAACTTTTTTCTATATAAAACGGCAATTTTACAAGTAAGACCTAACATTTAGGATATTCAATAGCTTTTGCCTTTATATACAGAATGCTTAATGAAATGTTAATTTAAATTCACAAATAAGAAGTAAATAAATGTCACTGTAAAATCTTTGAGAACCGATAGTGTTGGGCTGCGATATTTATTCTTCCTGTCATTGGTTAAAGCCGAGATTATTAATGTATAATAATAATACGATGAAGAAAACCAAACTTCGAAATCTGTCTTACTTTCAAAGCGACAACAATACATAGGTATACGAAAATTGGTAGAAGTGCTCCAACAAATAATGCATTTTAATTAGACATATAAATATGTTTATCGCAACAATAACTATTAGGTACTTAAATAATTCTAATCGTTTAATCTCATAACTCTACTATATATTTTTTGGTTAGATACTTATAGGTAAACCTATTTATTTCAACATACACTTTATTTACTAAGATATCAATTCTCTTGCATCGCAAAACATTACAGTTTTTTCTATATTAATCTACATAGATAGGTAATCAAATAATTGGATGGGCACATCTTCTCTAATATCGAATAGAGCTATGTATGTTATCTTATAATAATAATGTTAATAAAGATCTAAGATATATATTTAATTTCGAACATGATCAAATACAAGTAACAATTGTATATTTACAATATATATTTACATTTTTCTTTGACAACAATAAGTATGATGATTAGTTAAAATGAAAACTTATTACGATACAGAGGTGATGAGATAACGTTAACCAAATCGGTATATCAATATTAGCTATTATGCAAATAAATAATTCAATATCTAAACGCTAATTCAATATGAAAAAATACCCTTAATTTGTTCACAATTTTATAACAATTTAGAGCATGACGGAACAGAAGTAAAGTATATGTAACTAAGTAATCTGAGTGAAAATAGTAAGCATATTTGTTGTATATATAACGTATATGTATAAAAATAGTTGTAGGTATATGTGAATGAGTCTGAGGAATTGAATACAGTTTGTCGGCTCACTATGAAGATTGAATAACCTTTATAAATATTTATTTGGCGTACATCTTTCTATAATTCGCAATTAAAAGGTGCTATACTATATTGTTATTAAATTTTTATATAGCGATTAAACGGGAAAATTTAAAGTTTAAGTTGCGGGCGATTACTCATATAAGTATAAAATAAAGGGAGTTACTGTTAATATATGAATCAATAATACTGTTAATAGAATATACCTATATGTTAATATGAGATTCTTTTTCATAACGTAACAGAAGTGCGGCGAAGATCCGTCCGAATCCAGTTTTCCAAAACGTAGTCTCTATCGTACAGCGCAGTGACTGCGATAAAAAAGATAACACTATAGGAAAGCTCTTTCGGTCTTCTTCGCGACGTACCAAATCAAAAGCCGGGTACTGAATACTTCTAAAATATTATAGTAAGGTAGAGTTATGAATAGAAACAATCATTAAAAACAGCAGACAATACACTGATGTCTAGATGATAATATATTGAATACATAGTATATGAATAGATTGCACCGGTACGGCTAAGCATTAACATAATACACTTTATTTGTCTAATAATCAAATATATGTACTTAAATAGAACCAACAAACGTGGTACTATCTGTCATTATATGTATGTTGTATGTCATATACTCTGTTTATAGTCTCATAATAATCTAATCCACACCACTTTTAGTGGTAAAATATTACTTATTCTTTATTAGAACTAATGTACATCACTTTATGTCTTACATTTTCCACAAATTATGTGACTAGAACCACTAATATAAATATTAGGAATTGAATAACACTACAAGGGTTCATCACCAGGTGATCAGATATTATATGAGATAGACAAGATTTTAATTGTTGACGTTATAAATATCTATGTAGACATATACAAACAGATATAAAGTTAATTTATTAAATTCTTACAATACAAACATTAAGTAATATCATTTTTATTTGTAAATATTAATATTTTTACGATTATCAACTGTTTGAGCATGAATTATCACCTTAACGAAATCTAGGTCAACGATTCATATATGCATATTATGTATTTTTATCATAAAAATCTGATAGTTTTTTGAATAATATAAGATAGTATTTTTCAATAAAATTTATATCTCACATAAACATTCCATATTCTATAGGATATAATAAAATCTTAGATTATTATACGTTATTTGTAAAAATACAACATAGTTTTATATTTAGTTCCTATAAAAACATCTAACATTAACACGAAGACAATTATGAAGCTTCATAATTGATTTTTAAACGATATCATATCATAAAAGTTAATTTATATTAATTAAAATTGTGCATCTGCTCTCCTATAAGATAAATTAAAATTTGGATCGTATAAAATTAATGGTGGCAAAGTTGGGAAGTAGCAAAAACGACGTTTTAGTCGATAGTAAAATATTCAACTTGATTGTATGTGGCTAAAGTTACATTTTTTTTTCCTTTTTTTCGGTTGTCAAATTATAAGACTGTTTTACTTTGCCATTTTATGCGACTAATTGTTTGATCTCCGTTTATAACGGTTCTTCGTCGCCCCCACCTCTCGATTTACTGTCCAGTCTCAGTTCTGCTAATCTTTGCTTCATGCTATTTGGCCTGTAACAATTTTTGTTGTAGGTACAATCAAATTGATGAAATATATCGTCCATTTTAATGTTAATGTTAAAACTAATTACCTGTCAGAAAAGTACGAGGTGACCACTTGATCTGCTGATACGGACTGACGTTGGTATGTCCCAGCACTGAGGTTGCTTTTCGGGATTTTGTAAATTCTGACACACCGACCACTATTTTCTGGTAATACTGGAAGAAACAGTGATGACAAATTAGTAGAATTAGCGATGTAAAATAAAATAAAGTGCACGATAAATACATTTTCTTTTACCGTAGATTAGTTTACCTACCTATAGTGGTGGGTTGGTAATATTATATTATAATATGAATCTCAGAAATTATTTTATTATAATTTTAGAAACGACAAATCTGCTAAAACTGGTTACGTATTAGAAACAAAATGCTGAGAATATATATCGTCTATGCATTTATGTTTATAAATGTGCCAATTTGGTAAATCATTAGGTATATCATTACATTTCATTACATAGTATAAAACGAAGTCCCCTATCGCGTCTGTCTGTCTGTTCGCGATAAACTCAAAAACTACTAAACGGATTTTTATGCGGTTTTCACCAGTCAAAAGAGTGATTCATAATGTAGGTTTTTTGGGATATAATTTGTCAAGGATTTTTTTATAAGGAGGGCGTGACAACGTCTGCCGCGCCCACTAGTTGAAATATGTCATTAGGTAAACTTACCCAAATTCAAAGATTATTATGAAATACTATTGTTGCTATAACATTGATTAGTCTATTTATCGTTTAATGGCGAAATATGATAAATGGCATTTATTCAGTACAGTGCTCAACCATACATTTATAGCAAGTACTAGCTGTACACGCAAATTCATCCGCGTAAAACCTTATGTAAAAAACTGTGATTAATAAATTCATCTGAATGTATTAAATCCATTTACTTATATTTCGTACGTACACCGCGTCGCCATTAAAATTATAATAACTTTTGATAGAGTGCGCCGATTTTAATGAAACAAAGAGTAAGTTATTCTCGAACTTGCTTTATGGTGTTATTGCGTACCTAGTAACTATTTTAGCAGTGATGTGTGTTCACACAAACGAACAAACAGAGCCATAAACAGGCAGACATTTTCAAAATGATTTAAATGTATTCTATTACTTATTCGTAGAAACCTACAACATTTTTTTACACGAAAATCGAAAGAGTACATACATTATAGATTTACATTATTATTATATGTATAGAAGATAAGATTATCGCGCGCGAAATAAAATTAGCTTTTCACGCTTAGCGTGATACAATAATTCTCATCTTTAGTTAAGTATACAATTCTAAAGGAATGGTGACAATCAAATTCTTATCTATTTATCTGTATGGTGATAGCAATTCCGTCGGTTACAGATATCTATAATCTGCTTGGCGACTGGATAGGTATACATCTGTTGATCCTGGAATCGGACACGCCGAAGCATGGCACTATGACGGGTTTACGACATTAAATTAGAACGTATTACATTAAATTAGAATTAGAACTTGAATACACTTTTTAATGTTACCTTGTGGAGATATTGGCGGAGATACAGGAGCCATGCGTTGTAGGGGAGGTCGGATATTCTCTTGATCAGAAGATATGGAACTGCTTCTGCTCGATGCTGAATTGTCCTCAGAAGTGCGATTATTTTGTACACCCGAGTCTGTTCTATTGCGTTACATATATAATTTAATTAGTTTATTTGAAATTGTGTACTGAATACCACATCTAAAAAATATTTTAACAAAAAGATTGAACAAGATATTAAAAAAAAACTATGTATAAAATCTTACTTGTTTTCGCTATTTTCTTCGTCATCGAGGGAATAAGGTCCGCATTGCTTATTCATCTGTTTGACTAACTCGTATTCGTGTAGGTTGATGCAAGGGTCAATCTCTCTACTCAGTGGCACATATTCTGGTGCGCAAGCGACGTAAAATATATCCTTAAAATAATCTATTGCTTAGTGTTATCATATATTTCAGTAATTATCATATATTTTCTATTATTTAAAACACCAGATAGTGAATAAGGCATATTATATATAAAGGAAATAACGTCATTAAAAATACATCCTAAAATAGTTAATGGTTTAATAAAATCATATAAATAAACAAATTAATATAAAAAAAAGAAAAACATCCTATAGTTGCTCACGATTTGACATGCACAATAAATCATATGAAAGCAAAATAAAAGTGTGGACCAAGAGTCTGCAGAATAGAAGAAAAAAAGGCATATTATACGAAGAGGTTAGAAATGTTAAGTTGCCTCAATTAATCTTATATTATTTTTTCAAATGTTTTTTCCCGAAAATAGTAAAGTGATTAATTATTACCCTTCGTCCGCATAAAAGTTTCAATCCCGGTATACAAGCAGCATGTACTAAAGATCCATTTGCAACTAATCGTATTTCTAACAAGTCTTCAGCAAAGGCCATGATGTACGGAAAAGCACACACTGAAATAGGAGGACAAATATTAATTACTACTAGGGGGCGCCCAGTGGTCGACATTCGACCATAGTTATTTGATATTTTAAAGTTTGAAGTTTATTAGGGTTCTTTTGTCAAAGGGTATATACCTCTATAATCAAAGGTTTTCATCATGGTTACTCAGTTATTTGCCATGATCTTTAATTATATAAACATTTGAAACAAAAAACAGGTGATAAAGCTCTCAAATTCTAAGTAAACATATTTTTACGAAAATAAAGAAATTTATCGTAATCTATGACACAATTTTCAATTAATTTTATACGACACCATGAGTGGGTAGTACTTCTGGGTGATATTTAATTAAATGTAGTCTGTTCATTCTGAGAAACAGTGATATGCCCAGTATCATCGTTTGGAAAAGTGATGGATCCACAATACAATCAAATGGTGAATCCAATACAAAGATGTTTTTAATACTACCATTAGCTTTTGAAAATAAATTCCTTTTTGTTGCTACATGTACAATTCAACCTGAATTGCAACATTGTAACCGCGCAGGTCTAAGTCATGGATTATTTTAATGAACAAAATTCTTATTTTGATTATACAAGGTATTATTTGACTATTTTTTTTTTATTAAATCATCATTTGAAGTGAGTTCACCATAAAAAATAATAAACACTACAATTATAGTTATATTTTATAATATCATTGTTGAATATAGGATGAAAAATGGTAATTGGAACGTAAGAGTTAAAAAATACATACAGTCGAGCATAGCAACCTCCTTCATAACCTCTTTTGAACTTCGTAATTATTGACGGCTGTCAAAATGTCTTTTTTATTTACATGTGTATATATGTTGTGTAAAATTCGAGTAGTAGTGTGAGTAGTGCATATTTTAATTAATTTAATGTACTTCTAATGCATTTATATACAAAATAAACAGTTTTCTGCACTTCTCCGCCATATAAACTTTAACTATGCCAAATTTCAAGTTCATCAGTTGACGGGAAACAGGTTAAAGAGGGGTACAATTTTCACGTATTAATATATAGATAATGATAATAATTCATGATAAACGCATTTTTTAATTTGTGTTATATATATGTAGTATCATTATATCTACCACAATGTTATGGAATGCGTTACCGTGTTATTTTCAACATAATAAAACTCACCAACTATACTTTGTTTCTATTAACTGGGCACATGATCATTAATCATGAATTTATAAACGTATATTTATTAGAAACTTATATCTATTGTGTGTGTATATATTATTATCCATGTTCAAAGTTATACAACCGAACTGCTCGTTAGATATGTATAATTTGTTTTTTTTTTTTCTCGAACTGACTACGCTATTGACCTAGCAAGGCCTTAACAGCTTCACCGGACAACTAAGGCGAGCGTTTAAGGCACTCAGCCGATTTTATATTGGCAACCAGCTCAAGGGTGCACGGCACACCTCGGCTTGGCTGTTGCCCGTTGCATGCAAAAATCGCGACCTAACTTAGCTAACCTAGCTAACTATTCATATATGTTTGAGTTGTTAAAACGTATATGTGTACCAAGCATATCCGCCTCAACAACTCTTCCATATATTTTTGTCGAAAATTTGGAGAGTTTTTCAGTTCGATAAGGGAAAAAATTTAACAAAAATAACCCTTCCACCAAGATGTGTAGCGTGTAAGCGTGCACGTGTGTGGAGGTGATCGTGTAGTGTTGTAGCAGTGATGTATGGGTGTGTCACCGTATCGCGCAAGCAACGCACTCAAGGGCTCCCTACCAAGGGATCGAACCTAGGCTTGAGCCGCTGCCGTGGGAGGCCTAATCGGGTGTGCGGGAGCGAAATTAACCCCAAGACTGCGGCGGCGCGATCTGTGGTTACGCGGGCGTGGGCGTGAGCACGCTCTGTTACGAGGGACAGGCTGGTACTGATCGTTCGCTGACGTGATATCGTCGGGAGGGTCGGTGAAAATGTGTCGCGGACGTCTTTTATAACGCCCAGCGTTGGGCACGGGTTCGTAATTTGCGGCGGATACCACTAACGGACTGGGATGAATCGCGGCTCGCTCAAAATAGCTATTTGTAAGTGATTTTATATACGCCCAAATAGACGGCATCTCCAGGTCCCTGTGGAGATCCGCCTTCCGGACGAACCAAGGAGCACCGGTGATTTTACGCAGAGCCCGGGTCTGCAAAACCTGAAGCGTATCTAGATTCTTCGCGTGGGCGAAAACCGGACAACTATACACCATTACCGGACGAATACATACTTTATATATTGTGAGCTTATGTCTGAGGGACAGTTTGCTCTTCTGACAGAGTAAATAATGGAGGCGACCCAAGACCATAGCGGCTTTGTCTCGCACTCTCTTAATATGGGGATCGAACGTTAAATGACGGTCTAAAGTGACGCTGAGATACTTGACCTCGGTGGTCCAAGGTATCTCAGAATCGTATAGCCTTATGGGCTTTAACTTGTTATCGCGATATCTAGGGTCGAAGAGTATCGCGGCACTCTTATCGGGGTTAATAACTATACGCCATCGAAGAAACCAGTCACCGAACGTGCTAACGGCTTTTTCGATGCGATTCCTAAGGACTTTCGGCCGCCAGCCAGAGGCGTAGATAACTGTATCATCAGCATAACAACCTACCTCGACTCCCGAGAGCTTAGGTAGGTCGCTGATGAACAGGTTGAAGAGGGTGGGCGCGAGTATTGAGCCTTGTGGCACACCTGAGCGTATCGGACGGGGAGAATAATTTGTGCAGTGCGTGAACATTAACATTTAATATTAAGATAATATATTTGTACTATTTAGTCCGCAATCAACCACGCGCGACTCACCCCCACTGTTACCATTAGTGGCGGATTATTGTAAACCATATAATAACCGTTTTACCAATAAAACATTTACCAATTAAAATATCTATTTCTTCAGTCTATCTACATATATAATGTGATTATATGTAGTTTTATTTTGTGTATATATCCGTTTTATCTATTTCAAAGTATTTGTATATGTACAGTTACTATGTATTTGCATAGTAACTATAGTGTTAAGCGTATTTTTATTATTATTACGTTTTTCGCTTTACTTACAATATTGTTTTATTTTAAACACTAATACATATAACGCTGGTTAGCTGGAAGAAAATGCCTTCTGGAAATAACTAAAAAGTGCAATAAAGTATTGCATTCATTAATTATAACTTACCAACAGCTGCAGGTACAGTCGTCCAGTGAAAATCATAGTCACCGTCGGTCTCTAGTCCTTTGGTTGTAAGTCTTTCAAAATGGCATGTATCTGAAACATTTTTATAGTAATTGAGTATTGGATACATTTGCTTCCTTTTTTCGATAGTATAGAAGAATAAATCCACCGTCTACTTATTTTTTTTACGTGGGGAAATCGCGACAAATTCCCCCCTACCACCGCCGCTAGAGTACGGCGGTGTCCCTCCCACGCAACACACTCAGAGACCGCCAAAACCCTCTCCCTCTGGGAGGTCGCGTCCGCAGACAGCGACTTGAGAAGGCACAGGGCGTCCACGGTGGAACGTCCCGTCCGGAAGCTGTACTGCGTGTCCGATAAGTTTGGCCCCGTCTCTTCCAGGTGCTGGACGACCCGCGAAGAGACAATTCTCTCTAGTGCCTTTCCGGCGTTGTCCAGCAGGACGAGGGCCGGTATCCAAACGCGCAATCCGGAGAGTGGCCCTCCTTCGCCATTAGCCAGAGTCGCCCTAGTCTTTATGACAACCTCGACCTTTTTTTTAGCTTACGAGGTTACCTGAATAGGTTCTAATTATTGTTGGACTCGGTGAGTTCTGTTATCGTCATCGCAAGCAAGGTCGTTAGCAAGACAAATAAATATGCATTTTAGTATCTGTTTCCGTTTATACACTTACGATTGTAACACAGTACTATCTGACCATCTCTTTCATCTCCAATACGTAACGCGTTAACCAGGGTTCCACGTCGTGTTCCACTGTCATCGGAATTCTCACATCTTTTTACTGGCTGTAAAACAACACAATATTACATGGTTAGATAATAATCTTGAATATAGTAAATAAATGCAACAATAGGCTATGGTTTGATGAATAAAGAAAATGTACTTTAATAAAATATTCACCTGTCCAGTATTCAATTCTAAAACTTCCCAGTGATGTTTATAGCCGACGACCATTATTCTTATTTCTCCGTCCATGAGTTTGATTAGTACAGGGGATTCGCTTAGTTGGATGTCCTAAAATAAATTTTATACATTTTAAAAGGAGAAAAACAGAAATTACTCTAAAAGTTGCAGTACCCAACTTTTGATTTGCCACGTCGTGGAGAAGTTCGACATAATCGTCTACGTTTGATCTCCTATATCGTTATCTTTGTCTTTCGCAGTCGTTGCGATAGAGACAACATTTTATGAAACAGAACCGGACGTCCACTTCTTTTCCCCGACGTGTTAAAGCAAATGCCGGGTACTTCAAATAATATATCGCTAGCAATTTCATGCGTTTACTCTTATATTAATAAATTATAATTCATCGTCATTTATGGATGGATTATAGTAATTTGAATAACACTAAAATATACGCCACGAAGAAACCCTTGGACTGGAATTTTTCATTAAGATCGGTTAAACGGTGTTACAGTTTATAGATTTCAGCTATTCTTTCTATTTATGATCATTTTATTTAAATAAAAAATGACAAAGTAGGGACAAAATAAAAAATAAGATATGTGGTAAAAATAATTTGTGGATTTTCATTCGTCTAAATTCACCCAAAAGTTATCGAAAAACATTTACCATTACTATTTATGGATACAATTAAAGCTTTTTTTTTAGTATATAGAACTAAATTAATTTGATGTATTATATCTTACTTTCATATGTACGTATTCGAAACCCATTTCACTGTCTTCTTTAGATTCCTCTACCATCAGCATTACTCTTCTGCCAATTGAAACGGCTAATGTCGTTTTACCACCTTCTCCTGTACATTAAATTCTACTATTCATTATCTGTTAATCGTTCTCCTATAAAATAGAGTAAAATAAAATTGATATTCAACCTGACTCAAGGAGATCAAAGTAATGCGTCGTTTTAGTGCGCGGTAGTCTTGCATGCTTGCAATCTTGTAGAGGTCGCATCGCCCAAGCGCCAGCGCATAATTCTTGTATTGGAAGTGCGTAAAGCCCAGCACCACCTGCACCACCGGTGGTCGAACCCCCACCAGCTATAATTCTAGCACCCACACGAAATAACCCAGCGCGTTCAGTAACTCGGGCAGCTCGTACGCATCCCTCCCACCTCAAAATTACGCGCGTTGTTCCACTTTCTGAAATACAACACAATGCGTTTGTTTGACAAACATTCTGGCAATGCGTGTGTTTGACTAACACTCTGTCGTCGACTAAGAAAACGACGATGATGCAGTGGTTCAGACATCGCGTCGAATAATGTAGGTTCCAATCAATGCGAACAAGTCGAAGCTTTCAGTGAAGGACAACATCGTGATAAAACCGTATCACCCTGGTTACTACCCTCAATATCTGTTGCTAAGCACCTAAATGTGTGTTCTGACGCTTGCACTTCAGAGCTAGTCCCCGTATATTTACTGTGTTTACCATCTTAGCCGTCGTCTTTTAAGATTAGCTGAGATCGTGGTCAAACGTTACTAACAATAATTTATAAAAAAGAAGTGTTATGTTTAATTTTAATTAAAGTCATATTGGACGATTCCATTACGAAAGTAATCTTTATGTTATTATTACGTTTTTTTTAAAAATACATTTGTACCGTGTACCTTCCAAAATATAAGTGTTAGAAGTAGTTGACAGTAAAAGACGGCCTTCAGCTAGTTGTTCTGCACAGACTGGAGTAGCTGGCAGTGGCGCTGCTCGCCAAACTCTACCTTCCCATGGTGCCCGTCGGGAACCACCAGAACCTTTACAAATTGGTAAGCTGATATAACGCCTTCCATATTTAAGTAGTTATAGTTAGAATAATTTTGAGTCTTCTGTCACTTGTGAATTTCAGAAAAATATGAGTAACGATCTCGTCCCCAAGGAGATAGGTCGTGTTACAATGAAAAAATATCAATTTACAGTATACGCAGTTAGATAAACTTCCGTATAATGCACGATTGTTGCGATGCGAGATGATCACGTGACTAAGCTGCGAGGCATGGTTCCTGATATAGGGATTCACAGTTCGAGCCCTCTCGGTAAGTTGTATGGTCAACTCGCTATCAGCTTCCGGTAACCTGTAGCGGGTAAGACATCTTGCCCCCTTCGTTCTCGCTTAACATATTTTATGGCTTATGGAAATTATTTCAAGCTTTTATGTATATATCCTCCATTACGAATGGAAATTTTCTCTTGCAATAGGTCTAGCATATGAGCTTCCTTAAGGCTATGAAATCGTAAAAATATTTTTTGAAATCACACATATAGAAAACTTGGCCAACTCGGAGGTATTGTTCCCGAGGTTACCGCATTCAAATAAATAACAACCACACAAACTCTGTAGCTATACAATACTATCATAGATAAAAATATGAATATTCACAATTGATAATTCTTTAAAATCCTAAATAGGTTTCAATAGAACTTTTTAAATAACCTGTGGACACAAGGCTTGTGGGAGCATCGCCTCGTAATACAGCGTCCAGTTTTAGTGCTTGACCAACATGTAAGAAACGTTCAGTACGCGCTGCGCCCGCTCCACCAGCACCGGCACCTCCGGACCATACGTCTGATAATGCTCGACGTGATAGCATTGGCTGCGGATATTTAATACAAAATAATGTTCACAAAAGGCGCTTCATCATGTTCCGAGTTCCTCAATGGTGGATGACCATTTGGATAACGTGTTAATCTTGGTCCATATTTATAATTCTGGTCTAGAACCCATCGGCAACTCCGAACCATACGTCTGATAATGCTCAACGTGATAGCATTGGCCGCGGATATTTAATACAAATTAATGTTCACAAAAGGCGCTTCATCATGTTCCGTGTTCCTCAATGGTAGATGACCATTTGGATAATATGTCAATCTTGGTCCATATCTATAATTCTGATCTAGAACCACTACGCCATTGCTATTTACAAACCTAATGTTAAGCAAAAAAAAGCTTATAGTATACATATTGGATGTCAATAAAATAGTGTAAACAGAGATGAATATCAAATAGTGAATCGGATATGAATAAAAAAACAAATACAAAAACTTACCACTTTGTGATCAGCGCAATGCTCTGTGTAAATATCTCGTATCAAAGTATCGAGGGTCCGTTGCCGTTTCAAAGCAAACGTGGGCGTTTGGAAAGCGGCCTTTTCTCCGTTCATTAGTTTTACCTAAAACGATTTATTACGCAAATTTATAACAAGAGGTTGCACTTATCATTACTCCAAATATTCCGAATTCTTTACAGTATTCTATATTATTTTTATACTGGTTCAACAGGATCATTATACCCAAAAATAGATAGGTATAGTAACTCAGTGATGATAATGATCATCAATTCTGTCTGTATCTCATTGTACGTATTTATCAACAGTTAAGTAACCATAATATAAGGCAGTGCTTAGTTTGGAATTAAATGGCAATTTATAAAATCGTGCCCTCTGAAATGTTGCATAATATGAGTAACTAAAAATACGCTATATATCCAGTATATCTATGCTCCAGTATATCTATGCTAAGAAGTGTTGTAGTTGAATTTATTGATGTAGTTGAAATTTTAATTGTTATTGATTCGCATTCGCACTAAACACTTTAGTAATTGTAAGTAACTGATAACGTTTAAAATATATATTTCCTTACCAATAAAAATTCTCTAAATAATTGCGGATCGTTAAATATAGGGGGACAGGGTAAAGATGGTCCAAAGGGAGGAACTGTATCATCACTATATACGCTCAGTCTGTAACCTTCACCTTCGACTTCAGAAACTACAGCAAATATATCTGTACTGGTATTCAGGAAATTTACATTTCTTAAACCACCTTTTTGTCATTAAATAAAACACGATTTCATTGATATTGTTTTAAGTACATTATAATTGTGGGTCGTGTATAATGTATTTATTGATTATTTTGACTTTATAGCCTTTACCATTTAACTGCAATCTGACCTGGTATTAAATGATAATTTTGTACAAGATACTGAACCTAGAATACACACTGAACATACAAGAGAATTAGCTCTTAAGTGCCAATTGAAATACAAATATAGATGCTTGGTGACAGATTCTCAATTGGTATATTAGCTAACCAGATTGGCCTTACAAAATCAGTATGCTATGTCCTTCCTATCTGTCACAATCTGCTTTCACTTAAAGCTTCAGTTTATTACAAACTGCAAACTTTGATCACTCGATCAGGTTTCCAAACACATTACCTGTCCTCAATCATAGTCGCCTTTCACTTTAGATACAGTAGTGTTCTATGTATAATAATTCTGTGTAATCCTCTGTAATTTGAATCTTTAGCTATTTGATAGGATCACTCTTACACTCTATATTAGTAGGTATTTAAAAAACAAAAATACATTCGATTTAGGCCCGGAGAAGCAGCTTAGAAACGACAAAACTACCATCGCTTCGGAAAACAACCTAGTCATTGACAAAAACTGGCAAGATAAATGTACATAACAGAGGTACTTATAATTTTGCACCGATCGCAATGCCCAAGCTCCTGTATATAACTCTTTTATGGGAAGTGCATAAAAACTAGTAAGAACTAAATCCACATTCTCTAAACAGTGGAACACGACGTGGAACCCTAGTCAATGCGTTACGCGATGCGATGAGACATGACCAAATAGTATATCATTTTACGATCGTACACATATCAGATCATATCAAGAAAGCTGATAAACTCTATTTAGTGCTACTTGATATTGTGTTTAAAACGTATAGAATTCTATTTGTGACCTGTCCCTACGATGTCTAGATAAAAGGATACGTGTGAAATGGCTCTTCACGCATTGCGGATTAAACGTGTTGTGAACCAAATCATCTGTGAACACGATGTTAACTATATCGTTACCGATGTGACGTTTCCTCTCCAACTGAAGAAATATATAAAATGAATCAGTATATTAATATTATACCAGTTTCCGGCAAAATAATAATGGAACAACTTACAGTATACTTGCATGTGATTAAATATTAGTAAATCGATTTACTTAATTATCAAATTGTTGTTGAATTACAATTATATTGTCTTTCAAATCAAAAGTATCATCACCATCATCAGCCGGTAAGGGACTTACCACAGGGTCATAGATCTCTTTCCGAAGGAAGGTATGGGCATAATAATCACGCCAATCCAAAACGTGTTGGTGATATCAAGCTTTAAGAAATCCACAGTTCTATATTTTCTCACATTTGATAGTACTACAAGTACATTTTTCAGGTTTCGGTTTCCTCACGATATTTTCCTTCACCGTCAGGCGATGGTGAAGCCATTTAAATTGGTAAATGTACGTGAATTCCGAAAAAATTGTTGGTACATGCCGACCAACCTGCAGTCATCGAATTGATATTCCACCGGTCCAACAGCTAGATACCACGACTATGAAAAGTCTACTTGTATAAAACTTATCAAGTGCTTCGAATAAAAAACCACTTAACATCCTGTTACTGACAAAAAGTAGAATCAAAAATTTAATGACGAATAAAAAAAACAATCTCTTGTTGAAAGTTGTTTTTGATGAACTTACCTGCTGCTTATTGTCTTTGGAGAAAGGTAACATTGTTGATACGTGAAACATTATTTCGTGACCCTGATGCATCGTATAAATGGAATGGCTGCCGGTCATGTCACCTATTCAATTTACATGTAATTTAGATTTATACAAGATAACTACAACACTGAATTATTTATAAGACATTTTAATAGCTTAACTTTCACTCACCTTTTACGTCGAGGCCGCCTCTAAAACGATTCCAACCTCGTAATCTAATTCTGTCGCCTAGTAATGAAATAAATCGGTCCCATTTCTCGTCGCCTTTCTCTGTTAAAAAGTCTATGATTTAGAAAACTATTAATATATACGAAACTTAAGTTACATATTGTTCCACATCCTGTGCTATTCTATCCTATATAGTTTAGAGGAATTTTTCCGACACAAAATACATATAGGAGTTCTTGAGGTACGCATGCTTGGTACACATGCATGTTTCAATAACTCATATACGTATATCTAGCTGTGGCTAAGCTTAGGCTAGCTCAGATAGATCGTGATTTTTGCACAAATCAGGCGACAGCCCAAGCCGAGTTGTGCTGTACACCCTTGAGTTAGTCGCCCAAACATCCCAAATCGGCTGAGTGCCTTCAGCGCTCGCCTCAGTAGTTCGGTGAAGCTGTAAAGACCTTTCCAGGTCAACAGGGTTTTCATTTAGAAAAAAAAACATATTGTTATTCATACTAACCGTTAGAAAGCATTTCGTCGTCAGTCTTTTGGCTTGGTTTCATCAGCATTACTCCGATTTTAAAATTCACAGAACCCTCTTGTTCTTCGAGGAGTAGAACATCTTTTTGGATTTCAGCACACGTCACCTGGATGATAATTTTAGTTTAAAATATATCAAATGTTAAATAATATGTCGTTGCTGATATTCAAATCTTACCTCCCTAGGTACTTTATCGACCCGTTCCATTGCAGGAAACTGTGATAGGATTTGTTTTACAGTAGGCCTCGAGGGCGCCTGACCCCCACTGGCACTCCACGCACTCGGTGGTAAATATATCTTATGTGCACCCTATAAATTAAAATATTACGTATGGATTTGCACGTTTGTGATTTAATTGTATATAGTGATTTGTATATTCTTTATTAATTTTGCGGACGTAGAACATGTTTATTTTAACTAGCCCCTGCCCACGACTTCGTCCGCGTAGTTACTTTGGGCTAACGTTAACACGCAGCGAAAGCTCTCAAAGAAAAAAAAAATCCCAATTTTGAAACATTTTCCATTGGTCCTCCTCTCTTATTGTTTTTTTTTTCTCGAACTGACTACGCTATTGACCTAGCAAGGTCTTACCAACTTCACCGGACTACAATACTACTACTACTCTCTTATTGGTCTTAGCGTGATGTTATATAACCTATAACCTTTCTCGATAAACGAGCTATATAACACTGATAGAATTTTTCAATTCGGACCAGTAGTTCTTGAGATTAACACCTACAACGTCACAAACTCACAAACTTTGCCTCTTTATAATATTAATATAGAAGTATAGATAAGTAACCTCCATATATTAGAACGACATATTTACAAAGAAAACTTCATAACGATATAGATAATCTACGTTGTTAGAGAATTTATCGTTCTACTAATTTATGTTTTATTTTTCAGAATCGAAACAATAGTATAATATAGATATATGCTAAAGTAAAGATACATCTACTTAGACAGAAGCCGTTGAACGTTATTGTCTAACTGGGTGTAGTAAGAAAAACATATTAGACCTTTCAAGCTCAATAATTAAAATAAAACAGGATACCGTTTTTCAGCTAATTATTATCAATAATAATTTATGCTCTTTAAATATAATTAATACACTAGATGAAAACCAACCTAAGGAACAAGCTGGTTTCAGAAGCAAATTCTCGACTATAGATCATATACACACTCTAAAACAAATACTACAGAAATATAGAGAATATAATAAAACATATTACATTGGGTTTGTTGCCTTCAACAAAGCTTTCGATACATTGGAACATGAGTATATATGGGAGGCTCTAAAAAGACAAGGGGTGCAAGAAAAATACATACGAATAATTAGAAAAGTATACACAGCGAGCACAACACAGGTTAAACTTGAAACGACAGGTACGAATTTCTTATTAAAAGAGGTGTACGCCAAGGCGATCCTATATCACCAAAATTATTTTCGGCAGTGCTGGAGATGATATTCAGAAATCTAGACTGGACAAAAATCGGCCTCAATATAGATGGCGAAAATCTTAACCATTTGCGCTTCGCAGATGATGTGATTTGGTTCTCAGAGGACGCAGGAACCCTGGGACTAATGATGCAACAACTATCTGATGAAAGTGCTAAGGCCGGCCTGACAATGAACCTAACTAAAACTTAAATTATGACAAATTCTAAACAAGCTATCAACGAACAAATAACAGTAAATAATGAACACATAGAATATGTAAATGAATATATATATTTGGGCCAATTTATATCTACAGAGAACTGTATGAATAAAGAAATAGAAAGAAGGATAAGTAATACATGGAAGCGGTTTTGGTCTCTCAGGGAAATAATGAAGGATAAAGATA
This sequence comes from Antheraea mylitta, assembly GCA_014332785.1. Taxonomy (NCBI): domain Eukaryota; kingdom Metazoa; phylum Arthropoda; class Insecta; order Lepidoptera; family Saturniidae; genus Antheraea; species Antheraea mylitta. The sequence continues at coordinate 1,127,710 of JACEII010000024.1, read as the reverse complement.
TGCCAATGAAGGGAAAAAAGAAAATATACGAAGTATGTATAATGCCATGCTTACTATACGGATGCCAGACATGGGCGTTAACAGAAATACAAGAAAGTAAATTAAAAATCTGCCAAAATTCAATAGAAAGAAGTATTTTAGGTATAAAAAGAAGAGATAGAGTGAACTTACAAGAAATTAAAAAGAAAACACAATTTAAAAATGTACACATAGTCACTTAAATGGCGTTGGGCGGGAAACATGTCAAGGGAAAGTAAAGAAAAATGGTCCAAGTTAGTAACTGAATGGTATCCAAGAGATAGCAAAAGAAATAGAGGTAGACAAACCAAGAGGTGGGAAGACGACTTTAAGAAAATAGCTGGTCCGGCATGGACCCGTCTAGCAAGAGACAGAAATACGTGGAAATCTTTAGAGGAGACCTTTGTCGACAGACAAGCTGTTCTACACAAACATCCAGTTGCCGATCATTCACATAGTCGATTAAATTAAATTAGGTTTTAGTTTTTAGCAAGTAGGCATACAATAATTGTAAGAAAAGAAACAGCAAGAAAGGCTATTTTATTTTATTACATATTATTACTTTAAATATACAAACCATTTTATTAAATAATATAGCTCTTAAAAGGCCGGCTCCACCTTCCTGCACTATACTAAGCAAGTAAGGTTCTCTTGATCCATCTACTCCTATATAATTTTGGTGCACTGTAAATAAAAAAAAATGTTATATATCTATGAACAATATTATTATTTTATTCTAACCTACATTCGATAACCCATAAACAGGCTCTAGTAAAATCTTGGTAGATGTTATTCAAATGTTCCCTTTTTTTCACTAAAACAACAGTTTTTCATGCTTGTGTTTTTCAAATCTAAATCTAAATTTAACTTGTAAAATTTACATTACATTTACATAAACGACAGGTAAATAAAATAATAATATGCATAATATTAAAAGTAATCTATACTATAATAAAACTGTAATAATTACAAATCTGTACATATAAAAAATTTAATAATTTATTTTTGTAAAATTTTAATCAGGGTATACTGTGTTATCGATATAGAAGCCAAAAATAATCTTTTTACAATTTTTGTCTGTCTGTCTGTCTGTCCCTATGAACACGCATCACTCTGAAAGTACTGAACTAATCTTGACGAAACTTGACACAGTGATAACTAATACATATAAAGTTACACCTAGGATATTTTTTGTCCCATAAAACACAAGGGGTTTCCTACGATAATGGACACAGTCCAAGATTTGTAGTTAATAAAATTCTACATTTTGTAACTTTTCTTTGTGCTATACATAGAAGGCAGCTCAGCACAAAAATTGAGATATATTTTATCTCCTTATACTTCTTTTTTACATTACTGCCAATATATGTAGGTTAGTTTTTATCCTAATTGAACCCGGTAGAAATTGCTGCGAACGGGTTCTGGGCTTATTTTAAAAGATTTCTCAAATATCAACTGGGTATATGTTTCAGCGAGTCCCTTGATAGTTTGTATTCACAATTCGAAAAGTTCGGTCAACTAGTCATTAATAAATGATAAAAATTACGCTTTCATTAGTATGATACTTTAATTTGTTTAGCTTTGTATCTAATATCTATTACATGGGAATATGTCATTACGGAAACGCATTATATTACATTTTTCAAGAAAATGTACAATAATATACATTCTATTATGCCTTACGAATACAATGAAGGTAGATATATTAAATTGTCTTTAATACTATTAACACCGATATACGATCTTACACAATAGATACGTGTATACAGTAGCACTTTAGTGAATTACCACTTACCACTCAAATCCACTAGACATTTCCCAAAGCCAACAAAACAAACATATTATACTGGACGTTCACGGACCAGTGAATTCTATTAAGTAAGCAAACTTTACCTAAGGTTGGTACACAGCTTAGGGTCGACCGGTTGTCGTCAATATTTTAATTTATTTTATATCATAAGTATCATCTTTGTCTGTTTTTGTCTAGACCGAATTACGTATAAATATTTTTGCACATCGGACTTCTTGAATTTGTCTATATTGTCTAATATTCATGAATAATGTAGAAAAATGTATTTCAGTAAGTAAAGTTGTTGTTTCAATTGTTTCTTTTCAGATATTTCTTTGATGGGACGTGAATGATCTTGAGAATTACTATCTCTTTGTTCCAAAGGATAATACGATCTTTTCTACGATTATGTGAAACACACAGAACATATTTTCTCTCTCGTAATGACTACGTTATTAGCCTTTTTTTTATACGTGGGGATGTCCCTTATGGATACCCACCCTCCCGGGGAAGAGGGTGGGTTATGTCCGACTCGCACGGACTAAAACCCCACGGTGTACGTCTTCCGCTATGGTTGGGGCGGCACGAGATCTCTATATACTTTATCATGCCGCCCCAGCGGTGTGGGCCAGCAGCAGAAGTGCCGCCGCCGGGCCTTCGTCTTGTAAGGAGACAGCCGGGTACACACCGGCCGTCTCCTTCTCGTCCGCCGGACCTGTGCAATGCGAAGATGGTGCCCCGACTCACCTACCCTAGGTCCGGCTACGGTGGCGGGAGAAGGCGCGTGAACTGGCGCCTCCTCTTACCAGTTCTTCTTTGGCGTTGGGCTAGCAAGGCCTTAATAGCTTCATCGGACTACTACAGAACATAATATTTATACATTTATATTTATGTATAATTCTTTTGTCCGTCTTTATGTGACTGAATTCCTTTTAGATGACTGGACAGTTGTAATTTTTTCACTTTTCCCTACGACCTTCCAAATATTTTCTTCCATACAAACCTTGTCCTGACAAATACAAACATGACAAAAAAAAAATTTAAATAGATGCAGCCGCTTTGAAGTGATACGCTTATTTACATTCAGAAATTCATTTTTATTTTGTATACAATGTCAAAAGTTAACTATATTTCGACAGTCATCCTACCATTTACTGTTTTCCTGTTCCAACTAAGTGTCTGAATCCGAAGCAAGATGTACGTTAACAAATTCATATTGTAGATATTTCGAAATATTTATGGTGGTCGCGACCAACTCCGATTCTAATCGACCTAATCGACATATTCATAACGCTGGGGCAACTAGTATGTCCTAGTCAATGTTTTAGTCTATCTCGCAGATATGCTCTATGATTAATTTGAGGTTTTATTATGAACCCAGGTAGGTTTAGCGGTGATTGCGTGTTCATAAAAACAAACAGACAGACAAACATTTCAAAAAATGATTGAAATAAATCCTATTACTTATTCCTGGACAACTGCAACAATTTTTGTACGAGAATCGGAAAATACAGACACGTTAGTACAGTCTTATTATACCTATGTATAGAATAGATATAGAAGATATCAACATAATGGATTAAATGGATATTAAAGAATACTAGTGGGCGCCCAGTGGTCGACATTCGACCATAGTTAATTGATTTTGTAAAGTTTGAACTTTATTAGAGTTCTTTTGTCAAAGGGAATACTTCTATAATCAAAGGTTTTCATCAAGGCTATTCGGTTATTTCCCATTTGCCATGATTTTTAATTATATAAACATAAAAAAAATATGTGTAAATGAAAACTGAAATTAAGTATAAATTTGAAAAAAAAACCACGTCGTAAAGCTCACAAATTTTAAGCGAACATAACTTTACGAAAATAAATAAATTTATCGCAACCCATGACACAATTTTCAATTAATTTTACACGACACCATGAGTGGGTGGTATTTCTGGGTGATATTTAATTAAATGTAGTCTGTTCATTATGAGAAATAGTGATATGCCCAATATCATCATTTGGAAAAGTAATGGATCCACAATACAATCAAATGGTGAATCCAAGATAAAGATATTTTTAATACTATCATTAGCTTTTGAAAATAAGTTCTTTTTTGTGGCTACATGAGGTTGAATTGCAACGTTGTAACCGTGGAGGTTAAGTCATGGATTACTTTTATGAACAAAATTCTTATTTTGATTATACAAAGTATTAGTTAGCTTATTTTTTTATTAAATCATCATTTGAAGTGAGTTCACCATAAAGAAATAATAAACATTACAATAATAGTTATATTTTATAATATCATTGTTGAATGTAGGATGAAAAATGGTAATTAGAAACGTAAGAGTTAAAAATACATACAGTCGAGCATAGCAACCTTCTTCACAACCTCTTTTGAACTTCGTAATTATTGACGGCTGTCAAAATGTCTTTTTTATTTACATGTGTGAATATGTTGTGTAAAATTCAAGCAGTAGTGTTAGTAGTGCATATTTTAATAAATTTATTGTACTTTTAAAGCATTTTGTATAAAATAAACAGCTTTCTGCACTTCTCCGCCATATAAACTTTAACTATGCCAAATTTCAAGTTCACCCGTTCCCGACAAATAGGTTAAAAAGGGGTACAATTTTTTTGCTTCACGTATTAATATATAGATAAGGTGCTTGTAACAGAAAACCATTTTTTTAATTTTTTGTGTGTCTTTCTGCATGCTTCAACCGTTCTTCGATATGGTTGGATTGTTTTAATGAGGCTTTCACTGTTTATTATAAACTAAAGATGCGGTATCCAGAGGGCGCTTGCTACACGTGCACCTATATGTTTGTAATGAACAAAGACTTTATGCTACACTGCACGCGGTCGAAGTCGCGGGTACCAATTACTTCAAAATAATATTTATCATGTAAGTTGTTTGTGAAATTATAATTAATGAAATGAAAACGGTTATAGATGTGAATATACCTTTTAATTGTGTATGACTTGTGAATATATGAATATAATTAGTTAAATTTGATATACTCGTAACTTAACGTGTTTACCTCAAGACTTATTGAATAGGATTGATGTTGCATAAGATAGAATTTCCCTACTTCTATATCCCATTACGCGATCAATAGCGTTGTGGGCCGCATTGTTTAAGCTAGATAAGTGTTTAGGGTAACGGTTCTAGGCCGTCATGAGCCATATAATGTAACCTAATTCTATTGTGTTGTTAAACTATTATGATGTGTTATATTCATGGATCAATGCATTATGTTCATGTACCTGAATAATGTAGAATGAAATAGACAAGAATCTACATGATGAAAGTGAAAGTAAGCTTCTCGTATGGCGTATATCTATCTATTATCTAGTCAAAATTACATAATGATAGAAATTTTAATAAAAATAAAGCTGCTATTTCAATGAAGAATTTTTCAAATTTTTAAAGCTCTAACCCTAGTAGTTTGGGTTTGATGTGTCAGCCAGTTATTATTATATATATATAGAAAATGTATGTAGATTATGACAGGTGTTATTTGCAAAGTTCAGTTTAATAGCATAGTTCAAAACGTCCGTAACTCGGAGACTATTCGGAAATTGCGTTGTCTGCCTTATATTAACTCTATCTAGTCATTACGCAGATTTCAGTTTAAACTCGAGCCCGGCAGCTCTTTAACTCCGTAAATACTAAATTAACAGTAGGACTATAATTTATAGATTCACTTAATTTTAATAACGGAGAAATTTAAAATTTAAATATGGATATACAGGGTTTTGTTTTATTTTATGAAATAGCAAATAGGCATGTGCAGGTCATTAGTCTATTATTAGATGTCTAGTGATTATTATAGCCTATTGCGATGAATAATCAATTAAAAAAAACCGCAGTCGTGAGGATAGTTCAGATAACTTACTAATTTTGAGAACTATGTTGGAATACCTCGTGTGCCATGCCATATATGTATCTAATCATACTCATCAGGTCGGATCATACTAGCCCAAGGACTACTTCTTTGCAACAGTTATAAGCGTGCTAGTAATAATGCTCCCGCTTTGAAACCTTGCCACGGAACAAAGAAATAAGTGGAAGGGTCACATAGTGTTAGAACGTAAGAGCCCGGTGTGTAGGAGTTTGGGGATTTACTCGAGGTAGATAGATGACGCCCAAAGCCTATTTTGCACTTCCAATCTTCTCTTTCTTCCGTCAACCATGCACAGCTTCTACTACGTTTTAATAATGGTTCTGATAACTCATATTCGAATTATTATTACTTAACCATATTATGTAATATCTGATTTTTAAAATGCCGTTGTACAATTTCCTAATACACCATTTTAAACGAGACAATTAATGTATATATGTGATTTAAATTCATTTACGTATTTACTAAATTGTACGAGTTTACATGAATTATTAAAACTTGTGGTTAATATTTAATTTACATACTTTGTTTTATTCCATTTCAGGTAACTTTGTGTCACTATTCAACTGAATGTTTTGTGCTTAAATTGAATGCTAACGCATTTGTATGATATATATACCTCTTCATTAATATAGTGGTAGTAATTTAATTATCATTAATATCAATTCAATACATTTTAGGTGTGAAACACCTATAGGCACGTGTAAACCTGATTGTTGGCGTGGCGAGTGGGTGAGACATGGGGACGCGATGCCATGCGCATGCATTATTTCTTGCCGCACTGAGCTCGCATATTTATAGTGTAATTTGAGATTCGTTCGATTCGAACAATTTCGATGTTTCAAATAGATTAGGCGCCCAGTGACGGCTAAATTTTTTTTTCAGTAATATAGAGTATCGAACAGGAACATATCAGATAAACTTACACATAAATTGACAGAACTACACAAGAACATTTAACATCCCAGTCACAGTCATACCTTTTACCATTGCATATAGTTACTAAATTAAATTGTAATAATTATTACTTTATAATTGGCACTACATGTTTGTAAATGTTAATATTAATTATGTCTTAAATGTGCTGTTAAGTAATATGTAACAAATCTATACTAATTATTTTAATATCATAAACTTTTGTATTCGTTGTTATTCAACAACTATTTAATACTAAACGAAATAATTTTACTTTTCTTCCTTTCTATATTGCCCGTTTAGTTTTTCCTTTATATTAAATCAACACAGAAAAAGACCGTCAAGACCATTTACGTAAAAAGACCAATAAATTGTATCCGACGACTGTGATGTAAGATCAAAGGTACCTAGCGAATAAAAATCTCGTGAGAGCGTAATGGGTTTTTTAAATATTTTCCCAAGCGGTAGGTAGCTAGCTCGAGGGTGGTAAAGATTGTCGTCTCTTTATTTATTATAAAAGTTACATGACATTTACTTAATCCATTTTAAGTTTTTATAAGAGATTGTCTTCTCTTAAAATTACCGAGTATAATTGATTACATTATTGTAAATAATAGGTCTTTACCTATGAAATTACCGTTCTGCAGTACTGGCCATTTCAAACCAAAATAATTTTTGTTTGACTAAGGATTTTAATTTCAAATTAATTTTATTTTAAAAACATGGAATTCTTTTTACAAAAGTAGTCATTTGTTTATTGATTAGTGTTACATTTTCATCGCATTTCAATCTTTTTTGTCATCATGGATACGTTAAAAATTCGAATAATTATGGAATATGAGTATCGTCGTGGCAGCATCGCGGCACAAGCGGCACGCAACATCAACGACGTTTACGGAGTTAACACTACAAACTAACGCACCACCTGTTATTGGTTTGCTCGCTTCCGTTCTGGGAATTTCGACCTGAAAAATAAAGCTCGCGGTCGTCCGAAGACTTTGGTCGACAATGACGAATTAAAGGCGATTGTGGAAGCTGATGATACACAATGTACGGCTGAATTAGCAGCAGCTTTCGACGTTAGCGTCAAAACAATATTGGTCCATTTGCATCAAATTGGCAAGGTAAAAAAACTTTGACAAATGGGTGCTCCACGAACTCAATGATCGCCAGCGCGAAGTCCGCATTGAGACGTGCCTTGCACTGCTCAACAGACACACAAATGAAGGAGTTTTGAATAACATTGTTACCTGCGATGAAAAATGGATTCTGTTTGATAACCGCAAGCGCTCAGCAAGTTGGTTGGATCTTGGTTCAGCGCCTAAACTATGCCCTAAAAGAAAACTTACCCCTAGAAAAGTGATGGTCACTGTTTGGTGGTCTAGCGCCGGTGTGATTCATCAGAGCTTCTTACCAAACGGGGCGAGCATTACTGCAGATGTGTACTGTGAAGAACTGAACACAATGATGGAGAAGTTGGTACATCTTCAACCAGTATTGTTCAATCGCTCGTCTCTGCTGCTCCTGCACGACAACGCGCGACCTCATACTACACAGCAGACGGTCTTCAAGTTGCAAGAACTGGGGTTGGAAGTTTTCCGTCATCCGCCCTACTCACCAGACCTTGCGCCTACAGACTACTACTTTTTCCAGAATTTGGATAACCCCTTGGCGGGAAAAAAAATCAGTACCCGAGAGGCAGTACAAAATACCTTTGAAGAATTTGTTGCCTCCCGTCCAGCTGATTTATTTAAGAAGGGCATCAATAAATTGCCACTGCGCTGGCAGAGATGCATTGATTGCATGGGTGATTACTTCGATGAATACAAATAAAAAATACATGAAAAAAATTCGTTCAAATTTTTTCATACAAAACGGCAATTTCATAGGTAAACTAATATACACCTGTGTGTTTCATGTTCCTTACTTGGAGGTACAAGGGTCCTTTTAATCGAGGACTCTTTGATGTTTATAGTATACTAGCCTCTGCTCGCGACTTCATTCGCGTGAAATAGGTACTTTGGGCTAACGCTAACACGCAGCAGAAGCTCTTAAAACGATAAAACATCCTGATTTTGAAACATTTTTCATCCGTGCTCCGCTCCTAATAGCCTTAGCATAATGATATATACTCCATAACCATTCTCGACGAATGAGCTAAATAACACTGAAAGAATTATTCAAATCGGACCAGTAGTTCCTGAGATTACCCCCTACAACGCCACAACGTCACAAACTTTACCTCTTTATAATATTATAGTATAGATAATATTGGTGTTTATAGTATGTAGTATATAATATCTGTAATCCATAAGTTGAAATACATATTTTGGTTACAAAGACCACGACCACTTTAGTTATGACAAAATGTCTTATTAGTCGAGCAGTTTGACCGGTGGAATTTCAATCTTATATCTAAAGGTAAACCCTGGCTTGTGCCAATACATTTTTCAGAATTCGTGTAAATTTACTCATTTAATATGGTAACACCAACGGCTACCGGTGAAGGAATATATCGTGAGGAAATGTGAACCTGAGAAATGTTCTTGTACCACAGTGTATTTTAATCTAATAAAGTTTTGAAATGACATCGCACTAAGAGATTGAAAAATGCATTGTCTCTACCATTTCGATTACCCTATTATATTAAGTCGGTTATGCGTAAGTATCTATCAGTGTGACTGTACTCGTATGTACATCTATCAATAAATTGGACTATTATGGTTATGTATTATGGTTTAATACTGATGCAAGAATATACTAAGAAAGTCCATACGGCTGAATGAATTAAACGCTCGCCTAAAACTCTAATGAAGCTGTGAAGGCCCATCAACGTATAATCGGTTGGAAGTAAAAACAAAATAAATTTGACACATAATATACATAATAAAACATATATAATCATAGTAAGAGTATTAATTGAAAGATCATCTTGTAAACTAAAAAATAAGTGGCCGAAATTTTTTGGATTCTTTTAATCTTGAGTAATGAATACATAAAATATAAAAAACTGTTCATATAACTTAAGGAAGATTCACTTCTTATGTATACTATACATACATCCCGTTTTTTTGTACTATTTCGTAATTGTTAGCCACCGTAATCTTATCATTAAATTTCAGTCCAAACAGATCTAAATAAAATTTATTCAACTGTCATCGTTTTTTCTACCACAATTTCTCCGAATAAAGAGAAAAGGAAATTGAAATTGTTTTACTTCCTATTCTCAAAGAACAGAATATGTAATTTGGTGTGACGAATGTTTAAGCGAGAAATAATTCTATATTCGTCATTATTTATCTATACTAATATTATAAAGAGGTATAGTTTGTGAGTTTATGACGTTGTGATGTTGTGACGTTGTAGGGGTAATCTCAGGAACTACTGATCCGATTTGAATAATTCTTTCAGTGTAATGTAGCTCATTCATCGAGAATGGTTATAGGCTATATATAATCACGCTAAGACCAATAAGAGCGGAGCACAGATGAAAAATGTTTCAAAATCGGGATGTTTTTTCCTTTTGAGAACTGCTGCGTGTTAGCGTTGGTGTTAGTGTATTTATTCCACGCGAACGAAGTCGCGGGCGAAGGCTAGTTTAAGTGATAAAGTAAATACACATTGTTTATAGAATCATCTAAAATTTATAACATTTATATCAACATTATAAAAATATTAATAGTAGAACGAAGATTATTATAATTGCAATTTTAAGATTCAATTTTGGAACATATAAAATAAATTCAAAAAAGTTTTAACTATTATTTTAAAAAGCTTTTTATTCTCATCAATGGAAGTGACATTCGGAGTCTATAGACATGTGTAATATTAACACTATCCTTAATATGTGGTATAAACAAAATGTAAGAAATAATAGATAAGATAAATTTATTATCTGATGTTTCTCGATATCAGAGACGTTTCCCTTAAAGTGGTATGTTGAAGTTATCTTTATATTCTCAATTTAAAGGATGTCAACCATGCCTGATTATTGATTGACAACTCTCTAATGTTCATGTATATCTTAATCTTAATCTGAAATACATTGAGGCAGTTTGAATGAGGCTTAAAATCTTGCATATTAATTTCTTTCTAGTGCAGTCATAATTCACAATACAAAATAAATCGTAACTATGGAATAAATGAATGGAAGTGGAATAAATAATTAAAAGAAAAACAGAAATTTATATCAAAAACATTTTACATCAGGTACAATTATTCATTCATTAAAAATAGTAAAACAGAGAAAGCCGCAAGATACTTACTTTTACCAAGGAAATATTTGAAGTACCATCTTGTTTGGAACTCGGGGTTCTCAAGTACGGGTGCGCTTGGAGGTCCGAACAACTGAAAGTATTCATAATATTAGATTTAATTCAAAAAATTCAATTACTCTAACTTACTTTATTGCACACTATGATTATCATCACTACAGCGAGACAATTTATCTACTTATCTATTTATAAGATACATACAAGATGTATGTGTGTTTAAAAGGGAATGAAATATTAGACAGGATCTTCAAAAATATTAATAGAGAACAGATAATGTTCATTTGCCATTTTATTTAATTACGTAATGGTACTGTAAATTAAAAAAAATTTGTGTAATTTTGTTTATCAGTTTTTAATAGTTCCGTTGCGTCGGGAATATTATGAAGTCTTGTGGGGATGGATGCCATTTTCTTATGTATAAAAATATAAATAATACATAGCATCAAAGTATAGTATAAAAATATAGGATAAAAATCATGAATCGCTAGTCTCAACAATATTCTACAGCATGGAACATGCAAGACTTCATATTCCTTTGTTTGAAACTAATAGACGCGAGGGTTTATAAATACTTTGAAATCTTTATAAATCTTCTAAAATAACAAAGACAATTACTTTTTCTTTTTAATTATATAACCTTATGTTGAAATATAGTATAGTTTATGGCACTTTTGGAGGTTTAATTAAAGGGTTTACTGTATGACATACAGTTAAAGTATACAATCAAAAAAAAGGTACTAAAAGGTAAGGTAAGGTAAGGTATATTGCTTTAAGTCCTTAAATGCAACCTCAACGTGGCTGTTCTAAGTGATTTCAAATTAGAATCCTTATAGGACGCGCTCTCAAATTTTAGAAGTTCAATTTCGGCTTCGAGTTCTACTATACGCGTATAGCTCACTCACACAGACATAAAAACTGATAAGCGCGGCAATAAAATCGCACTATAAACGACTTTGATACTTTTATAAAAATATCACAATATTTACTTATTATTTATGTTCTACTTTTTGTTGTATTTGATGTAATAGTAACATAATAAATTATAGTTTCTCAAGGTCATACTCACTCAAAATCAGTATAACTAAACGTAAATATGTATACGTTATAGACAAAACCATCGAATTTGTCTTCAAATAGTTAGCCCCTTTGTAATTGATCAAGGCTTAATTTCTCAACATTTTCATGAAGAGTAGTATTATGGTAATTGGATCATAGTTTAGGTAATAGCTAGAAACATCAAGTTGTGCTTAGATGTTTGTCTCTTAGTGTAGGAGCAAGGTTTAAATCTTTTACAGTTTGGTGAAAACAGTATTTATGATAATCTTAGTATAGTACTAATAGTTAGAAACATTGAGTTTACACTCAAACGCTTAGTGTCAGCTAAATGTTTCATATCTTAGGACCAGATGAGAGCTTGAAGACTTGAAGACACATGAAGTTTGCTCTCTGAAGTTGAGTCTTGTCGTATCAGATAAGAGTATAATTTCTCATAGATCAAATGAGTAGCTGTATCATGATAACAGAATTTTGGTACTGATAATCACTAGAAACCTGAACTTTGCGATCAGTGGTCTAGTCTCATAGAGTCAGATCAACGTTTCATTTTATAGATCAGATGAGTAGCTGTATCATGATAATTGAACTTTAGTATTTATAGTAGCTACAAAAATCAGGTTTCGGTTTAGTCTCACTCTATCTGATGAAAGTTACATTTCTTATGCGCTAACTGCGTAGGCGTATCTTTGTCGTGATACCAAAATGTTTGTATAGTATAGAGTGACTAGAAATGAGTTTATGCTGAAAAGTATCATAGTGTCTTATTAATGTTTAATTCCTCATGGGCTAGACAAGTGGCTATATCGTGATAACTGAATTTTAGTACATATAGATATTAGCTATAAACATGAGTATGTGCTCAGAGATTTAGATAGGAGAATTTTTAACTTAGCGTTTGCTTCTATATCAAAAATAATTCTGTGTACAACATACTACAAAACACCTGAATTGTAAGTTGTAATACCGATAGTACAACGGGCAGCATATGACGGCCTTTGTGTAAAACGAACCCTAATTCCACCGACAAACTTTGCATCTCTAGCTAAGATACACTTTTCACCAAATGATTCGTTTCATTATAAACAAGACTTGAGAGATCATGTTTTTATAAAGAATAAGTCTTATATTCTTTTGAAAGATTACATTTGTTTGTAAATTCTGCAGCATGTTTATGATATTATTGTATATATTCTGAATAGATAATAAAAATTAATAAAGAGAATGCGAAAACGACATATATATTTCTACCCATGAAAGAGCTCCCTACACATTTCTAAGAGTCCATTATGAGGCCATTTTGTTATTACCTAACGAAAGGAGTACAAACAATACATATTTGTCTCTATTCATCAATGATTTCCATAACAGTTTTTGAAGTGGGTCGTCATCAGATCATTTTGTTCATTCCTGTGGTAAGCTGTCGTCACTACTAACAAAAGGACTATAAGGACGACATATCTATTTCTACCCGTCACGAAGTTCTATAACAGTACCTCAAAACATAAAAGTAAATTTTCAAAAAGAGTATTAACCGACTTCAATATTAATCAGAGGCATAAAAATTAGGCACTAAACACGGGAAAATAAATAGTTTATCAAATTAACCAAATTAAATAAAACATATGAATAGTGTATATATATATTTTACTAAAACATGCGTCACCTGATGGTAAGTGATCACCGTCGTCCATGGATATAAGCGACACGAGAGGAATCACAGATGCGTTGCCGGCCCTTAAGAAAGGAGTAGGCTTGTTTCTTGAAAGTTGTGTTACTTTGTCGCGGATCCCATAATCAGAACCTAACCAAACTCTCATCAAACTACCCTTGAAGAACATCCTTTACAATAAAAAATGAATCATCGAAATCGGTTGGCATGATATTGGGTTATTCGTCTATATGTCGTATACACACTTAATGCAAATTTAACACTTATACGGTTTTGCACTGGATGCCGTTGACAGAACTGAACAAAAAAATGGGACCACACGAGAGGCACTAGCTTTTAAATAAAAAAAGAATCATCAAAATCGGTTCAGCCAGTCCAAAGTGATGAGGTAACAAACATAAAAAAAACATACAGTCGAATTGATAACCTCCTCCTTTTTTTGAAGTCGGGTAAAATATAAAAAGAACTAACGTAATAAAAACTAAATTTAGAATTTTTGGTTCAACCTAATTACAGTGTCTCTTATTACTAGAAGAAAAAACCACTAAAAAAAGTTAGTTAGTATTTCGAAATGATCAAAACGTTTTGTGAAGTGTATACGTATTTCTACAGCGATTTATTTTTTTCAAATCGAGTACAAAACGACGTACACGTCCTCACCGTATGGCGCCAGAGCGCGGTCTAAACGCGATGTGAATCTTTCTTTCATACTTATGTGGCAATCGAATCTAAATAAAGAAATAAATTGAACCTTATTCTATATGAGTTAAAGTCTACATTATTAACATAAAATGGTGAAATTTTGTTCACAACTGAATAATTTTTTTCTCAGATGTAGTATACATAACTTGGATTTTATTTCATGTTATTTAAACTTGATTATATGTAGCATAATCAGGTATTTTTTTAAATTAAGAAAACCGTAAAATTACTGAGATTTTGATACCGAAAATCAGGCTGTTTTGCGCGAGGAGACTACGGAGAATTGATTATTATAAATGAAAACTCATTCGTTTTAAAAAACAATCATCCGTACCACATTGTTAAAGGTTCAATGTATCTGTAGTTAGTCATTATGTTTACGAAAGTTGAGTAGTTTTGTTGTAATTCTTGCCGAAAAACAGTGAAAATGGAGCTTATTTGAGAGCGTGTCCTTAAGAAAGGGTTTCTGTGACTGTCTCGTCACACTTATGGGTTAATCGTTTTTGATTTAAAAAATATAGGCAAATTACTTTCTTTGTAAAATTACTAATATAACACAAAACTATAATTTAAAGTTGATATCGTTTAACAATAGGTTTTAAACGAAGATTTGAATAGCTACCTTTTCATTTCTTTATTAAAATGACTTAAAAAATTATGTCAATAGAATTAAACTGTTGGGAATTGGTCAATGTAAATTAGAACGCAATGTTCTTCAGTACCTCACTTAAAGTTCTAAACTGCATTTTTTGTTAAAATGGGTCGTCATAAGCAACTCTGCAAACATCGCAAAGTTTTGAGCAATCTCGTTTATTTGAATTTTAAATGACTGCCACTTCAAAGTTGAAGAACATTTTTCATTTTCATTACGGTAACATCTGTAGACGACTGGATATTTTTGTTACATGAACTTTTTTCAGTACATTTTACCCCTTTGGAGATAGCGTAAAACTTTGAATTTAGTGATTCTATTGCGTGTATGGAATTGTAGGCTTTATCTGTTTACTAGATTTTGTCTTCGACTCGCATTTTTCATGGGTCTAAGTATGTTTTTATCTAGATTTATTGTTAGTTGTTATTTATTTCCTAATTGCTATTTTGTTAGTACTATATAATTTCTACAACCCTTTTAGCGATGTATTACCGTTCAGTTTTATCGCTCCTCCTTAGAGAAAAGGTAATGTAACGATGACGATATTCTAAAAAAACCTCTATAGCTATGTGAAAGTCATGTTATAATCGGGTCAGCTGTTTTGGAGATTAGCACGAACAAATGTTTTAATTATAACGCTACTAGTGGGCCTGGCGGATGCTGTCCCGTCCTAAAAAAACTAGACAAATTACACACCTAAGCATTCGTCGTAAATCACCCTATCTACTAGTGAATGCCATATCGGTTCAGTCGTATTTGAGTTTATCGCGAACATACAGACAGACAGACGCGGTAGGGGACGCTGTTCTATATAATGTAATGATTTACATACATATAGTTGAAGTAACAATGAAAATTAAAGAATTTGCAGTTGTTCGGAGTTACACAGCCGAACTGCTCGCTAGGTATTATATATAATTTGTGCAGTGCGTGCACTTTAACATTTTAGTATTAAGACAATATGTATTACTTCAGTTCGCAATCAACCACGCGCGACTCATTACCACTGCTAGCTATTTACCATTAGCGGTGAATTATTATAAACCATTTAATAACTATTTTACTAATAATCCATTTACCAATTAAAACATCTCTTTCTTCAGCAGTCATTGCAATATATTGATACTAAGTTCCGCACACAAACGCGTTAATAATAAGTGGGCGAAATATAAGTGTTAATTTAAATTCTAACTAATAGGTATAAGAAATGTGAATATACGTTTGTTTTTCTTGTTCATTACGCTTTTACGCCTAAAGTGCTCAATTCAGTTCAGTGAGAACTCCTCGTAAGCGGCTGGACCGATTTTGATAAAATTTTGTGTGCGTGTTCCAGTGGATCTGAGAATGGTTCAGACTCATAATTGGATCCGGTAGGTGCCTTCCGACTTTTAGGATTATTATCAACGCAAGATAACGCTAATATATATAGTAAGTCTCAAATAAGTATAGTATACGACCAATTGATATTCAGAACGAAAACCGAGAGAGCAATTTCAAATAAATCTGATTTTCGATTATTCTTGAAAAGATCAGTGTGTTTTTTATTCTAGCAATTCTTAAATAAATTTTAATGTTTCAAAGTATATCGTTTCAACTTTGATAGATTGCTTATATTTGTGAAAGAAACATATTGAATCCAATATATTCTCACATTTCGGGTAACCGCTTAATTAGGGGTAACGTGTGTGTGAAAGTTTGATATATTATAGCAATTAACACATTCGACAAACTCACTCAGAGTCTTATCCCCGGAGGGATGGAAGTACTTATACACACTTGCGTTGTGATATATTCAAGCATCGTAATGTATCTTATAAGATCTTTTGAAATGAATAAAAAAATAACCATAATGCGTAATTTACGTTTCCCGAATGAAAACTTACATCGAGATTCTATTAAAGAATTTCAACAATCTCTTTGAATATTTTTTTTTATCTTTGATCACTTGTAATACATAATATAACAAACTATTTATTTCAATATCGATTGGAAGAACTGCCTCGGTTGTAAGGTTAGTTTACAAGATTCTTTTCTAACGCTAATATTTTGTCATATATATACGTTTATAACGCTAAGGTGGTGGTAGGGGTATGAAAATTTGTTATTTAACTATCAGTTGTTCTTATGGTATACATATATAGATTAAAATAAAATGTCGAAAATAATTATTCATAGAAAATTCATGTGACGTTCATGGGACATGTTACTATGACAAAATATTAGCGTTAGAAAAGATATACTGACGAATTTTCCTACAAACTATTATATTTTCTGAGTAATTTGGGATTTCCAAAATCCCTTCTTTAACGCTCATATACGGTGTAAAAGAAATCCACATGCAAAATTTTTAAGGCCCTAGCTCTAGTCAATCGAGCTATTCGGTGATATGTCAGTCACTCAGAAGATTATTATTTAGTGTATTTTAGGATTAGAACTTGATTTATTTTATGTATTTGAGTCGGTTTATACAAAATGTTCATATAGATTTAAGGTTGTGATAAATCAAACACCGTGGCACCTTTTGGTTGATTACCACTAAAGTTGGTATCCCAAAGAGGTATTGTGCGGAAAAGATTTTAAGGTTCAACTAACTTCTGTATCGTCAATTGGTCTATATGAAAGTTTGCATTTGTTGTTATTTCAACACAGCGTTTATTTTCAGCCTCTATATATAATAGATGTTAACAATACTCATAAATAGCTAACAAACGTGTATCAAACTACAGACATTGTTTGTCTTGTAGGCTGGCTGTTCGCTCCAGTTTCACACGGGATTGTAACGAAAAAAAAATGAAACGAAGTTCATACATCCATTTACAGTTTCACTATGTTATAAAATAAAGTGACAACAATAGGTCATCAATTTATCACTCACACTCTTATATAGAGTTATTTTAACTGAAAATACAAATACAACAAAAAAGTATTACCTAAATAGGTGCAGTTGCTCTGAAGTGATGCATCGACATATATTCCGCAATTGATTTAAATTGTTCTTGCCACTCCTTTCTGATTATAAATACTTATAATATTATACTTGTTATAAATAAGAAAGTAAATTTATTTGTTTGTTACACTTTCAAAGCTAAACTATTGAACTGATGAAATTATTCATTCATGTTTTCAGATGTACAAAAACTTACACAGGGCTCCTTTCATCTAGAAAGCACTGTTATAAGGAATAGGTCAAATGTACATTGTGATATTAAAATTATACAAACTTTACCTTTTACACCTGCCAACATTTATCTCTGCATCATATAATTGTTGACTGGCAGAGAATTCCTTCGGCGTTAAATCTGCCATTGCGTATTTAACGCATAATGATGTGTAAATGTTTTAGGGGTGTAGGGGTGTCAAATAACATCATAAGACTTGAGACACCCAAGCCAACCTCACCTGCTCGTGGTGCACCCTGCTGGTCAACGAACGAGGCAATGGCGATAGCGGTGTGGTAGGGTTTTACAGCCCGACTGGGTCGCAACCACCATGTATATGGCGAAAAAGCCCGTAATAGTGATTCGCTTCTGCACGTCGCGTTTCGGTATCAGCCTGTGCATATCCAGCTTTTTGCAGGCCGGCATGATAGTGGCGACTGGCGACGGATAGTGTATCATTCGGTGGTCGCTATTATTTTTGGATTGCGCTGTGCTTACCATCAGGCATAGCGCAGTCATTTTGCCGTGCTACAATAAAAAAAAATACCGTAAAGCGAAAGGAGTCGCGAGCATAAGCTAGTTTCATCCTTGTTTTATTGTATGTAAGAGTAAATATTTTGTTAAGCCTGTAAGCTATAAATGTTTTAAAAATGCGTAATCAGTATAATGTTATTTTGATTAAATTTCTACCTCGTCCTTTTCCCCGAGGGAGTTTCCATTCTCGAGTCGGTAGCGGCGCGCCACCGCGTCCATCGCACCGCTTCCGTCAGCTGTGCCCGACAACTGGAAACGGAAAAATAAATTAAAATCCATTTAGAAAATCTATTTACAGACACCATTTGAAATGTTACAATATCCGTTCGATCCTTAGTTCAGGAACGTAAATACTACGTGAACATTCTGTCAACTTTGAAAATGGTGGTTCCAGTAATAACAAAATATTTATTGAGAATTTTTTTTTATTGAAGCACAACAAAGTGACTGCACTATGCCTGATGGTAAGCATAGTGCAATCTAAAAACAGTGGCGACCACCGAGAGACAGATTATCCATCGTCGGTCGCCGCTGTCATGCCGGCCATAATGACGAAAGTCACCCGGTACTGGATATGCACAGGCTGGTCCCAAAACGTGACGCGCAAAAGCGAGTCATTATGACGGGCTTTTTCACCATGTACATGGTGGTTGCGGCCCAGTCGGGCTGTAAAACCCTACCACCCCGCTATCGCCATTACCTCGTTCGTTGATCAGCAGGGTGCATCACGTGCAGGTGAGGTAGGCTTGGGTGTCTCAAGTCTTAAGATGTTACTCGACACCCCTTAGACCCCAAATACATAACTAACATAAAAAAATATACACAAGAATACAGTTCTTATGGACGGACTATGACCACTCGATTCAGATTTTTTTCTGATTTTATTCTAGGCTACTTATTCCTTGGATTTAATTCATTCGTTGCCATTTATTTGTGAAGCTATAACTGGTTTCAGCAATAATGGGTCGGTTCGCCCGGGATAGTACCACCCTCTCACAGAAAACCAATGTGAAGTAACAGTGTTTGCATTGCTGCGTGTCGATCGGTCAGTGAGAGCACCGGAAGGCCACCTCTCCTTCTTTTTTCTCTCCCACCACCTTTCCCCTCACCCCTAGCCCACGAACACAGGCTGGCAACGCACTTGCGACTCCTCCGGTATTGCCGGTGTCTATGGACGGTGGTGATCACTTAACATCAGGTTACCCATCTGTTTCTTTGCCTTCTATTATATAAAAATCTTTAATTAAAATGTGAATACCTATATAATAAAATAATAAAATTAATAAAATACGATACGATAACGGGTGTAATACTTGCTAGAAAGAAAATATTTACGCCGGAAACTATTATTTGCTACCATCTGATTTTTGTTGTGTAAGTATAGATCCAGAAATATGAATTCTATAACGATTAGATCCATATGATATTTCTTTGAGGTAAGTATGAATTTTTATACAGTGTATGGTGAAATGGCATTCTGAATAACAATAAATGGTAACCTATAAACAACACTGAACACATTAAGTAAAAGGATTATTAGAATCAGAAAGATACAAAATGATAAACATTGGCTTATATTAGTAGTGTAAATAAATACATAAATAAGTTTAAAAGTATTAACGATTCCTAATAGATATTGAGTTGAATTAAAATAGAAACACTCAGCCTTAATCAACATCGAATATCGATTCTTAAAATCAATTTGTTTAATAAACACAGATTCACTCTTTTGCAAAACTAATTTCGCTAAGTGTTCATACTTAAACTGCCAAAAATACATAAAAAAGTGAAAGATATACAAGGGTTAATTAACTCTTTTGTATTTACACCAGAAATTATGATTGGTGTATCTCCACGTCAATAATGTTACCATGTCATTTGTATACACACGACGAAAACGAATTCTACTATTTAATATTTAGAGTCGAATATAAAAGCCACATTACGTCTTTGTAGTATGCATTCTCACCAATGTCGTAAATATTACATTGTAAATTAGGTTGCCACCTGTGTTAAGAAAAATATGTTGGCTCTTGAAGGTAGGAAAAAGGTACGTTGTGTCAAAAATCAATTATACATTGTCGTAAGATATCAGTGGAAATAGGAGAAACTCTTAAATTACTTTTTTTTATATCATATAGGAGGCAAACGAACTGGCGGGTCACCTGTTGTTAAGCAATCACCGCCGTCCATAGACATTAGCAACCCCAGGGGAGTCGCAAATCCGTTGCCAGCCTGTGTTTGGGCGAGTAGAGAGAAAGGGAGAGGAGAGGAGAGGGAAGGGAAGGGGAGATGGGTCTCCGGCGCTCTCACTGACCGAACGAAACGCAACAATGCAAGCACTGTTACTTCACGTCGATTTTCTGTGAGAGTGCGGTGCTACCCCGGACGAGCCGACCCATTCATGCCGAAACCAATAATAGCTTCAGCGTGACTCTACCACCTACAAAACTTTTTTATCTGTTGATGGTTTCCTTAACATAAATCATATAAAAATTAAACTATGTAAATAATTAACTTTGCATACTTTATAGTTCTCATAAAGCATTGCGGAAATTACCTAAACTATTTTATTATAGAGTACGAGCGGCAACCCTAATTGTAAACCACACCCTATAATATTATAGCTGAAAACGATATTAGATTCATAAAATGCACACCGTTCATACAATGTAGTTTAAAATTCAATGTTCGTTATATCAACATTGTAACTTGCTATAGCTATTAAAATGCTAGTTCATAACGTTAAATTTGTTGTAAAATTAATTAAGGGAGTTCAGAGATCAAGGTCAAACATCAGTGTTAATAATGTTGTCCTACTAATTACTACTAGAGAACACTAATTAGAAACAACAGTATTTTGTTTTTTTCCGAACTAGTTGATATCCGCGACTTTATCTTCGTTGTTTATGTTAATAATATATTTTGCTTACAATTGTTCATTGTAATTTTATACATTTACTTCGTCTCTCTTACGCATACGCATTACACCGCTTGCCCCACTTTACACAGAGCTGAACGAGTAATTCTTACAAAAATCGTAGTTTCTTAAAACTGTAACAACTTTATATTATAAAGGACTAATAGTCTAAGAATAAAACATTAAAAAATGTTGGATATACATTCAGTAGTCTTTTTTATGTATGCGCACACAACGACAGACCTCCATAATTTAATTTATATAGATTAATAGAATGTTACAAGTAGATATTTAAAAAATCCAAGGTATTTTGTACTGATAACTTCATCAAATACCAAACTCGATAAATGTATCCTAGTGTTTAAATTTTAACACCTAAGAAATTATTACAATTTCTCACATTCTTTTTGTACTCTAAATAATTCAAGCAACATTAAAAAGCTTTAAAAAGTAAAATTTCATTAAAATCCGAAATATTTTGTAAAAATTACGGTAAATATAACAAACTCCTTTTTAAATAATAAAAGCTGTTTTTATTGTAACATTTATATTTTTAACTTCACGGGCTTGACTACCCATCAACGTCAAGTTTTAGTAGCCCCGAGATGCTATTCAAGAATCGACAAAAAATGTTAAATTATTCAAATTTAGTTTTTACAAGACGTTTCGCGTTGAGATATCACTGTTTTTTCAACATCATGAATCCCAATTTTTTAAGTCCGTTTATATATTTTCAGTCGACCTTCTCGCATAAATAGTGTTGTTTTTTTTTCTCGAACTGACTATGCTATTGGCCTTAACTCTTTGGCCTTTACAGCTTCACCGGACTATAATAGTGTTGTATTTAGTTCTTGCAATATATATTGTTTGTATGTTGCTACTTCAAAAAGACAAACATTCTGTAATATTCCCTAAATTACTTGCAGTAAGTTTTTAATAAGTACTTTCGATGTATAAACACAACGGTTCCTATATTATGATATACATTATATATTTTATAACAAAAGCCTCTGCTCGCGACTTCATCCGCGGGATAGTTACTTTGGGCTCGCAGCGGAAGCTCTCAAAAAGAAAAACTCCGCTTTTGAAACATTCTTCATTGGTGCTCTACTCCTATTGGTCTCAGCGTGATAAAATATAGTCTATAACCTTCTTCGATAAATAAGCTATATAACACTGAAATAATTTTTCAAATCGGATCAGTAGTCCCTGAGATTACCCCCTACAACATCACAACGTCACAAACTCACAAACTTCACCTCTTTATAATATTAGTATAGATAAAAGAAAATTAAAAAAATTAAAGGTTAATTAGAAATAAATAGAATGAATAAATAGAAAAGTTAGAAACATTAATCTTTTTCATGATTTGTTAATTTTGAACATGGCTGTAGAGTTTACAAGCTATTTAAAAATAGAAACCATTCTTATAAATCACGAAAACAGGACGAATCATTGCCGTGTTAACAGTCCTGTTTCATTTTGATATCCGTCAAATTAACATATTGTAGTGAGTGGTGGTTAACCTTTTCTATTTCGCTTTCTTGGCTTTTTTTTTCTCGATCTGACTTCGCTATTGATCTAGCAAGGTCTTATCAGCTTCACCGGACTACTAAGGCAATTTAATTTTTAGCTATATGTATTAAGAAGTTTGAGAAACACGTTAGGTAAATATATATTGCATATTCAAATAAGTACTTTAACTACGAATACCTACGTCGATTGTATTCATTAGTATTGTCAAACTCGACGGTTCGTTAATTAATTCGGAAAGCTCAATTTAATGAACGGGAGCTACAGAACTAATAATTGCAAAGGTTATGCAAGAGTGGTATTTTTTGCGAACTTTCGATATTTTGTCGCCTGTCAGCTGGGAAAAAACTGGGACGGCCTAAATAATATAGGGCAGCTTATAGTGTCGAGTCACGAGGGTTCGTTAAAAGAGGGCGTGACGAGCATTTTTTAAAAGTATCCATCCATCCAGCGTGGACGAACGTTGCTTTGTGATATGTCAGAATATTATTAGAAGTGATTGTGAACGGTCGAAGATACTGACTTGCCCTTTTTTATATCATAGGAGGTAAACGAACAGGCGGGTCATGTGATGTTAAGTGTTCACCGCGGTCCATAGACACTAGCAGCACCAGGGATATCGCAAGTGCGTAGCAAAAGGAGGAGGAAAGGAAGAGAAGGTGTACTTCCGACGCTCTCACTGACCGAACAAAACGCAACTATGAAAGCACTGTTGCTTCACATCGGTTTCCTGTGAGAGGGTGGTACTACCCCGGGAGAGTCGACTCATTCATGCTGAAGCCAGTAATAGCTTCAGCGTGGCTCTGCCACCTGCAAATACCTACTTACCTACCGTCCAAAAACGGTTCCATAGTAATATGTAAAAATGATTAATATTAGAATTAAGCATTCTTATATAAGGGTGTTTACTATTACAACAATTAATAAAGTAAAGCATTATTCCTACGCAATAGATAAAATAAATATTGAAGATGTCATTATTCTGCTGCTGATTACCTATTAATTATTATTATTATATTGCGAATATTATTGCATAACATTCTAACCAGTAAGAATAATGCATTATATAAAAGGGAGAGTACATCACTTCTGTTCACACTCGAAGTCACGATACGATATATAGTAGTAAAATACCTCAAATCAGATTAACTGAAACAGTTATATTATTGTAACACCAGCGTTATTCATTATTGATGTTGTTGTTATATTCAGTATATTGTGAATGGTATTTTAAGTTACATTAATATTTTTCACCAAAAGTCTGCAGAGAGCCACTAATACAATAAGTACGCGCAGGGAACGGGAATGGCCATCAAGCGACGGAAAACGCGACGTGATTGTTGTCTTGTGACAGATTTCCAACTCGGGAGTTCTAGCTAATCAGTTTACTAATTGAAAGTGCATAATATTAAGCGATGCTTTTTTCACCGAAGACTGAGGTCCACGACGTATTGCTTGAGTGCTTCAACCTTGAGTCATTAACGTTTCGAAGCGATTTAGATATACATTATATATGTTTTTTTATATGTCATAAGAGGCAAGGGAACAGACGGGTCACCTGATGTTAACTGATCACCGTCCATAATAGACTTGCAACACCGATGGAGTCGCAAGTGCGTTGCCAGCCTGTGTTTGGGGGAAAGGGTAAGGGGGAGAGGAGATGGGAGGGGCGAGAGGACGGGAGGTGGGCCTCCGGCGCTCTCACTTACCGAACGAAACGTAACATTGCAAGCACTGTTATTTCACGTCGGTTTTCTGTGAGAGGGTGGTAATACCTCGGGCGAGCCGAACCATTCACGCTGAAGTTAGTAATAGTTTCAGCGTGGCTCTACCATCTAATTAAAGTATATGCGAGTGTTATAGCTGATGTAATTCTGGGCAGTTGCTCATCTTCCTTTAGAAAAAGTATTTATAGTGCACGTACACATTTTTCCGTAATATATATTTTCGGTTTATTCATTGTTTTATCTTTTCTTTATTCAACCCTATTACAAATTAATCTGAGAATAAAGAAAATATCAACTTCGTTTGAACTCTTACAAGTAGACGGTAAGCTGACAAGAGGTAGCTCAAATGTCTAAAAAACCTACACTAACAATTACAGGTTATATTCAATATAAAATCTTGTACATTTTACATCGAGAGCAGAAAAATACGAACCTTGAGATTTGTTGTAGAACATTTCATCTTGAAACGTTTCGCAAATATGAAGAAAATCTTGATTCGAATTTGAGATATTTCTTATATTCAAATACCGTTTACTTTGTAATTATACGAGATAACACTGTAAGAAGTAAAGTGAAGTTGGTTTTGTCTTCGTTCCTAGTACTCTTATTCGTTATATTAATTAGTAAGCGTATTTTCTGATGTTTGCTTTTCATATATAAAAATATATAAACATACTTCTATAAATTTAGTTAAATTAATCTATTTTTTTTTACCTTGTATACTTGTAAATACTTTATTGACTTATATTTATCGTTTCGGGTGAGTTGTCTAATAAAAAGGTGATTTTTATTTTAATGATTCTGATGTTTCAAAGATTCCCGATAAATAAGAATAATTCACTTAGTCTTAAAATTAAAAAAAAAATTAATTAAGTTAATTTACTATTTAGTTAAGAAACCATTTCAAAACGATGTTTAGCCGATTCTATAAGAATATATCGTTTTCTTAATGTATAGGAAAAAAAGAAACAACTTGTCTGGAGCCAATTAAAAATATAACAGGTTTTTTTCGGGATGAAATATCCATTATGAATATAAAAGCTATGATCTATACACATTATTGTTATGAAAGTATATGTCATTATTATCAAAAAAATCTCAGACGATTATTATTCATTTACAATTAAAAAGAGATGTATTTATATTTTTGTTTATTTTAAACCGTTAATTGGCTTGGATAAAAACAAATGTTCTTACCCATTCTTTATTGATACATATTTTGTACATTTGTCTCACTAATAGAAATGTTATTTAATAGTATATAGTTTTTCACTTATTCGAGATAATTGTTGCATATTTTTTTTAAATACTTATTTAGAAATTCGAGATACTATTATCCATAAAATAAAATATTGACACGGGCAAATGCTTTTTCGAAGCCAGTAGAAGAAAAAGTGTACCTATACTTTGAGATCAAAAATGATTGTAGGTTTGTATTTTTAAATTGATTTTAAGTATATATGTGATAGACATTATTATAAAAACTATTTTTTATATTATAGGAGCCATACGAACAGACGTATCACCTGTTAAGTAATCACCGCCGTCCATAGACACTGGCAACAACAGGTGAGTCGTAAGTGCGTTGCCAGCCTATGTTTGGGGGGAATTGGAGGAGAGGAAAACAGAGGGGAGAGGAGGTTAACCTCGAGCGCTGGCACTGACCTAACGAAACGCAACAATGTAAGCACTGTTACTTCATAATCACGTGATATAGCGTTCAGATATGTCATCTCCATACATTTTTCCGTTTTCTATTTGCGTTAGTGATTGTAGATTAGCAACTTGGTTAGGCCCCCAGTTCTGACAAAAAGCGATCTTAAAGTAAAAAGATAATCTAAAATTGATATTATATAGGCATTAACTAATTTATATAAGAAGGTATAAGCTACAATAATTAGTAAAATGTAAACGTTTTTTTCAACCGCATGTCATTTATATTCTCGCCTGTACATCTTTTACGAGCCAACAAAAGCCAACGACCAATAGAGTCAAAGCACTCAACTCATGTTTTATGCAGTAATTAGCAGAAGACTGCTAAATAGTTTATTACCATCCAGTGGTTAAGGTTCAAAAAATGTTTTGTATTTTTAAATTATATTTCTACTAAAGGCCAATCTAGAGAAAATAGAAGTACTATTTAATTACAATGTGTGTAATTAACTGGTTACTGTTATACACCAAACAAATAAACGTTTCTCATAACATATTGAAATCAACGTTGAATTAATTTAGCTGGAAATGTCGAAGAAGCCAAGGTTCATATCGAACGAAATGAAACCTGATAAATGTATCCAGTTTCTTGTATTCGGTTTTACAAATGGAAACGTGGTTATTAACGTACCCTGATTTGCCACAGCCTCGCTAAACCTAAGAAATGAAATTGTAATTTATGTATATAAATTAATTAGATAATTTGTGCCTTTGTATGTATAGTTTTTTATTTTAACTTTATGATGGGTGTTTATTATAATAGTGATAGACCACCAACATGACGTTAAAAAAATTCGAAAAAAAAACCGTTTTTTCCGTTTTAATAAAATTATATATATTGGAAGCGAATATACTCGTAATGATATAATTGTTAGCTTTCTAGAATTGTTAAGAACACTTTTATTATTCTTTTAGATTTCGTAAAAAATTAGATTTTATCTAACTTCTAAACCCTTTTATTTAAATTTTGTACATATTAACTGTAATACTTGGAAGAATCATAGAATAAAGTCAAATTGTAGTAAAATAAAACAATAGGCCGAGTGAAATTTCCGCGTAAAAAACTCAAAGACTGTTTGACCGGTGACCACGATAGTTTACATACTTGAGTGTTATTTTTAATGGAGAACACCTAGATGCTATCCAATTCACTACAACTTATAACTCTTTAGCGCTAGCTTGTAATTTATCGTTATTATTATAGTCATTAACCTATATTGTAATTAGAATTAAAATGGTTACTAGTTGTGTATATGAGATACGTGCCTCGTCAATCCTTTTGACCGCTCTCAATATACCTAGACGTACGTTTTGTCTCACTTATAATATCGTCAAAAGTTTAAAACAGAACAAGAAAAAATATTTTTATCGTAATCTAAAATAGGCATTTATTTTTCCTGAAATTGTCTCGATAAGTAATTTGTAACCTGCGTAGCTACATTCAGAGCGGTCAGAGAAAACGTTATTCCTTAGTAGTTATGATCCAATACCTTGGAGTCATCTTTGACAATCAATTAAAGTTTGATATTCATATTAATAACATTTGTTTATCTTCACGTAAAATTTTAGGTTTCATTCTTAGGAACAGTAGGCTTTTTAAAAACAAATCCATCAAGATACTTCTATATATTGTAAGAAGCCACCTTGAATATTGTAGCACTGTCTGGTGCCCTTATTATCAACTTTACATAGACCGTATCGAAAATATCCAAAGACGTTTTACTATAGCTTGTTTGTCAGGTTCCATGAAATTTGCTCCGTATTCTGATAGACTAAAAGAAGTTAAACTGAAATCTTTGTACAATAGAAGAATTATGTTGAACATGACTTTTTTATATAAACTTTTCAATAACCACATTGATAATTCAGAACTTTTGAATCGATTTAACATTAATGTGCCTTCCAGACTACCTAGATTTCCTGTCTCTTTATTTGGTCACAAAAGCTACAGAACCAATTTAGGACATTTCTCTATCGTTCCCAGACTTTCTCGACAATATAACGAACTTATTAAAAACGATGACACCATAGACTTATTTAATAATTCCCTATCTAATTTCAAATCTAAAATTAGTTTTATATTTAATTAATTTCTGCAGGATTTTTTTCCTTACTTTTAAGTTATTATACATTATCGAATTGTTTTATTTTATTTTCTTCTTAATTCTTTTTTTCATAATTGTTTCTTTTACTTTTATTGTCTTCCGCATCGTATTTTATATTCATAAATGCTGTAGTCAACTGTAAATAGTGACATAAATAATTTTTAAGTATTTGCATGTATGTTTTTTAGCTTTTTATTTTTATGTTATTGTTGCTGATTCTATATGTTAAATAAATAAATAGTAGTAAAATATAATGGTTATATTTTTTTATTAGTAATGTTATATATGTAACGTTGTCGGCTGAACCTGTTCTATATTTTCGCGTATCGGTCATAAGATTTAGTTGAAATTTTGCACAGATGTTGTTGGCACATATGTGAAAGTTTTTGACTTACTACCTCGCTCATGTTAATGTACTCTTTCCCTCTCCCGCAAAATAGCGCTTTCTGTGATTGAAAGGTACTTCCTTTTCTTTACCTCTGAGAACGTGTACGCAAATTTTCATGATGATCGGTTTACCAGTTAAGGCGTGAACACATAAAAGACAAAGACACATCCACATTTATAATATTAGCTAGAACGTCAATTATGGTATATCTACAACATGGCAATCGTGCTTAATATATAAAAAATCTAATATATTAAAATTTCGTGTCACGATGTTTGTGGTTGAACTTCTTCGAAACGGCTCGACCGATTTTTATGAAATTTTTAATACATATTTAGTAGGTATGAGAATAGGTCGTAAAGTATTTCTTATACTTCTAGGTGGTTAGGGTGTACCTACTCAGAATTTTATTTTCAATTTATATTTATTTGTCATCAAAAAATATCTATAACCTCAAATTTGCAACTTCTTAAGACCAGTCATTTTTTATTCCGGATTTTAGTATTTTTGTATGAACAATATCCAAATGATTCAACTTCTTTCAATAAAAACAAAATTATTGATGTTGCTGAATGACAGATGACACGTACTACGTGGCACTACGTAATATTCCTTCTATACATGCATAAGTAATTTATTAAAACATTAATTGTTTGGTTTCACTATTGCAAACGATGGGAGTCGTTGTCATCGGGTTATAGGTATTTTAAGACTTTTCTTTTTTTTTTTCGAACTGACTATGCTATTAATAGGCCTTGCAAGGCCTTTACAGCTTTACCGGACTACTAAGACGAGCGCTTAAGGCACTCAGCCATTAAGATTTTTGAGTTTGAAAATACAATTGGAATCGGTCGGTAACCAATTTCACGCAGACGAAGTTACTCGGGCGAGCTAGTAATAGTATAAATATGGATTTTATAGTTCATTTTAAGTTGGTATTAATATGAACACCAATACAATAAACTATTTGCTTTTGTTTTAAAATGCATACAAACAGGTGGCTAAAAATTTTAGAAACTACAGAACTTTTTAGAATTCATGAATAATGTAGAGACAGTCTGCGAGAATATCTGTAATATATTTTCGAAACATTTACAAAGTATCTACTTAGTAAAGTTTATACTTAAGTAACGTCTAGTAATTGCCAATTAATGTTTTTAGATGTTTTCCATACAAACTGTTTTAAGAGAAAAAGTACTAGACATTTATTTATTAGCTTTCGAAGTTTTCAAATTAACTTGTTTATTATCTTATAATAATAAAACGGTTTCTACGCTTAGTTTACTCTTAGTCCAGATATGGTTATAACCTTATTGTCACCACATTACACATTGCTTGTCAAAACCTATTAATTCAATTTTAATTAAAAAAACAAGTTAATATATAAAAAAAAAACGCCAAAGAAACAAAAAGACAAAGCGAAAATTAACTAAACTCAAAAGACAAATATGTGCGAAATGTATTTGTTTTACATTATATGAAGAGGAATTATTAAAATAACTCATATACGTAGTAGATACATAATATTTTGATTTATTTATGTACAATTAATGTGACAATTCTTGTCAACACCTCTTTTATTTATAAAATAAAAAATATTACTGTATGAGTCACGTAATAAAATATTGGCAATTAACAAAAATTAAAAAAAAAAAACATACATAACAAAATTTATACAACTAACAAACAACCTTCTTTTTTGATGTCTTTTAAACAATTTACTTTGTAAACCTATATATTTTATTACAGATAATTAAGTAAGTTACCTTGAACACTAACGTGGAGAGTGCAACTTTGAATACCAATCTACCCCAGGAGGGTACCGGTGCCTCCGGCACTGGAGAATCCCTCCCTGAGCCCTCGGGCTCAGGCTGCCCCTCGTTGTCTGAGGGGGGCAAAAAGTTGCCAATGGTGGTCCTGCAAAGGATGCCATCATTAGATAGGTTGTCGGACACCACCGATGGTGGACACACTGCCATGGTGTCGGCGGGTGAGAGGAGTCTGCCTTATAGCAGTAAGTTTTTCCGGAGCGCTGGATCGGCGACTGCTCCTGGAAGCGACACAGAGGACTCCCAGACCTCCTCTAAAGCGGTGAAAAAGAAGCGAGGCCGGCCCGCGACGACAGGGGAGTACGTAGGCTTGGCAGCTGCCAAAGAACAGTTCCTCTCGCTGAAGAGAAAGGAACTGGAGCTAGACGTAGAGGAGGAGTCAGTGGAGCTAGCCAAACGAGCGAGGCAAAAGCGAGCTGCTAGGAGGGCGGTCAAGCCAGTCTCCAAAGAGCAATTGGCCTCAGAACTGACCAAGGGGATTATAGACGACGTCGATATCATCTCCGGCGTCGTCTTAAAGTCGTTAAACCTGAAGGGGGGAAGCCGTGGAGCCCTTAATGAAGCTGCGGACTCCATACGGGAAAGAGCCATCCTTTTGGCTAAAACAAATACCTCCGACGAACTTAAAAAGTTGCAGGAGGCTTACGAGAGGCTCAAGGCCAATGAAGTTAGGCAGGCTGCGGAGATCGCGGAGCTTCGCAAGGAGCTTGCGGAAATGAGAGCCAGTCTCCAGCAGCCCAACCAGATGAATCAAGCCCCCGCAACGTCTTCTACGCAGGATGTCACTGACAAGGAGGCCCGGATTCCAACTCCGCGTAGAGAGAGCAGAGAGGATTTCCCGCCTCTGCCACGCCGTCATGCTGCAGAATCCCCGGCAGAACCAACAACTGTGGTTACTCAGCAGATGCTAGACCGTGCTCTGCATAAGATGATGCAGGAGATAGGTGGCCAAATGAGGTCGTATATGGAGGCTGCAGAGAGTAGACGCTTGAGGCCTTCCCTCGCTGGAGATAGAAAAGCTTCTCAGGTGGTAGTTGCGTCTGCGCAACCAGAGGCGATACTTCTTCCAACCCCGACTATAGCTGCTGAAAGTCAGGGGAAGAAGAAAAAGAAGAAGAAGCCTATGGCGGCCAAAGAGGCAGAGCAGGCTGCTTCGCGTCCGACCCCTTCATTATCGGCCCCTGCGGCAGTAGAGACGTGGTCGACGGTGGTAAGGAAGGGAACTAATAAGGGTCCAAATAAGCCCCCCAAGTCTAAAAAGAAAGTGCCTGTCAGACTTTCGGTGCCTCGTTCTTCAGCAGTGGTGGTGACGCTGCAACAGAAGGCGATAGACAGTAAAGTCGGGTATAAGTCGGTGCTGTCGCTGGCTAGGCAGGAGGTGGACATTACGAGCCTCGGGATCCCGTTCGTTAAAGTCAGGGAGACGGCCACTGGTGCTCGAAAGCTTGAGGTACCCGGCGTCACCAGTGCAGGCAACGCAGACCGTCTTGCGGAGCAACTGCAGACAATGTACGACGAAAAGGTCGGTGCAGGGATGGTCCAGGTGACTAGACCCTGTAAGCTCGTCGTAATGCGTCTGACAGGCTTAGACGAATCTGTCACCAATGAAGAGATTAGCTGGGCAGTGGCTACAAAAGGCGGTTGTTCTGTCCAATTTGTAAAGGTGGGAGAAATGCGCCGTGCCCCTTATGGCATGGGTAGCGTGTTGGTGCGCTGCCCGATAGGGGCTGCGAAAAAGGTGACACAAGAGGGCAAGATCCTGCTGGGATGGGTCGCCGTACAGGCGAAGCTCCTGCAGCTTAGGGCCACGAGATGCTTCCGCTGCCTGGAGGTAGGGCACGTAAAGCACCGCTGCACCTCGGAGGTGGATCGCAGCGAGCTTTGCTTCCGCTGCGGTACGGCGGGCCACAAGGCCGCAGAGTGTTCTGCTGCGCTGCACTGCCCCTTGTGCGCAGACGCAAAAAGGCCAGCGAACCACAGGCTGGGCGACAACTCCTGCCACTCAAGCAGGAAGAAGGGCAAACGCACTGTAAAAGCCCAGGGCCCCGGAAGGACAGCGGCGAACGCTGCGACCAGCGCCTCTGTGAGGCCTGATGCCGGACAGCTTATGGAACAATAATAATAATGGCCCATAAGCTCCTCCAAGTCAATATCAACCACTCGGCTGCGGCTCAGGACCTCTTGCTCCAGACCATGGCCGAGTGGTCGATAAAGTTGGCGGTGGTTTCCGAACCGTATAATGTGCCGGCCAGGGACAACTGGGTCGGTGACATGACGGGCACGGTGGCCATCGTCACTGCAGTGTCGACCGGGACTCCAGTCCTGATTATTAAAAAGAGGAGCCTTGGCTATGTCGCGGCTCAGTGGGGGGACATGGTGGTCGTGGGCGTTTATTTTTCGCCCAACAGGTCCCTCTCTGAGTTCGAGGACTTTTTACATGACCTCAGGGTCTTCATTGGACAGACTTCTCCCTGTCCCGTGTTGGTGGCGGGGGACTTTAACGCGAAAGCTTCCGCGTGGGGATCCCCCGTCACCAACGCTCGGGGCAGGACCCTACTCGACTGGACCTTACTGACTGGCCTCTCTGTCGTTAACAGGGGGTCAGTCAATACATGTGTGCGGCAACAGGGGGGTTCCATTGTGGACATCACGTTCGCATCCCCTGTTGTCGCAAGACGTATTCGAGACTGGAGAGTGATGGAGGGGGCAGAGTCTCTGTCAGACCACCTTTACATAAGGTTTGATGTCTGCCCCCTGCCAGCATCCCCGTCCCATAACCCGGATTTGACCTTGGCCCCTAGGTGGGCCCTTAACAAACTTGACGAGGACTTGGCGGTGGAAGCGTCCATTGTGGCGTCCTGGTCACCGATGTCTGCGGAGCCTGTCGACGTCGTCGTGGAGGCGGGTTGGTTCGGGGGGGCGATGAAACACATCGCGGATGCCGCTATGCCCCGTATCCGGTCTCAGCCTTCTCGGCGACAAGTATACTGGTGGACTCGCGACATCGCACGTTTGCGGGTTCTGTGCGTGGCCGCGAGACGCCGATACTCCAGGCATCGCAGGCTGCGACGAGGGCGAGATGCTGCTACGGAGGCGCGCCTCTATAGCGAGCTCAGGGAGGCGAGGAAGTCTCTGCAGATCGCCATTCGCAGAGCTAAATCCCAGGCCTGGAAAGAGCTACTGGAGGCTGTAAATGGCGATCCGTGGGGACGACCATACAAAGTGGTGCTGAAATCTGTGCGCCCCTGGGCACCACCAGCCACCCAGAGTCTGGATCCCCGTCTCTTGGACGACATTATGGCAGCGCTGTTCCCGCAGAGGGAGCAGTTCTCTCCTCCTTTTGCGGTGTCGGCTGAACTTTCTGCGGGTGAAGAGTCTGATGTCGTCCCTCACATCACGGACGAGGAAATGGATGCGGCCGTGAGACGGCTCCGAGCGAAAGCTACTGCTCCGGGGCCCGACGGACTTCCTGGCCGCCTCTGGGTCCTCGTGATGGAGGCGTTGGGAGACAGACTCCGGCGCCTGTATTACGCATGCCTCCAGTCGGGGCAATTTTCCTCGCGTTGGAAGGTGGGCCGCCTCGTCCTGCTGCGCAAGCAGGGTAGGCCGATGGACTCCCCGTCTGGCTACCGCCCTATTGTGTTGCTGGACGAGGTCGGCAAAATGCTTGAAAAAATCGTCGCGCAGCGTCTCGTTCGGCACCTCACTAGGATAGGACCCGACTTATCAGATGTTCAGTTCGGCTTCCGAGAGGGTCGATCGACGGTCGACGCGATCTTGCGTGTCAAGACCCTCTCGGAGGAAGCTGTTTCCCAGGGGGGAGTGCTGTTGGCTGTGTCGTTAGACATAGCCAACGCTTTTAACAGCCTCCCCTGGGAATGCATAACAGAGGCGATGAAATATCACAAGGTGCCTCAGTACCTTCGCCGGATGGTAGGGTCCTACCTCGAGGGTCGACAGGTCACCTGCGTCGGCCAGGATGCGCGCACCCACCAGAGGGAGATGTCGTGCGGTGTTCCACAGGGGTCAGTTCTTGGCCCGCTCCTGTGGAACATCGGTTACGATTGGGTGCTGCGCGG
Source organism: Antheraea mylitta (assembly GCA_014332785.1). Taxonomy (NCBI): domain Eukaryota; kingdom Metazoa; phylum Arthropoda; class Insecta; order Lepidoptera; family Saturniidae; genus Antheraea; species Antheraea mylitta. The sequence goes on along the minus strand of JACEII010000024.1, from coordinate 1,092,750 downwards.
AGCACTCCTGCCGGGCGCAGGCGTGACATGTTACGCCGACGATACCCTGGTGACAGCGCGTGGGAAAACCCTAAGAGAGGCTTTGCGGCTAATTACGGTAAGTGTGGCTCAGGTGGTCGGGAGGATTAGGCTGCTCGGGCTCGAGGTGGCCCTCGACAAAACGGAAGCCATCTGTTTCCATGGCCGCCGAAGAGCACCACCTTCCGGCACACATATTATAGTGGGCGGAGTCAGAATCGACATAAGACCGTCGATGAAGTACCTCGGCCTTGTTTTGGACGGTTCCTGGAAGTTTGATGCGCACTTTCGGCAATTGGAGCCGAAAGTAATGCGCAGCGCCAACGCACTCGCTGGCTTGTTGCCAAACCTTGGTGGTTCGGGCACCGGTTGCCGTGCCTTGTACATGGGGGTTGTGCGCTCCATGGTGCTTTACGGAGCCCCAGTATGGCACGACGCATTGACCCCACAAGGCGCCGGTACCCTGAGAAGGCTTCAAAGGGTGATTGCCCTCAGAGTAATAAGAGGGTATCGGACGGTGTCCTCGGAAGCAGCGTGCCTGCTGGCAGGCTCCACACCGTGGGAGCTTGTCGCACACTCCCAGGCGGAGGTCTATCGATGGTGCAGTGAGAGGGTGGCTCGGGGGGTAAGAGTGGCCCCAGCGGAGAAGGAGGCCCTCAGAGTACATCTGCAGAGTACTGAGGTTCGCCTCTGGAGCGACGTGTTGTCTGCTGCTGACTCGGGTCGGCAAGTGGTTGAGGCAATTAGACCTTGCCTCTCTGAATGGGTGCACAGAGCGCACGGTGGTCTCACCTTTCGACTGGTGCAGGTGCTGACCGGTCATGGTTGCTTCGGCAAGTACCTGCACCAGATCGCCAGGCGAGAACCAACGCCTGGCTGTCACCACTGCGACAGTAACGAGGACAGCGCAGAACACACGCTGCAGCGATGCCCCGCCTGGGCTGATCAGCGGAACGTGCTTTCTGCGGAAATAGGGAGTGACCTCTCTCTGCCGGCCGTGGTCCACTCTATGGTCAGTGGAGAGAGAGCATGGGCGGCGGTTGTCGTTTTCTGCGAAGCAGTCATGTCCACGAAGGAGGAGGCTGAGCGAGCCCGAGAGAGAGCGGCCGAGGCGCCTGCTATAAGGCGCAGTCGAAATGGCCGCAGAAGGAGAGGTGGAGGCCTACACCATCAAAGGCCTCCATAACATTCCCTCCCGGCAGTGAATGCGGGGGCGTTCTCTGCCATTTAGGGAGGAAGACCCGTGTCGGTGAAGCACGGTGTGCAGCCGCAGGTTCAACTTGAGGCGACGTGGATAGAACACACACCTTTCCACGAGATGAGGATCCCCGGTTTACCACCTTCGGGCGATCCGAGCGCGCGACCAGGGTGCGGAGAATGCAAATCGTGATCTCGCACCCTGGTCTAATTACGCGCCAAGGCGGCAGGGGGGTTTTTTAGTGAGTAGGAGTCTCACATCACCCTCGTACTGTCCCCCGACAGTGCGAGGGTATCCATGATGGATTTTCCCCCCATTTAACAAAAAAAAAAAAAAAAAAATTTTTATTTACAACAATAATGGCTTGTCAAATATATATCAAATCGCCTAATTAATTTTACGTAAATACTTTCTTTTATTTTCAGTCTTTGATGTTTTACTTAACTACAAATTTCTCAAAGTAGACATCATGTAATTATTAGGTCTCATTTTAAGTTAACGGAAATTAATATACCTATAACTTGTTTACTTCCAATATATAAAAACCATTTAGAATTTTATTCTGACGACGTTCATTATTTATTATGCTGTGAGTTTGCCTCAACTGTCGGTAAAATAAAAGACGTTGAGAAAAGTTCGAGTAAATGAAATAAAAGTTTACGTTTTGTCTTTGAATAATATATCTTTTGCTATTGTTATAAATTACCGAGTACTATAACGTTAGAAACCGTTGCGTAGCGTTGAAAACTTCCACAATGTAACCTTGTTTTTAAGTTATGTGATATTCTTCAGTCTATAATCTGTTATGTTTTATTTGAATTTTTGCTTAATTCTAGAGTACTTGTGCAGTGATTTGGTAAATATGTGTTTATTTTATACTTCTTAGCAATAAAAACTGTGCAATGGTCTGAATTTCCATTCATTGGTGTATTTCTTCCATACAAATAAAATAGAAAAGTATGTTTGTATGATATGAAAATATTGTCCTTAAAAAAAACTACTTTTTAAAAATTGTTATCTGTCTGCTTGTTTTGAATAATCTCCAAAAGGTTTGACCGATGTCAGCGAGACTTTCACTGCCAGATAGCTGATATTATAAAGAGTAAATTAGGCTACTTTTATTTACAAAAAAAAGGTATCCACGTAATTATCGTGCTTTATATAGATCCAAATATAAAAGATTTCACGGGCTTTTATTGCTAAAATTAACCGCATTAAATCCGATATTCATCTATCAATATATTTTCTGGACTACTGCTATTGACCTTGCACATAAGTGACCTATACTTGATGAAATTCATTATTAAATGTCTCTACATATTTATGCTTGTAATATGTTTCATTTTCATGTTACTAGATATTTTAAGCTTGGATCCAAATAATTGTGAGTTTGTTTTTAATATAATAAGATTAAAGTGACGCTTGTTAAATTGTTTATTATACTTTAAAACTAAACATTGTTTTACTTGTTATAATGTCTGTCGCTTGATTCATTGTTCAGCACTAGATTAAAACATTGGATGGAATACCACTATGGATAAAATATATTCTGAACAATATTACGTGAAGTCCTTGGAATAATTAACCAATTCTGTGTATTAACTAACATTATCGCATTGGTAACACACTCTACTGAGCTAATTAGTTCATCATACTCTACGAATCAGTATTACATATATGGCACAGTACGCTTTTGATGCGATAACAATCGGTAGTCAACAAATGCTTATCTCGTCTTTTTAGACCACCCATTATATGATTGTATCCTATTTAGACTTTATTAACTTGTTGTGATGTGCACGTGTAGTTTTTTTATATTATTGGAGGCAAACGAACAGGCGAGTCACTTGATGTTAAGTGATCACCGCTGTCCATAGACACTAGCAATACCACAGTAGTCGCAAGTGTTGCCAACCTGTGTTTGAGGAGAAGGGGGAAGAGTGAGGGGAAGGAGGTAGAGGGGAGGACCTTCGGCGCTCTCACTGACCAAACGCAACGCAAAAATGCATCACTGTTACTTCACGTTGGTTTTCCGTGAGAAGTTGGAACTACCCCCCCACGATTTGATCGATTCATGCTGAAACTTGTAGTAGCTTCAGCTTGGCTCTACAATCTACAGTTCAGTTAATGTATTATGATGGAAATGATTAATGGTTTAGTGCAGTGTTTCCCAAACTTTTCAGGCCATGCCCCACCTTAACATTTCTAAAATTGTTTTGCGGGGTGCATAATTTTTAACCTTTAAAAAGTGTTTTGTTCCCTTAAGAAATATAAATGATAAGTTTTAGAAATAAATCGCTATAAAATTGTTATCACAACATCGTAAGTACAATTTCAAAACATATAATGAAAAACTTACTTCACGACACCAATTACCCAGCTGATATTTTGGTACCGTCAAAAGAAATTATACCTGATAATTATTTACAACATTTTTTTTTAATTGCCTTTTTTTTAATTTGTCACTAATATCTACTAGGATTGCATTGAGTAACCCAAAGCGAATGGGGTCAAAGTCGTTTCGAGTCCATTTTTAAATTGCCCCCTTAACTATCAAATCGCCCTCCTGTGGGGCGTGGACCCCACGTTGGGAAATACTGGTTCAAAGTATACTTTGGAAAACTACAATTTAATTTAATATATTAAGTCACATGTTACACGAAAAATTTTTGACAGATAATTAGTTGGTTATTTGTTTTAATTATCAAAAGGTAACTAAGAATTTAAAATTGTTTAAATATTCAGTCGATACTTCTTGCTGTTATTTTTTAACACTTTGTACTCGAGGACTCCGGAGTGGAGCGATTTGAAATTATGTTTTTAAAGATGGAAGATTCTTTGTTATCATAATATGTTTGTGCGCTACTTTTGTCAGAAGTTACACGATCGACTTTTATGATTCTCCTATATGACTAACAAGAACAAATAGTTATTCGTAGTCCGATGAAGCTGTGAAGGCCAATAAGGCCAATAGCGTAGTCAGTTCGAGAAAAAAAAAACAAATAGCTATGTGAAAGTTATATAAAGAAAAATAACATTTTTATATACACAAATATAGATAATTTGAATCGAGCATGGACTGTGTTAATTTTTTAAATGTTTTTTATTCCGTTTCATACTTTAAAATTTATTTGTAAATTTATTAGTTGTTTTTGATTTATCAACATTTCTCTACACCTATTCATACTAGAAATATTATACAGAGCGTGTTAGAAACGCGTTAAGGTGTTTTCCCCGTAACGGTATCAAGTCGTATTTCATATTGCATTTCTGCAGTCTGCAAACATGATGTCATATTTCATAACACGAATAGAGTGCGTAGCGATGCCCTAGTTTGTGTTCCCGATATTACAAAGTCAATAAGCTTCATGTTTGTTTTTCAATGTGTTCTAGTTGCTTTATTTCGTACCCAAATAATATTGTTAATAGTACCTTTGAAATTATTAAATAACGTTTTCGGAAGTGTATATTTATATTGTTTTAAAGTGTAATGTTTTATTGAAGTCTTGCCTGATAATTTAGTCAGAGGTGGCAATACGTTATACGTAAGTTTGAACACAGGAGTCGTTTATGAAGCTAATCAAATTATTATATCCGTAGTACTTGAGCGTGCTATTCAATATCAGTATGTTGTCAAGTAATCTGTATTATAGATCCTAGTAGTCTCTATTCTAGTAAAGCTAGGCCTATTATATTAGGACCTATTTAATCTGATGTGCCGTAGGAGTTACGAAACCTACATTGCTTATGTAATTTATTCGTCTAAATGACCTTTTACGTAACATCTACGAATAAATTGACCAGAAGCTATGTAATTAATTTGGTAGTACAGTTCTCGCCAAATATTTTGATTGACCTTATTTTATTTATTTTTTTTAATGTGGGGAAATCACTTATGGATTACACCATCCTCTCGGCGAGAGAGTGGGTTATGCCCGATTCGCATGAACTAAAACCCCACGGTGTAAGTCGTCTATAGTTGGGGCGGCACGCGAGATCTCTATAAACTTCATTGTGCCACCCCAGCGGTTAGCCCAGCATCAAAATCGCAGTCGCCGGGCCCCGTCTTGTTAGGAGTCAACTAGTACATACCGGCCGTCTTCTCTGTCCGCCGGAAATATTTTGACCAACCTGAATATAGTTGTACAAAATACAAATTTAGATATAAATACGCATTGTATGTATAACATTAAGACAACTGAAGGATAAATACATGGCAATTTTAATGTTCCCATATATTTACAGAAATGTTCGAACTTACGGCTATATTCATAGCGGCCAAAAAGATTTATAATAATTGTATATTTTAATTATTCGAGCAAGGAGGCTTATACTATCGTGCAATTGTAAAATCGATGTATCCATTGCTTTAGATTTATAGAATTATCCTGACTTTTGTCGAAAGAAAACATAATTATGTAATTATAGCATGGTAGTAGCACATTTTCCAACGACTACTTTGCTCGCTACAATATTCAAGACAAAAATCTATCATCTATCATCACCTGTCGCAGTATTCTAGCCGTTGTATCTAAGATATAGTCAATACTATTCTATTGTGTTGCAATTTTGACTACTTCGTCATATCAGTTGGGATTGTAAACAAACACTAAATGTACTGTTAAAAAATATGTATTAAGCCGATCCTGTTGAGAAATTTAAATGCACAACATTAAAATGCTAGAATTAATCTTTTTAAAGCATATCCTAATATAAAGAGGAAAGTAACAAAGCGTATCGTTATACTTTGAGTTCAGACGCTGCAATGATATTCCTCAAACGAAGTGTAACGGGTTATGACTTTTTGCGTTTCATGAAAAGTATTCGCGGTAATAAGTATATATGCGGGAATTTTCGTAAATACAAAATAAAATATGTTTGACTTACTTTCAAAAATATGTCATTAGATATGTGTAATTGCTAGATAATGGTAGTTATTAGAATACGCGAGTGCAACTCCTTTTCCTCTCTCGTTTAATCATCCTTTTTCAACATACCGGGGGTGTAAGGGGTGTCAAGTAACATCTTAAGACTTGAGACACCCAAGCCAACCTCACCTACACGTGGTGCACCCTGCTGATCAACGAATGAGGCAATGGCGATAGCGGGGTGGTAGGGTTTTACAGCCCGACTGAGTCGCAACCACCATGTACATGGCGAAAAAGCCCGTCATAGTGACTCGCTTCTGCGCGTCGCGTTTCGGGATCAGCCTGTGCATATCCAGTACCGGGTGACTTTCGTCATTATGGCCGGGGTGACTTTCGTCATTATGGCCGGTATGACAGCGGCGACCGACGATAGATAATCTGTCTCTCAGTGGTCGCCACTGTTTTTGGATTGTACTATGTTTACCATCAGGCATAGTGCAGTTAATTTGTCGTGCTTCAATAAAAAAAAAATACCGTTTGCGTTCGTACCTTCATATATGGAACGCTTTCTTTTCGAACTGACTACGTTTTTAACCTTGCTAGGTCTTAACAACTTCACTGGGCTACGATATATGCCGCGAACAAGTAGGCAAGACAAGTCGCAAGCGAGAGTATACTTGTGACCCGCACACTGACACTGAACAAGGCCTTCCGGCTCACCAAAAACAAGAGCTTCTTCATTGCAGCACCGCTGAAACCAGTGGTCGTACGAACATACGCTAAGTGGGTATGTCTTCTTTCCTAGCTCAATCGATTGGGTATCTTTTATTCCTGTAATTAAGCGTGTATACATTTATGTCTTTGCCCTCACAGCCCGCTAACAGTATAGTCCACTATTTCTCCCTAAATTAAACACCGCATTGATGGAGGTGAAAAGTCAGTTGAACCGAACATTAGCTCAAGCTGTGTATCACCCCCGCAATCCTCTAGCTCATTACTCTCCAGAAAAAGTTATAGATATTCTTTTTACGTAAGTTGTAAACAAAATAATTGCATAGAAAATAAAATTAGTTTCTCAATAAAAATGTTTCTTTATATTTTTCTTGTGCTTGCAGTTATGAAAGCTGTTTGCTAATAATGACGTTTAGAGCAGAAATACAATGTATATTTGAAAAAGAGATATGAATATGAATGTCATTTAAAATGCTGATGTGAGGAAAAACTTGAAAGTAAACTCATAAATCAGGATCCTTTGTAAGAATATTTTACTGTAACAATATTTCAGTTGGACACAGGCTGCTTTATTATCTAAAGAATAGAGTTCAAAGTTGCGGTAAAGTTTCATATGGAGAATAATTAAGTTAAGTAAACTTTTTATTGGATTAGCTTCTCTTTTGTGAATATCCGGCTTTCAGCCATAATATGAAAAAGTATATCATTAATCGTATGAGACAATAAAATTATTACAATATTTTGAATAATATCACTAAAATATGATCATAGTTATTTTTTTGACGGAATTAAATTTTATATTGTCTTTTCTTTCTTATCTTCGAATACAAATCCTAACTAATAGTATAAATTCGAAGGTTCGTTTGTTTATTAAGCTGCTTCGCCTTAACTACGCAACAGATCTTCGTTAGATTTTTTACACACGTAATCACAAATATGTGAGCGAAGCTGGGGGCAAAACTTAGCAAATAATGAATCAAAGAAAACGTTTCGAGTTTCAAGTATTCGGTTACAAATAAGTTTTTAAATTTTTATATCTAGATGGTCTAGGTCACTGTCGTATTATTAAGAACGGTAGGTTAATGATATATTCGCTACAAAATAAAAAGAAATAACCATTAGACAAAAGTACCTGTTCCACAGATCCATATTGCCGTCTGGAGAAGACTCCTCGTCGTGTGATTAATTCGCTCGCCGAGGAACTGTAAATAAAAAAAACAGTAATAAAATAACACAATTACGCAATTACAGAAAGGTTTTAGGAAAATTACGACATAATAAAATAACAATATGAATATCACAGCTAAATGACTATACGAGTATATTAAAACAATGAATAGTTGGTCTGCATGGGTACTTATTATGTTCATCTGAAGAATGTAAATAGAAATTTGATTTACTTATTTTCGCCTCGGTGCCTACTAGTATAATATTTGAGAATCCCACTTCCAGTAATGTCTTTGATTTTTTTTTTTTTGTTGTAGCACGGCAAAGTGACTGCACTATGCCTGATGGTAAGCATAGTACAATCCAAAAATAATAGCGAACACCGATTGACACACTGTCCATCGCCGGTCGCCACTATCATGCCGGCCTGTAAAAAGCTAGATATGCACAGGCTGATCCTAAAACGCGACCCGTAGAAGCGAATCACTATTACGGGCTTTTTCGCCATATACATGGTGGTTGCGACCCAGTCGGGCTGTAAAACCCTACCACCCCGCTTGCGCCATTGCCTCGTTCGTTATTCAGCAGGGTGCACCACGTGCAGGTGAGGTTGGCTTGGGTGTCTCAAGTCTTATGATGTTATTCGACACCCCTTACACCCCGATTATTTCAACTCTATTCTGAACGGTGAAGTCAGACCTTATGGCATATCCTGGACACTCTATAGTACAACAACTTTGTGCAGAACCGTCCTACGGGGCGCCAGAAGTTGGCGGGGACGACGTACTCTAGTAGTAGAGCCTCGCTGAAGCTATGACTGGTTCCAGCATGAGTGGGTCGGCTCGTCCGAGGTAGTTCCACCCTCTCATAGCAAAAGCGACGTGAAGTAACAGTGCTTGCAGTGTTGCATTTCGTTCGTTAGTGAGAGAGCCGGAAGGACCCACATCCTTCCCCTCCCCCAATTCCCCCATCCCCATCTCCTACCCCCAAATACAGGCTGGCAACGCACTTGCGACTCCTTTGGTGTTGCTAGTGTCTATGGACTGCGGTGATCATTTACCATTAGGTGACCCGCCTGTTCGTTTGTCACCTATAATATTTAAAAAAAGTAGTGGAGTAGGGAAGCGACGTGCTATCTTACACCGCTTAGGTGCAAGGGTTGCGTTTATCGTTTCGATACCGTTCACTTCTTTTTTTTTTTCGAACTGACTACGTTATTGACCTAGCATGGTCTTAACAGCTTCACCGGACTACATTACCGTTCACGTCTATTATCAAAACATTTTCATGTCGAAGAAGCTGTTCGTATATAACAGAAAGATAGCGGCGTAGCCCACAAAAAGCGTGGTGCATCGGCTAAGAACTTTCCACACTCGACACCGAGCGCCGTGAAGCTGTAAAGCTCTTTCTTCAGATCAATAATATGTAGTCAGTATGAAAAAAAAAATTCTCGCCTTGATATACGGACCATTCATATTTAGTAGGTGGTAGAGCCCCGTTAAAACTATTACTGGTTTCAGCATGAATGGGTCGGGTCACCCGAGGTAGTACCAGCCGTCCCTCAGAAATACCGACGTGAAGTAACAGTGCTTGCATTGTTGCATTTCGTTCCGTCAATGAGAGCGCCGGAAGCCTACCTGCCCTTCACCTTCCATCTCCCTCTTCCCGTGAACACAGGCTGGCAACGCAATTGCGACTCCACTGGTGTTGCATGTGTTTATGGAGGGCGGTGATCACTTAACATCCGGTGACCCGCCTGTTCCTTTGCCTCCTATGACAAAAAAAAAATTTAAGGAACGACAGTATTGCTAACCGAGCTTCTGAATATAGCGTATGACGTCACCCTTGGTGACATTTTGGTGACTAGTGCCTCAGTATCTTCGGTTACCTCATAACTAAAACTGACGCTAAACTAATTGAAATTGTGCTCTCATGCAAATTCGATAAAATTCTGTCATATTTATTTTATTTTTATATTTTTTACATACTTATAATTAATATTAGTCAATTTAATATTAGTCAATTTCGTGTAAAATCAGCAATATACCATAGAGCAATGTAGAAATTTATAGGTATTTGCTTATCAGATACGCAATTAGTAGCAATCAACTCTGTATCACACGACTGATTCCGATTAAGTCGTGCTAAATGTTTTATGAAAGGTCAACAGTTAGGAATACGGTCGTAATAATTAGTCTACTTACAATACATATGATTATAGTACACTACGGATATAAATAATATCTTTCCTTATTCAATTCAATTTAATTCAGTAAATTCAAATCCGTAGTAGTAACATTTTCATTGTCATAGAGTTTTAATTGGTTTTAGTATTTTCTTTCTCAATCTGTAATTGTTTGTTAGTTTCGATATTATTTATGTTGAATATTGAAATAAGTAAAATCGTTGAATGTTTTATTTTATTGATATTTAATATACTGTTGGACCATACCGTGGTTGTCTACAAATGTGACCACAGTTAAATTACATAATTCTTATTATAATTATATTATATAACTAGCTGTTGCCCGCGGCTCCGCACGCGTTTTTTTTTAAATATATTAAATAAATGTAAAATTTTGATCACATATCTAGTGTAAATTACAATAATACTCTTTCAAAAATATTTGTAAGTATCACACGCACATCATCTACTGTAACAGGTAACATGTACTTGTACATTATATATGTGAATACGAATAGTGAATCGAAAAGGGAAGAGATTTATCATCAGCCACATAACTGGAACTTTAAACTGCTATATATGACCCTTAGTGCCCACTTACACTATATAAGAAAGTAATGAAAATATTAAGCTATACATTTTCGAACAATGTGTTAAATCTTTTATTATATAGATATAATATGTCCATATAATTAAGTTAATAATATAATATAATAAAATAATAGTTAATAATTAAGTTATTATCATACCTTGCTATAATTTAAATCACATATAAACATATGACTTTCAATTACAACAGCGATACCCTTGGTGTTACAGTTGTTCATAGGCGACGTTAACCACTTACCATCAGGTGGGCCGTCAGCCTGTTTGCTGCCTTTTGGTATAAAAAAATCTTGGAGTTCAGTACAGCTCGTGTATGTTTACAGTGAACAACATATTTTTGATTAATTTCACATGGACGAAGGCACGGATAACAGCTTATCACTACATAGTGTAAGAGAAAGTCCTGTTCCACGTCTGTCTATATGTCTGTTCGCGATAAGATCAAAAACTACAGAACGCATCTTCATGCCGTTTTCACCAATATATAAAATGATTATTGGGCAAGGTATAGGTATAGTTTGTCTTATTATCAGGGCGGGCAACGTCTGCTGAACCCGCTAGCTTAAAATAAAACAGCTAATTAGTTACTTATTTGTCCGTAAAATTCCCGTTCAAATATTACTTGTAGTCCGGTGAAGCTATTAAGACCTTGCTAGATCAATAGCGTAGTCATTTCTAAGAAAAAAAAAACCGTTCAAATAGGTCCAGCCGTTTCGGAGATTACCCATCATCATCATCATTGCCCTTATCCCACTTAAGTAGGGTCGGCACAACATGTTTTCTTTTTCCATTCTCTCCTGTTAGATGTCGTCTCAGTATTCACACCTTTTACAGACATATCGTTTTTCACACAATCCATCCATATCTTTTTCGGTCTTCCTCTACACGTATATCCATCCACTATCATACTCAACACTTTTCTAGTTACATGGCTTTCATCTCTTCTCATGACATGCCCATACCATGCTAACCGATTACTCCGCAACTTCTCTGTCACTGGTGCTATTTTCAAACTGCCTCTAATATACTCATTCTTAATCTTATCCATTCTAGTTACACCACACATCCACCTTAACATTCGCATCTCTGCCACATGTAATTTTCTCTCATCCGTCTCTTTCGTAGCCCAGCACTCAGATGCATACAGCATGACCGGTCTTATCATAGTTTTATAAACCTTCCCCTTAAGTTTCAAAGGCATTCGTGGATCACAAGCTACCCCAGACACATTTCGCCACTTCATCCATCCTACATTTATCCTATTCCTCACGTCCTTATCAATGCCACCGTCGTTTTGTATCAATGAACCGAGATACCGAAAATTGGAGCAGGCTGGTAAGGGTACTCCATTTAAGGCTATAGGAGAAAAACTAGATGTACCACCGAAATCGCAAAACAAATGTTCAGTTTTTGTTCTACTAATTTTCAAACCAACATTCTCCAGTCTTTCTCGCCATTTTTCCAGCCTGCTCTGGACCTCTGCAGCATCTTCTCCGATAAGAACAATATCATCAGCAAACAGCATACACCAAGGTGTCTCCTCCTGTATGTCTGATGTTAACGCATCCATAACAAGAAGGAATAAATAAGGGCTTAAAGCTGAACCCTGGTGCAAACCTACGGCCACATTGAAATTATCGGTAACTCCAGCCGCTGACCTAACGTGCGTTTTGGCATGACTGTACATACAACGAATAAGTTGTATATACTTCTCAGGCACTCTTTTCTTTTTCAGAGCCCACCACAGAACATCACGCGGTACTCGATCATATGCCTTCTCCAGATCAACAAATACCATATGTAAATTCTTATGTACTCGTCTGTATTTTTCACACAGTTGCCGAAGTGCGAAAATGGCATCTGTTGTCGCACGTCCAGGCATAAACCCAAATTGATTTTGACTCACTTCAGTCTCATCTCTTATTCGACTCGCTATCACTCTTTCCCAAACCTTCATACTGTGTGACATGAGCTTTATTCCTCGATAATTGTTACAGTTCTGCACATCACCCTTATTCTTAAAAATAGGCACTATTACACTATTGCACCATTCATGTGGGATCGCTTCCTCTAGTAACATCTTATTAAAAAATAACGTCAGCCAAACACATCCATCTACTTTTAAAAACTTCCATACTTCAATAGGTATGCCATCTGGCCCAACGGCTTTTCCGTTTTTCATACCATTCACAGCTCTTCTTACTTCATCCTCAGTTATTTCTTGTACAATGCCTAAATTTGATGGTACGGTCTCTAACTCTCCAGTCCTGTCATTTTCTTCATTCATCAATCTTTCAAAATATTTCTTCCAGCGACTCTTTATGTACTCATTATTCATCAAAACTTTCGGAGATTACCCGTAACAAATAAAAAAAAAACAGACATATCCACAGAATTAAAAAAAATGTTGATATTTGTAGCATCTCGGATATTTTTAATATAAAATACACTCACTTTACTTTTATTATACGTAATATATCACAAATCAAAAATTGGGTACAAAACTAACGTAGAATAAAGTTTTTGAGGAGTTTTTGGCGGGATTTTAGTCTGTCATGTAGTGGATTTTATATTTTATTCATAATCTTGTCTTACTTATCTGTATATTGTGTTAAATTGGTAGAGTTTTATGTAATATGGTTCGTTTATTGTGCATAAATGAAATGAAAGATAAATAATACCGCGAAGCATGAATTCTGTTGTCTTGAAAATTAAGAAGATAAAAATTTACGAAATATTACATAGAGGATTTGGCGCTTATACCTTTACATTATCTTGGATATAGAAAAAAACTACCTATATTAAATACTTCAGAATTAGCAGTATGGATTAATTCCTTTGACTATCTTATTGGATGAATATTATTACTACTAAACTTTTTGAATAGCGACACAAAATAAACTTTAGAAATATTTGCGATATAAACGTACCACGTATAATTAAAAATTGGAAACAAAAATAACGTAGAATTAACTGTTTTAATAGGAACACAAAATAAACCATGAAAATATTTGCGAGAGATTGTTATCGCGTTACCATGGCAACGCATATAGTACTGACATTAACACGCATCGAAAGCTTCCAAAATAGCCCGATTTTGAGACATTCTTTATTAGTGCTCAGCTCCTATTGGTTTAAACGTTATGATATGTAGCCTATAACCATCCTCGATAAATGAACTATCTAACACTAAAAGAAACTTTCAAATCAGATCTGTAGTTCTTGAGATTATCGCGTTCAACCAAACAAACAAACAAACAAACAAACAAACAAACAAACAAACAAACGAACAAACAAACAAACAAACAAACAAACAAACAAACAAACAAACAAACAAATAAAAAAAATCTTTAGCTTTATATATTAGTATAGATGTATTGTTGTGTTGAAGACCTATGATAAATAAATAAGTCCAAAAAACATAAAACGTGTTACTATAATTATTAAGTCAATGCTATTTCTACTATTTGTAGACATTAATTGTATAGTAAATAGTAATAGAAAGTTTATAATGCAATTAAGATAAGAGTAACTATCGAATAACATTAACTTTTTTAATCAACGTAAAGGCGTAGATTTTCTTTACTTAGGAACCAATCTCGTAATTGAAGTGATGTGAAGTGATCGCCAGTTGAGGGGCTAGTATTCTAGATCTCGTTCGTTAAGTTTCACTCATGAGTACTTACCGTGAGTTTTACGTATTTTCCAGCAAAGGTTTTCTTAGTAACTTTATGTTCTTATGTTAAAGTTTATTTGTTACAAGCCGCTTTAAGTACTAGGTGTCATGAAACTTCCTATGTTGGGGCTAATTTTTTTATACTTCATTAGTTTTAGCTTTTGAGAATAATCTAACTTTTTGTTAAATGACAATGAGATCTAATATTTTAAACACTCTAAATTACTTTATGGTCTTTCGTCGAAGTTTATATTTTAGAAGCACCTTTGAAATTTGTGTTAAAAAACTTCCTAGGTTTTGGCTAATTTTTTAGATTTCCATGGTATTTATTAGCTTTTGAGAATAATCTCACTTGATGACGACGAGGTCTAAGGTTCTAAATACGCTGAATAACCTAAGTTCTTTTGTTGAAGTATATATTTTAGAAGCACCTTTGATATTTGTGTCACAAAACTTCCTAGGTTGGGGCTAATTTTTTATACTTCCTCGGTAGTAGCTTTTGTGAATAATCTCACTTGATGACGATGAGGTCTAAGATTCTAAGCACGCTAAATAACTTTATGGTCTTTTGTCGAAGTTCATATTTTAGAAGCACCTTTGAGATTTATGTCACAAAACTTCCTAGGTTGGGGCTAATTTTTTATACTTACACGGTATTAGCTTTTGAGAATAATCTTACTTCGTTTTTAAATGACGATGAGGTCTGAGGTGGTAAACACGGTAAACTTAGGGAAGAATTCTTTCTGAAGTGGTATTTCTGAAACACATTTTGAACCGTAGGGTAGTAGGTAGTTAAGAGGGTATTAAAAAGTCGTAAACTCCTTGCTATGATTTTATCACAATGTTCCCCTTTACTTTTTGATTGAAGAAGGCGTTATTTTGCGGAAATCCATCATTGAATACTAAGGTGGATGCTACTTTGTAGTACTACTACTATTACTAACCTTGTGTAGGGTGTACCGTATTAAAGGAGGCGGTTGCCCCGGACTGGCACCGGCCATTGCACTGCGGCCCATCGCGTCAGTCTGTGACTGCCTCAAATGAGTTAGACGTAGTAGTGGTCAATCAATTTCAGGCGGAAGTGCAAAGTAGCATCCACCTTAGTTACCCTTTACCTTACGCTCAGGGTCATGTAGGAATTTGAACTTCGTCGATCGATGTGATGTCCGAAGACGCCGCTTATCAATGATATTACAATTATATTTGTAATATCATTGCTGCTTATACTATAGAACGTACTCAAGAAACATATAAATATGCATTCCAAATACAATTGCGTAGTTCGATAAAAAGAATTAAAAGATTAAATAAAATTAGTAAGAGTATATGTCGCACAATTAAAAAGCTTGTTGTAACACTATTGCTTTAAATTAATTTTTGTTTCCACTATACTTTTAATAGAAATACATATTTTGAACTTTACGGATACTGGAAACTTTGTAGCTCTGTTGTACTGATTCTGAATATATTGCTAGTTTTTGTTTTTTCGAAATGACTACGCTATTGACCCAGCAAGGTCTTATAAGCTTCACCGGACTACTAAGGCGAGCGCTTAAGATACTCAGCCGATTTTATTTTGGCAACCAGCTCAAGGGTGCACGGCACACCTCGGCTTGGCTGTTGCCTGTTGCATGCAAAATCGCGACCTATATTAGCTAACCTAGCTAACTATTCATATATGTATGAGTTGTTGAAACGTATATGTGTACCAAGCATACACGCCTCAACAACTCCTCCATATATTTATTATCGGAAAATTGAGAGTTTTTCAATTAAATAAGGGAAAAAAAGTAAACCTTTCCACTTTCATGTGTAAGCGTGTAGGCGTTCACGTGTGTGGGGGTGATCGTGTAGTGTTGTAGCGGTGATGTATATTTGTGTGTCACCGTATCGCGCAAGCAACGCACTCAAGGGCTCCCTACCGAGGAATCGAACCTAGGCTTGAGCCGCTGCCGTGGGAGGCCTAATCGGGTGTGCGGGAGCGAAATTAACCCCCAGACCACGGCGGCGTGATCTGTGGTTACGCGGACATGGGCGTGAACACGCTCTGTTTCGAGGGACAGGCTGGTACTGATCGTTCGCTGACGTGATTGAATCAGGAGGGTCGGTAAATAGTGTCGCGGACGTCTTTTAGTTTATATATTGCTAGTGCTATCAGAAACCAAATACTTTATAATAATTCGTAAGTAAATATATTTATTAGGAGTGAAAATAACCAATTTAGGTATATTAATAAACTATTACAAGTAAGATTCCAGTCCAATTTTTTCAATTGGGTTTAAAGCTACACATTGAAGTCATAAGATTTCGAAATATTTTTAATGGGTGTTATATATTGAAGCTATTTATAGACCTAATCATATTATTAAAGTTGTTTAAAAAATGTAGAAAAGTAAAACATCATGAGGTGACTCTACTTATGTGGAGTGCGGGCAGAAAGAAAATAGAAAAAGGAATTAAGACCTTTAATTAAGGTTAATTACTTGAAGCATATATAAAAATTCACTCCTAGACGATCCTAGAGATAAATCCAACAGATAAAGTACCTAGATTTGTTGCGCCTCTATAATCAAGATGCTGAGTTGAGCAATTAATTTTTCACCTTCTCAGCCGTTTTTGTGTTCGCAAAATTTCCAATAACTTGAAGTGCACGAACCATGCGGTGACCTCGGTCGCTATTGAAATATCGCTTACTTCAGCCCACTCCCGAAGAGATGATACTTGACTCAAACTCAGCATAGAGGCGCCGATCCGTGTCAAAACTCTACTATACATATAATTTTAATATACTCATATTACTTGTGGTGATGTGTTATTTCACGTAAGAGCTATTAGTTTAATGACAAATATCAATGTTGTCAATACTGTCTAGAAGAATCTTTAACAGACATTAAATAGTACTATAGTCCTCAAGCCGTTTGTAGGTTGATTAAGTTAGCCCTACATATTAGTGCGTATTGTGAATTATAGCTCACAATACTTAATATAGCGTGTTTTTTTCTTCTGTAACTGTACCTCGAAGAAGGTACATTAGTCTCAACATTACTTAATAATAATATTACTTAATTATAATTAACTGAACATGTCCAAAAATTGTGTAATTAGAATTTAATGTGAATAAATCATAGTTTGTTTCGATTAATTTAAAAAAAAGTTTGTTTTAATTGTTTATTTAAATGGGAATGCATCGTAATAATATTATTGGAATATTGTAAGAATGGGTTCCCCTAAAGTTTAGTATATCTCTTTTAATCTACCGTAAATTATTTTAAGATTGAGTATTTTAGAATGAGATTTTTTTTTTGTTAATTCGACAGCAACCTGTTTTGACAAATTACAACGGTCCTAATTGTAAGTAACAATATTTCTTTGTAGTAGTATTTTTTTGTATTGAACGCGAATAATATAGGAACATAGCTACTATATAATTCATTTGTATACTATATTCAACTCTACATAAGTAACATAAATTACTTTATTAGACATAAGTATATTACGACCGACACGTAGTTAATAATAAGCTGAAAGATACAAAGTTACAGAACTACACTACAGCTTTTACAGCCCATTAAATATCGACAATCATACCCACTGCGCGCTCTGAATACCGTTATTGCGATATAACTGAACAACGATATTAAATGGTATAAGCAAGTCTACTAAATCGGAAACACAGTTGACGGATTACGATGAACAACCATCTTTAATACGCTTTTCTTGTTTCCATTTTCCATCTATACTAGAGTTATTTAGCCACAAGAAATTCCACGCAGATTTAAAGTCAATATTTTATTAGGTAATCCTAAATTGTTAAAGTGGTAACTCATATTTATTAAGAGTTTCGAAAGTTTTCAAAGACAAACCAACATTTGTTTGTGTGTGATGCGTCTGGTCGTAATCTGGTCGTAATGGATATTTTAACGAACAAAGTTAACACTTGTCGGGATAAATATACTGCGCGACTGGTTAGTCGCCTGCAATATTTTTACAGAATAATCAGTAGTCGATTCATTTGTAAATTAATCTAAAAATTACGTACTTAATGTTTGAATTAATTATCTAGAGCAAAACAAAACTGATTCACACGTAACATCAAGTGATTTACACAAAAACGAACTGGTGTAATAATAAGGAAATCAATGAATCACACCGTGCCGTGCAATCCCGTCTGCGTTCCGCACCTCGACCTGCGCACCGCTTCCTCTTGTTCGACCGTACGGCCTTTTTTAACCGACTTCGAAAAAGGAGGAGGTTCTATGTTCGGTTGTATGTATTTTTTTTTTATGTATGTTAATCGATATCTCCGTCAGTTGTGAACCGATTTTAATGATTCTTTTTTTGTTTGATTCGGCTATACTCCAAGGTGGTCACATATAAATTGAATAAAATATTCAACCCCTAAGGGGGTTAAATATCGTTTATTTGATTTTCACCCAGTTCGTGTCTACGTATTTTCGTGTACTTGAAACCGATTTCAACAATTTTATTTGAAATTTGATAACTGGGAATGGTGTTCTTGAAATTAAAAAAAAAATCCAACCATAAGGGTTGAAAATAAAGGGATGAATAAAGCTTATATGAATAAATGAACTTCCCCATAAGCTAATTTTAATGAAAACTTGGAACAACCTGTTGTAATGATAAGAATATCATTTAATCAATCCTGAGTTGATCATGAAAATGAAGAATGGAACTCCTCAACGGCTTACAGCAGCTATCTTGTGTATGGGTACATAAGACTCGTTTGACGAGGACTTACATGTGGGGTTATGACTGTTGAGGCAATTTCCGTGAAACGGACATTAGGAAAGATGAGGTTCTGAAATTCGTTCACAATCAACCTAATTTGACCAGATGGATCTAGTACGGTGTAATATCATGTTTGTTTGTCAAGTTATGAACTTATTTTATAATTAATTAGAACCAGATAAATATATTTATATACACTAAAAATGGAAAAATAAAAATTTTTACAATAAAAAATTGAACCGACTTCGATATCAAAATTCATACGGCACTGAAAAGCGAAAAATAAATACATTATTAATTCAACCAAATAAAATAAAA
>JACEII010000024.1:854482-1072833 GCA_014332785.1 Antheraea mylitta | reverse complement strand
AATTATCTTTTCAGGTCATTCATTATTCATTGCAAAATATTAATTTCACATTTCTCATCGTTTTAAATAGTAAATACGGCGTGGGCAGGCGCGGTGATTAAGGTCGTGCCGTACCTCGATAAAGACCTTTTGTCCAGAAGTGGGACATTTTCACGGTAATATTATTTCTGTGTAACAAAAAATGTTTTAACCTAGTTAGAACAAATCCGGTGTCAGCGTATAAGATTTGAAGCACATCAGTTTGTATCTATACGAAAATCTACGCCAATTGGCCAGGTAGATCGCAAAGACAATATTTAAAAAGAACAGCATTACAAATTTCATTACACAATTATTCATTTTTCTCAAATACAAAAAATCGACAAGGCGCAGTCGCGGTGTATTTGGCGGCATTTATCAAAGGACGCTAGGACGTGAAACGCACAACACTAATAGAATGAGTGGTCGACAAAACAGTTTGAATCTTATGTTTACATAGGTAGGGTTGCAAATGTCTTTGAGTATTTCGTTAATAGTGCAAAGTTCCTGTTTTGTGTCGCCACGCAAACAATCAGGTTTACCCTCCGCTTTTAGATGTTTCACATCAAAAACTACATAAGAATTATCCATAAACTATTTAACATGGATTAAATGGCTTTTAGTATTCTCTTACACTTTCTTCATAAGCCGTCGCATCTGCGTATTAGTATTTATGCCTAGTCTACTAGTCTTGGTTTCATTAAAATCGGTTAACTCTATCAAAAGTTAATTCTAATGACAAGGTAACGTAAGTACGAGAGAAAAGTAGATAAGTAAATGGATTTTTTATACTGAGATGATTTGAGTGGTCACCGTTCTTTTATATTAGGTTCCAATCGGACAGAGACGCGAGCACAGTTACTATTATTATAAAAGTCTAATATTAGATACTTGTGAAATTACGAGTAAATATTGCAAAAATTTTGATCGTGCTTGGAAGTTGCGTTTTGGGTAGATATGGAAATAAGTTTTGTTCCGGGTTTATATGTGTAATACAGCGTATATTGTTAATGCCTTGAGCGGTAGAGCCTAGCACGTTGAGCAAACAGTTGGTGTGCAAAACCGTCTTTGTTTTAGGCCCTTTAAGTGTCAACCATTATTAAGGGATCAGTTTTGAAAAGGTCGTGTCACAAGACACCTAAATACACTTTACAGCGAACTTTAGGTGGATAAATGATAATATTGTACTAAAATACTAATTTCATAAAGCTTAAGAGATTGTTTCTTTAAAAACGGTACTCATTGCAAATATCAGTCAGATGAAAAAATTATTAAATTAAACCGACTTAAAAAAAGGGTCCCCAGAATGTTAGGTATCTACCTATTTTAAGATTGTCATATACTTACCATTGTCTAGATCACCATACATTTGTACATTCGTTTTTGAGGAGTTCCTTAGCGTATCTTCAAAATGTAAGATTCTTCAAAACGAGACTCGCTTGGAAAAATCCCTTTTATAGTAAAAATAGTATTTTCCAAATCGCCTTATAAATGGTCGAAGTCTGAGCTAACAAATATAAACAAAATTGATTAACTCTACTTTTTAAATAGATCATAAATCACTTTGCATTTTATAATTGATTATTTTTACATTATGATATATACTGAGCGAGTGAGACAGCACAGCTGTCAATTAATGACGTTCCAACTAATTACGAAGTCCGTGTAACGCGGCCTCACATGTGGGGGTGTCGAGGTTATGGCAGTATGGGTGTCCGACGAGAAACGAGTGTTACCACGAAGAACCGAATTGTGAATGCATATGTCAATGATGACTCAGATGCGTAGTCGGCTCCTTATGCAACAGTCATGTTTTATACAGACTATGTTTTAAGGCTTTTTTTTATATTAACGTGGGGAAAGACAGACAGAGTATGCTGCGCGGTATCCTCCGCAGCGCCGCACTCATGGCATGCGGCGGTTGGCTCCCTACAAGCGATCTGGTGCAAGTACCACCTGAAGCAACCATGTCCGGTGATCACCTGCACCAGTTTGAACGACAGGAAGCCCCAGCGTCTCCCAATCCAATCCAACAGGACCGGGCGGACGGCGTCAATAGTGTAATGCCCACACCGTTCGTCCGCCAGGCCCTGCCTCCATCGGCCTATTGCCTCTTCCCGGCCCACCCGTCTCTTGGCGCCAACCTCCTCGGGGGTCGGAGGCTCTCGGCACTCTTCTTTGCCGCCGTAAATTCATATACGGCGGCAAGAACTTCCGCCTCCAGCTCCCAGGGCAGGGAGCCGGCGAGCGCAAAGGCTGCCGCGAAGACCACGGTGCGGTACCCCCTGATCATCCTCAGCGCCACTATGCGCTGCGCAGCGCGCAGGGCTCGCATATTAGTGGCACCGAGGACGTCTTCCCATACTAGGGCCCCGTAGACAGCCATCGCCCGCACGACCCCCATGTATAGTCGGCAGCACCCAGCACTCGGCCCCCTTATATTGGGAAGCAGCCGGCCGAGTGCCGCCGCCGCCCCCACATTTCTTGGCTTGAGCCCTTTAAAATGGGGCTCAAACCGCCAGCGCCCGTCCAGCGTGAGACCCAGATACCTCATCTGGGACCCCACTCTGATTCGGGCGCCCTCTACCATTATGTGGGCCCCAGGTGGTGGCCCTCACCGAGGCCCGTGAAATAGTAGGGCCTCGGTCTTGTCGAGGGCCACTCTGAGGCCCAAACGCCGAATGCGCCCGACCACGAGGGTTGTGGCCATCGTGGCCAGGCGCTCCACCTCCTGCCAACTTCCTCCCCGGGCTATGACTAGGGTGTCGTTCGCGTAACAAATTACGCCCGCTCCAGATGGAAGCACGCCACGGAGCATCACTATGTTTTAAGCCTAGCTAACTGCGTTTAACAGCAATTGAAAATTGTAAAAAGTAAATGCTACTGAAACCGCATTGCCGAATTAATATTGTATAAAATGCTAGTGTCGAAAACCAAAAAAAATTTCAATATAGAACCATTTTCAATTAAGAATTAAAGAAACTAGTCATTTCTTACATAATTCTAAACATACATGATTGTTATTCACAATAGGTATTGAACGCTTAGCGAATTGTTTATCGTTAGCAATACGAAAATGGAAATATTCAAAATACGAAATATCTTTAAATTCTCTGTACTCAAAGTAAGTTTATGGAATCGGATTCCAAGAAATGAAAAAGTAAACGAGGGAGATGATGGCACAGCTTAAGCGACGGTTAACTGAGCGTTTCGTAATAAGTATCAAGACGGTCGTCTGGTGACGTATTTATCTAAGATTTTCAACAATTTTACCTTAAGTTATATTAAAATAAAAAGTTACGTTAAAATGAAAATGAAATTATAATATTGAAAGATTATGTAGCTCTGAGAATATTTTACGTTATACCTACTTACTATTTATTCTAAAGACGCTTTTGCCCTTTTATCCAAGTACATTTTAAAATTCATATAAATGTTAACACCTTTCAATCAATAAACATATAGTACTAAAAATTATACAGTATTAAATGAAAATATCCTACTTGATAAGAGATATATATAAAACCAAACTTCTCAACATTTGTGCGTGCTTTCAGATGTAGCATATTAAGATAAATGGTCAAGAATCATCTCCTAACTTGCAAATGGCTAATTCAATGCTAGAATTGAATAGAATTGAGTTTGGAAGCTTAGGGTATTAGCTACGTGAAATTTTCGGATAGTTATTCAATAACAAAATATAAGAAATTAGTTTGTACTAATTTAACCTCTAATATCTTTAACTGAATATTAATACGCTAAGATATTCAATACGAAGGTATCAACCAACTAATAAACATAGAGATGAGAGAAAGCGTCCGCCTACTGTCACGACGCTTCTCGATTTTTAAATACTGATTTATAAGCCCACATTAAAAATATAAATAATAATAAATAAATAAATATATTACAACTCTTAGTGATTTTCCCTAAGGACCTAAATAAAGAAAACGTTGGGTAAATTGGTAGCTTAAACATTAGATACATGGGGGCGAAGTAATTGATGTAAACTAAAGTAAGGATATAACCACACTGATTTCTAAATACAGCATTTTTATCTCTTTATATTCGCTCGAATAGTAGGTAAATTTAATATTAATTATATGGTAACAATTTATACCTTTGCCATCAATTGTTACTAAGAAATTATTTAATTGAACTTAACAGTTATAAATTTCTTGAATACCTAATTTAATAATACGATAAACGATAGACATAAATATATTTGTTATATACCAGTAATTTCATGTAAAACCTAAAATATAATACAGATAGAGTTAACAAATGAAATAATTAATCCGGTGACTTAAAACAAATGTACTCTGAATTTTTTGGAATGGGATTAAAAGCCTGCAAGATCTCTTTGTGTGTTTAAATTCATTGTGTGTGCATTTTGTCATAACCGTCTACATATTTTGTTAGTTTTTTTTTTAAGAGAAACTTGGTCCTCATATGACGATTTACCTAATTATTTCTGAAGCAAAAAAGTCGATGTGTGCATGTAGCCACATGATATAAGTGAAATATTTTATAAACAAATACATGCGTAATTAAAATTCACATAGATATTTCAGTGTATATATTTATTTATAAATTTATATACTTTAAAATACAACACTGATTATATATAGCGAGTAAAATATTTTACCATTATAATAAGTAATCATTGGAATACTGGATTTTTTATTTAGACGTATTTGATGACTATTGGAGCCGATACAGGTAATTCACATGTTTCAGTGCGTCACCGAACAAGTACGCTTGATGTCGAGTGGAACTGAGTAAGCCCTATTCAGCGTCACTGACTCGAGTATGGCGGGTTGCTTTTGTTCACTGCTCAATGCGATTAAAGAAATAATTATATCAATAAACAGTAGTATAGTAATATTAAAAAGTGTTTACAATACCGCCGATATAATTGATGCAAACTTGTATGAAAGTTTTGATGAACGTCCTGAAGCTCCAAATTGCTTTTTTTGGTAAGTGCACCAGTAAAACACTAGTTGCCACTACAAAGCAACGTTGTTTAAACTTTATCGTATGTTGCTAATAGTTTTTGAAATCAATTTATGCAGTTATAGGTACCCATTCCGTTCGTGAAAGCATACATTTAAGTTATAATAACTTTTTGAGGTCCCTACTAAAACATGGTTGTGTTTCGTTTGTTTGGTTGTTATGATTGTGGTTTGTTTTGTTAACGTTTTCCTCTGTTCAACTAATTATATTAAAGTTCAAACCTCGTATATATTTTGGGTTCTATTGCTCTATGAGAGGAAATATCCACAGTTGTACTCTCTCAAAACTATAGTGATTACGTCAGCAATACTTATTTATTTAATCGGAACAGTTTTAAAATACTTATATATCTTTACGTAAGCATGGAGGGAGGAGGGAGGTGTAAGAGCATTGCTTCCTTTTGCTGACCAGAAGTGCGTGATAACATGATCTCAACATCTAAACTTAACTAGCGTTGGACCGTCACTTCGCTCACGTTAATATAAATCGGACTGATTGCCTCCAAAATGGTACTTTTTAACTGCAAGATACTCTAGTATTCTTTGCTGTACTCCTGGTAATTTAGATGTAAAGTTTCATGACAACTTGAATAATTAAGGTTTGAGAGGTTAACAAAAAAATAAACTCACTTTAGTATTTTTAATATTAATTAGGAATTGAAGGCTAATATTGTTATTTGTATTGATAGAAACCCACACAGTTAATTCGAACGATACCTTTGTATCGATCTCTTGGAATATTTATTCAAGTCTATCTTAAGAATATACATTCTGAAGCAAATAGTACGTATTTAGGATTACTTTGGTATTTTTTTTGTATTCGTATTGGCGATTTTTTTTTCAAAAATATTTCTACGAGAATATTTGAGAATGTGAATATTTTAACGGTGCTTCCAACATTATCTAATTTAATATGAAATAAAAGATAAGCATCTTTCTTACAGTATTATGTATGTTTTTATTGTAGAATTGTGCCATCTGTAAGACATTATGGCATTTTCCTCAAGTCGGATTGTAACTACACCACGTATACTAAAATGCTTTGTGCTTTTATTCAATATATCGCTGGATTATCGATTGTAGGTAGCTAAATTGTTTATAAATTACCTAAAATCACATAAAGTTAGTACATTTCGCTATCCTCACCGTAACTAATTCTATAAATGCAGGTGAGTTTGTTTGTAATGCTTTTACAACTTAACTATTGAATCGCTATCACGAAATTTTACATACATGTTGTCAGGTGTACAGTTAAGGGTATCGAGTAATTTTCATCCCGAAAAATTAGTATTCTCGAAGGAGGAATCATATCTAGAATAACGCGAATACAAACACGGTCAAATACTAGTACTTTCTAAAGAAATCTAATACCTTTAAACGAGCAATTCTTGTATATTTTTATATTTGTATATATTCATGATCTCGGAAACGGCGTCATCTATTTCCGTGAAACTTCGTATGTAAGTAGTTTCGGGGACGATAAATCAATCTAGCTAGATTTTATTTATAGAAAACTTTTTAAACGTAAATTTTTAAATAATTTTGTAAGGCATAACAAATAATTTATTTTAATCAAATATATAACATTATTATTATAATTATAAGTGAGAGAGATATCTTTTTTTTGTAAAAAAAATACTAATTTTGTAAGGCAAACCTAACAGTTCACTTCAATCAAAATTTTTTTTTTCAAAGACCGGGCTAGGCTCGGTTCTCCAGGTATTAATAATTTTAATTTCATGATTTCTATAAAACAATGTGAATATGTTCAATTTATCAACGTGATCCTGTTTATATTAGATTTTCTCAAAACTTACCTAATATTTTTCTAAAAAATAAAGCAAAAAGGTGTATAAAGTAGAATTGGGATAAAAGAGGTCTAAATGTTGTTTTAATTAGTACTTAGTAGGTTCGTTGTCAGACTGATTAACTACGGAAATTTCTTTATGGGTACAGCTTAACGGGGTAATGAAAAAAGTTGTATCCTTTGTTTAAATTATTTAAAAAAAATTGTATATTTTCTTCCTACCGCTTTCAGCAAATGTTACGAAATTATTAAACAGTTAGGTAGGTACCACCTGCAGTTAATACTCACAATTACAACTTTTTTACGAGTCCATAATTAATTGCCTTTGATATAATTTATTATGGGACAAAACGACACTGTGATGTAAAAAGATAGATATATTTTTACGAATGTAAAATTTTATAAATTGAATGTTTGGTTGTTATCGAAAAACTATCATATAATTGTTTAGATATATATTGTTATTTATAATGATATAAATACTTTACTTCATTGCAATCTTCTAGTTTAAGTAATAGTACCTGGGCGACCGAGCCTAGCTCGGTTCTTTAAAAATACATTGTTAAATTAAAATAAACTGTTAGGTTTGCCTCCTAAGATTAACATTTTTGACAACGAAAAAAAACCGAAGCAACCGATTTTCATATGCGCTATTTCAGTTTTGACAGCGACGGCGAAATTTACATTTATATTCTGTCTATATTTTTTCATTGCCTGAAAACTCAGTAAAAAAAGTTTTCTATGAATAAAATCTAGCTAGATCGATTTATCGTCCCCGAAACTACCTACATACTAAGTATCACTGTAATAGATGACGCCGTTTCCGAGATCCTGAATATATACAAATATAAAAATATACAAGAATTGCTCGTTTAAAGGTATTAGATAATACTTAAAACAAAATACTGTATCTTTTATATAAAAATGTAAAGATACATAGACTTTTCTATTTAAGAATACCATGATATTTAAAATTATAAGTAACAATTTTGTTCATTAGATGTTAATATCTTACTAGGCATTAAAAACTTCTTATGCTTTTACAAAAAAACACTACATTTTTTAGTTCAATACGTTAAATTCAAAATTTCAAATAAAATAATCACAGAGGTAACAAAAATACATAAGACCCAGTACATAGTATACTCTGTATAATATTTGATACAAATGGGATGTGGTAATCCCAAATAATAAGACTATAAGTGAAATTTTAATGTATGATAATTCGAGAATGGAACAACGTAAAATCGCGTACATTTTAGAGATTATAAATTTATTTAACTTTTTCGTTTACTTCCGTTATTCTGGATAAAGGGAGGTACAGTAGTTTAAGGTTTTATTTGGCTGAAGATTATGAGTGATATATAGTGGTCACTTTTATACTCTTTGTTTTTAATAAATAATAGTATATAATTATATCCTGAATAATTTCTAATAAAGATATTGCCATTCCTTTTTTTTTTCATTTTCAGAGTTAGTTAATTTAAGTAAATAGTTGTATTTTTTGTCTTCCTTTATTTAAAAGTAATTATCCTTTATAAATAAGTTTATAGAAATTACAATTTTTTGTAGGGTTTGACAATAATAACAGCAAATTATATAATAACTTAAAAGCTTAAAAAAAGAAATTTAACGAGAAGTAAGTAAATAAGCTTAAGTAAAAATTAAGTCGGTAATTAAAACAACTGCAATAAATAAGCAATAATACTCATTGATTTCATAAGACCGTTTCAACAGAACGCACATTCGTAGTAACAAGAAATACGATAAATAAATAAATAAGCTATGTTACATAAATATATATGTCCCGCGACGCGACGCGCTGTTTGTGTTGAGTCTATTTATCTTTGGTTGGTTCCAGTTTTTCTAAGAGAAAAGTAAAGGTATTTGATAAGAAACTAAGTCAGCCGTTATTTCACAATCTGTGCTCGATTTCTAAGCTATGTCTTTAGTGTTGATAATATAGAAGCCGGCGCTATGTCTGAACATTTTAGTATCCTTATTTCTCTCAATTCCTTTAAAGTTTTTCTCACTTGTAAGTTTCTCTTTTTTTAATAATAGCCATGCCCTTGTCCTTCTTACTAAAAAAGTAGCTATCGTACTTATTATATAGCTTAATTAAATATCTTCAATAGTAAAACAATTGATGGCTGGTTTCTTGTCACGCGCTCCGGGAGAGGTACACGGGGGAAACCGCAACAGTGTTGCCCCTCTGGTGGTGGCTTCTTTCCCCCTCTGCTTCGATGGAGATGTACTTGTTTTGTGGAGTTCATACCCTAGGGCGCTTCTTTCGGGGTTGTCACGCCGTCCTTTCGTGGGAAGCGGTATAGTCAGGCCGATGTAACCTTCAGGATGTCACGGAGTACATTCATCATTTTTTCCCTGAACTCCACTCTGACTTTGCAGGTTTCGTCCGGGGAGGCAGTTTTCATTTTGTTGTCGCGATCGCTTGTGAGAACTGTCAGTGTCTGTAACAGCTCCGAGAGCCGGGCTTCATCTTGGGCTTGAGCCTGTTCAGGGTCTCTCTTCTTCTTCTTTCTGGTTCTCTTCGGGCCCTTGGGGGGAGGGTCGTAAGCGCGGTCATAAGGCTGACGTCTCCTCAACCACCCTTGGGGCCTGTCGGGCTTCCGTGAGTCTCCCGGAGCTTGTCCGGGCCACGATACCTGTTCGGTAATTCCTTATCTCCCGTTTGAACGTGAGGCATCGCGTCTTGTTGTTTGATGGGTCGGCGCCTTTGCAGTTGGCGTGTATTAAGCCGGGCGTCCTCTTCAAGACGACGAAGTAGATGCACTCGGGTCTGCCGCGTCGTCCATTAATTTCTCAGGCGTATTCTGCCACGAAGCCCTCCTTGCGGAGGGCTTCGGTGACATTCTGTGGGTTTAATCCACGTGGGAAGCCGCGAATCGCGACCTTGTTGCGAGGGGGGAGAGTAGGTGAACCAGCTCGCCCGCTCTTGACTCTCTAGGTAGTCTATCGTAATTCTATACTCCTCCGCGTCTTTTGGGAAAAAGCATACTCCTGCACGCAGGAGCGTGGAATTTTTGTCGCAATATTGGATAGAAAAGCACTGACGAAAACCCTAAACAGCCTAATATTAAACAAAAAATAAACTAAATGAACAACATACTATTCATAAAAATGTTACCCATTTTTGTACAACAAACTTCGCTGAGGTATCTCAATTAAAATTAAAAAAAAAAAACGAATGCGATAATATAAAGAATAAGTTAAATGCCTTTTATAATCTGTATTATGAGTCTATAATAGTTGTTATAAGCCTCGACCTATGAACAAGGTTAATTAAAATGTATTCAAAGTTATCGACCTATTAAGATTTGTCTTTCCATTTTTTTAAAATTTGTAACTCATTCTGACCATTTTCTTATAACTAAACGTCTTTGTAATGAGTTTTAGCATATAATATTGAGTTTTATGTTACAGATAGTTTGTACATAGAATCTTTAAGGTTTATCTCGTAAATTAATTAAACTTGATGTAGATTGTAAATAGACCAAAGGTGACTTCAAACGCCTAAACAATATACTCGACTTTAGTGTATAGCACCTACTGAAGTACAAACTTGTTGTAGAGTTTGTTTATTAGATTTATTTTCGTCAATACATTTAGGTCCACTTCGATTTACCTTTACTTTTGGTAAGCATGTGGTATTAAATTTAATTTTAGGTATTATATTTTAGAATAAATGAAGGCATACAATGACGTCAGACTGACACACAGACTAATTTATCTGTAAATTGTTCAATTATTTAAATTGAGTACAATTATAGTGTCCAATTAAATAACAGTAAACTGGTTTTAAAGTTTAGTTTCAATAGCTTTTCATTCGATTAAAGTATTAGGCCGTAGAAAGTTGGTGTTTTGTTATATTTACTTTAACTACGCAAAATTTAAAGTAAAATTTCTTTAAGCGCGTCTTAAGTAAATTATATTATCAACTAATTCATACTATTTCGTTCTTGTGAAATGACTTTTATTATTTGATGGGAACTATATATTTTAACTCTGTTAATTGAGGGCTACTATAGTTTTAACTTTTAATTAAATTTCATCAATGCATATAAAACAAATATAATTCTGTTACTGAGTTTAAATGACCTTTGTCAATTTTTGCATAGTAGCAGGGCTTCTTCTAAGTCAGTTTGACTACAACCCTCAAGTTTAATATCTGTTGACAGGCACCTATAGGTGTGTTCCGGCAGCTTCACTAGAGTGTCAGCCCTTGTCTAGGTTTAGTGTGTTAGTTAGTTTTTAGACCCCATTATCATTTAAAGTCATGTAAGACCACAATCAAGCGCTGGAATTTGTAAAATACTAGCGATCCATACGTACGTTGTCTCATCCTGATAATAAAAAAGCCTATTTATTATCCAACCTTAACGCCACCTACCGGACCCAATTGTCTATCTAAGCTATACTAGGATTCACTGGAACACGCACACAAAATTTTATCAAAATCCGTCCAACCGTTTGGGAGGAGTTCAGTGTCATACACACGTACAGAAGAATATATAAAGATAAAAGAAATAGTAATTAGTTTTATTATTTATTTTATTTGTGTATTTATTTTCGTATATTCTCTGTATGTTCATATATTTAAAGTTATTTTCATTGTGAAACTATCTTATATATGTATATCCACTGCAGTATTTATGTATTTGTATTTTAAGTATACTTCAGTGCCAAACACATATTTTTTTTTTATAGAAGCACGGCATAGTGACTGCGCTATGCCTGATGTTAAGCATAGTACAATCCAAAAACATCGGCAACCACCGAGAGACAGATTATCCATCGTCGGTCGCCGCTGTCATGCCGGTCATAATGACGAAAGTCACCCGGTACTGGATATGCACAGGCTGATCCCGAAACGCGACGCGCAGAAGCGAGTCACTATGACGGGCTTTTTCGCCATATGCATGGTGGTTGCGACCCAGTCGGGCTGCAAAACCCTACCACCCCGCTTTCGCCATTGCCTCGTTCGTTATTCAGCAGGGTGCACGACGTGCAGGTGAGGTTGGCTTGGGTGTCTCAAGTCTTAAGATGTTACTCGACACCCCTTACACCCCATATATTTAATATTAGTTTATTTTATTCATATTAAATGTTTCCACTTATTACAATAGTATAATAAATAATCTACCATACTCTTGGTTAACTAAAAGAAATGGATTGTGGCGTTAAAAAAGAAACGAGATAAAAAATGCAAAATTAATTATTAATTTATTCATCACCTAACGAAAAATGAAACACTGTCTATATAATACTCCAAAAAGTGTTTTATTTGCTAATTGAAATTAAGTCAAAATTAATTCAGCCACTTTGAAGATTAACAATAGGTACAAACAATAGGTAGACAGACATTTCAATTTTATACATGTAAGCGCGTAAAGGCTGCTCACATCATTTTAGAGAGTAATACAAAAAACGTATATAAAATCTATTGGTAACGTAGTAGTCTGGTGAAGCTGTAAAGGCCGCAAGGCTAATAGTATAGTCAGTTCGAAAAAAAAAGCTATTGGTAAGCCATTATAACTAAGGACACGTTACCTACCTGATATTTTGATTAAAAAAAAACATGATAACGCACACATACGATATTGCTTAGATACGGGAGGATTGACGGAGAAGTCGCAATAATATTGTAACTAAAAAGCTAATATCATTGGGCAGTAATAAAAAATAAACTAAGTAATCAAGTTTTCACAAGATGCTGTAGTAGCGCTGATGATGAATCCATATAGGTATAATCTATATAATATCATTGTTGGTAACATTGTAAGCACCAATAATTTTGAATCATTCCTTTATTAGTCTCGTGGGCACAGTATACACGTAACAGACAGTACGGAAACTACCTATAAACGCTCGTATGTCACACTCACACAAACATACGCATCGAAGAGAGATCTAAGCGGTTTTCGCAGTGCTGTCCATAGATAACCTTTTAAAACCTCTCGTCGATGCGCATGTTTGTGTGCGTGTGCCGTTTTAGAGCGTTTCTAGATAGTATCTGTAGTGTCTCTCATATTTATACTGTGCCGTGGGGGTTAAAACTTGTCTCAGACTATCGTGATTCAAACGTATTAGCCGTTTCACGCCTACTATTAGGTAAAACGTGTAAAAACTAATTACAACTTTACGCTTTTGCGCAAACTGGGAATATATTTTTCTGTGCGAGTGTTAGTCTTTGGAAGAATATCGCGTGACGATTACGCTTTGTGTTTTTACATAATCTTATATTTATAACATTCGTCAAGGACTTGTCGATGTAGGGTATATGAATGTCAAACGAATACTTAATTTCCATTAAATATTAGACCTAGCAGTGCCCGCGACCTCGTACGTGTTGGTTATTACCTATTGTTAATATCATTTGTTGTTATAAATTTTGTCCACAGATTCGCTCGTTTTAATCCGTGAACTGTTGAGACTATAAGTGTTTAAAATCCATACAAACTAATGCAGACCTTATGATGCAGTGCAACAGACTGTTGCTACCTTCTTAGATGCCCAAGCCAACCTCACACGCACGTGGTGCACCCTGCCGACTAACTGACGAGGCTCTGGCGATTGTTGGTTCCAACTTCGGTAAACTATGTAATCCTGTATCTATTACAGCGTGGTAGGGCTATTGCCTGACTGGTTAGCGACCATCCTCGGGTTAAGAATGTCGTAAAATAAAGGTTCTATATGGGTCTTTTTGTTCCGGCATAGTGAACGAGAACCAGCCCTTTCCGAAGGTGTTGCTTTGCTTCTGGCGATACCCCTGGGATTGCAGTTATCCATAGGCGACGGTAACCATTTACCATCAGACGGGTCGTCTGCCTGTTTGCTACCCTTTAGCATTAAACAATTAAGTTTAAAAAAAGCTATAGTTATTGCAAAGCTTCAAAAACGTGAACAATAACTATGTACTGTAAGATTAAAATAAAAAATGTCCACATCTTTAAAAACATGAGTCACCATTTTGAGATCTTGTTTTCAAAACACCAGTCAGGGGTGAATATATATTTAACTTTTCACTTGGCAACAATACTTTTTTCTTGATGAATTGACAACGTGTATTCATGATCGGTTAAGTAGTTTAGATGTGAAAACGTAACAAACAACCAGGCACATTTGCGTATTTATAATGGACTAGCTTCGTCTGCTTGTAATAGTTATTTTGGGTTAATGCTAACACGCAGCGGAAGCTCTCAAAAGGAATAAGAAATCCCGATTTTGAAACACTCTTCATTGGTGTTCAGCCCCTATTAGTTTTAGCATGATAATATATAAAGCCTTGCTCAATAAATGAGCTATCTAATATCGAAAGAATTTTTCAAATCGTGCCAGTAGTTCCTGAGATTAGTGCATTCAACCAAACAAACTCTGAAACTTTATAATATTAGTATAGATTAGCTTTAACCGAAATCTAGGGACCAATACTTTTTTCAAGGGAAATTTATCCCTGACAACATGAATGTACATGAAGATGGATTGAATAGTTAAAGTGTGAAAGCATTAACAAATAAATGTAAATTGACGTTCACAGTACTAGTTAGGATAACGTGGCAATACTGACTGTGTTGAAATGTCTGTACATAACAATTGTTTTTTTTTTTGGAATGACTACGATATTGACCCAGCAAGATCTTAACAGCTTCACCGGACTACTAAGGCGAGTGCTTGCGGCACTCAGCCGATTCTATTTGGGCAACTAGCTCAATGGTGCACAGCATACCTCGACTTGGGCTGTTGCCTGTTACGTGCAATCTATCTGAGCTGACCTAAGCTAACTATTCATACATATATGAGTTGTTGGAGCATATATGTGTACCAAGCATACATAACTCAACAACTGTTATATATATTTCGTATCGGATAATTTTCCAAAATATTTAATTTCGATAAGGGAAAAAAATAAAACCCTTCCACTTCCATGTGTAAGCGTGTAGGCGTGCACGAGTGTGGGGGTGATCGTGTAGTGTTGTAGCAGGGATGTATATTTTTGTGTCACTGTATCGCGCGACCAGCGCGCTCAAGGGCTCCACACCGAGGGAACGGACCTAGGTTTGAGTCGCTGCCGAGGGGGGCTTAATCTGGTAAACCACATCGTTGAATACAACAGGCTCGATTGATAAACATTGGTGCTCTTTAACGCAATCACTTCACAATGTAACCCAGCAAGTAGTAGGAAAACCAGAGAAGAAAAGCCAAGATTGGTTTCACGATTCCGATGATGACATTAAGGCACCTCTACAAGAATCCAGGCAGTTAATGAAGCGATACAGGCGACCGTCGAAAAATGATTCAACGTCAACTCCTAGAGTAAGATTCGGGCTCTTAAAGACCGTTGGTGGACGATGAAAGCATCAGAGTTGGAACATCTCGCTGAAGTAAAACAAACAGGTCTCTTTTTTCATTCGCTTAAGACCATCTTTGGCCCACGCTTTAAAAAAACTTCACCTATTTACTCACGCGATAAACTTAAACGATTGACTGATCGCAGCGCTGTGCTAAATCGCTGGGCTGGACATTTCAGTGAGGTACTAAACCCAACGGGTCATGACACGGATCTTACATATATTACGGCTCTTCCAACGATACCCTTGTCTCCTGAGTTTGATAATCCTCCATCTTTTGAAGAGTTTTTAACTGCGATTAATCGTTTGAAGAATGGTAAATCTGCAGGCTCAGATAGTCTACCAGCTAAACTATAGAAATATGGAGGATCGAATGTTCAAAATAGACTATTTGAACTAATAATTCGAATTTGGGATGCTGGTGAAATACCTCAAGCATGGAAGGACACTACTATCTGCAAGTTATATAAGGGAAAGGGTAATGCTTCTGATTGTGGGTCATACAGAGGCATCTCTTTGCTTAGTGCATCTGGTAAGGTTTTGGCACATATTAATAACCAGAGACTGGGAGAGTTGGCTGAATCTGTACTGCCCGAAAGCCAGTGTGGGTTCCGTGGGGGTAGAGGGACCGTCGATGCTATTTTCATCGTAAAACAATTATAAGAAAAGAGTTTGGAACAACATCAACCACTCTATGTGCTTCGTCGATTTGGAGAAAGCTTTCGACCGGGTACCGAGATCTGCCCTCTGGATTGTACTTAGTAAAACTGGTTGTCCTGAGAAGTTCGTTAATTTAGTGCGTCAATTTCATGATGGTATGATGGAGTGCAGCATGATAACGACTTCACTGATCAATTTTCGGTAACCAGCGGTGTCAAACAAGGGTGTATGATGGCGCCATCTCTTTTTGCCCTTTTATAATCCTCAGTATGCGAATAGATAGAGGCATTTTTGACGGAAGTCGATTTAGAGCGAAAAGATCGGTACACGAACTCTTTATTACGGACGTCCTTTATGCTGATGACGTTTGTTTAATGGCCAGTGACGTCAACAACTTGCAGTACCTCTTGCACCGCCTAAGTGAATTGTGTCAACGGTTCGGGTTGATCATTAGTTTATCTAAAACCCAAGTGCTCATACAACCTGCAAGCGGTATGACACGAGACCCAACATCGTTATCACTGAATGGTAATACATTAGAGGAAGTAAAATCCTTTCGATATCTTGATAGTGTTATTCGCAGTGATAACCGCCTTGAAACCGAAATTTTCTCACGCCTTGCCAAGGTTGCCACAGCCTTCGGCAAATTACGCAAAAGAGTTTGGGACTCACACGATCTACGATTACACACTAAGATCGCTGTGTATAAAGCAATTATTTTACTTATCCTTTTGTATGCCACTGAGACTTGGTGTCTTTATAAGCGCGATATAAAGCGCCTTGACTCTTTCCATATGAGGTGCTTAGATCAATACTTCAAATAAGATGGGAGGACCGAGTTCCGAATTCAGATGTATTAAGAAAGTCGCAGCTCTGTGGCATTGAATCCTTGCTTATTAAAGGACAACTAAGATGGTGCTACATCTTGTTCGTATGGATGACTCCAAGCTACCTAAAGCCGTCTTCTAGTCACA
This sequence comes from Antheraea mylitta, assembly GCA_014332785.1. NCBI lineage: Eukaryota > Metazoa > Arthropoda > Insecta > Lepidoptera > Saturniidae > Antheraea > Antheraea mylitta. The sequence goes on along the minus strand of JACEII010000024.1, from coordinate 1,055,993 downwards.
GCTCAAAGAAGGTAAACGCATTCCTGGAGGTCAGTTATTGCGTTACAAGGATGTCTTAAAGCGCCATCTAACTGCATGTAATATTCCGTGTGAGAGTTGGGAGGACCTTGCGAAACAGAGACGTGAATGGCGCAGCTCTGTTCACAAGGCAGTTACAGATTTTGAAGAGAAGCGGTTACATGAACTAGACGTGAAACGCCTTATAAGTAAAACCCGTTCGAAACCTTCCTACACCTATACTTACAACACTGATGATCAATTGCACTGTGCGCCCTGCAACAGGATCTTCAAGACAAGGTTTGGTTTTGCAAGTTATATACGTGCTCATAATCGAAGGAAGTAAGGTTCGCCATTGACGGACACGTCAAGGAGGCTCATATATATATTCTACAAACATAGAATAAGGCGAAAGATAAAATTTTTGAAAAGATTTTTATTTGTTAAGCCAAAGAAGTATAACTTCTAACGCGTGTACGTAAGTACACATAAATCTTTTTTTTTTGGTCTGTCTATATATGTCCGCAATTAATACACGTGGCAAGATTATATTATAAGTAAGTATTATGATAAGAAAAGGTAGCAAGATCTTATCATTGGCGTATCGCAAAGCAGCAGAACATTATCCCGGCGAGTGTGTCCCCATCTTTAAATGACATGAGGTCCTTCAAGCGTAACGTCGTGGGACATTTACACAGGCGGGCATGACAGCGACGACTGACGACGGATAGTGTGATAGTTGGTCGTCGATGTCTTTTGTTATGTACTGTGCTTACTATCCGGCATAGTGCAGTCACTTTGCCATGTTACAAAAAAAAAATCTTTTTTTTTTATCCTATACTATTACATATATCACCATAAGTATATATCACAAGTTATATTTCTGAAAAATAATTAGTATTAGATTTCATAGAAAATGTAACTCTTAAAATTTAGAATTCTATGTAAAGAAGTAGTTTGTGTTCATCTTAAAAGATTTTGATGAACTTTTGTACACACAAGGAGTATGCCATTCTAAAATCCATACTCTTTCTTTAATAAAACAAAGACTTAAAAATAATTATTACGTAAAAAAAACTCAAGCAAAGTCATGGGCAGTTGGTAGTTAATGTACATAGTTAAAGTAATTTAACTGTAATTTAACTTTGATTATTCTATCTGATGGTGATTTGTCTAGTTCTCTTGAGGATTAACTCGTTTGAAATGCAGCTCGATACTAATTTGAATGTTTTAATTGTGTTATAGTGATAAATTTTATAGTTTATATTGAAATTTAAAAGAAAATATGCTATATTTTAACCGTCGTCAATAAGGAGGTTCTCAGTTCGGTTTTATTTTTTAAAATATTTGTAATGTCAGAATTTCGTGATTTATAAATCTATTAGAAAAATATTTTTTGTCGTTAATTGTGTTATAGTGATAAATTTGATAGTTTATGACACAAGTTACGAGAAAATAACTTTGTTTTTTTTTTCATATAATACTTAATTTTAGTTATTTAATGTTTTTTTTTTAATCGTCTTCAAAAAGGAGGATCTTAATTAAGTTATATTATTTTAATTTTTGTTACGTATAAATTGAAAAGAGAATAATTACAAGGGGGTCCCTTTTATTCATTTACTCCATTTTCATTTAATTTGCACAGGTCTTTGGTATTTGAAGATATACTAGTGAAATTCACCAAATCGAATAGGAAATGTATAATAATTGATATATTGGTGGGTTATGATAACCCGAGACTAGATAACTATGCCCAATTAGTAAGTACCAAGCTATGGTCCAAAGACATGGTGCATTTTTAGAGAAGAGATTCTTGATATCGGTTTTCTTTCTTGTTAAAAATGTTTATTGCTATAAAATATTTAAAACAACACTACGAGTGAATGCAACATTATTTCGTGTTTGTTTTATGAACATTAATTTTTACATTACTTTTAATAATGGCTGGAATTATGTAATAAACAAAACAGAATTTAGGATATTTCTGTATAATTAATTTTTACGTTTTATTTATTTACCGAATGAATTAATTTTCTGTACTCTCGTCAGATTTTAGGGATTATCAGAGGGTAGTGATTCCTTGGTCTGTTGCCGTTTGTTTGACTACTTTACTGTATATCTAAGTCCTCCTCTAACTATACTCAATATTTCCGCTTTGTAACGACAGACTACAGATTATTTTTGTATTTTTTTTTATTTTTTTTTTTTATTGTAGCACTAACTTTATTGTAACACAAAGTGACTGCACTATACCTGATGGTAAGCATAGTACAATCCAAAAACAGTAGCCACCACCGAGAGACAGATCATCCATCGTCGGTCGCCGCTGTCATGCCGGCCATAATGACGAAAGTCACCTGGTACTGGATATGCACAGGCTGATCCCGAAACGCGACGCGCAAAAGCGAGTCACTATGACGGGCTTTTTCGCCATGTACATGGTGGTTGCGACCCAGTCGGGCTGTAAAACCCTACCACCCCGCTATCGCCATTGCCTCGTTCGTTGATCAGCAGGGTGCACCACGTGCAGGTGAGGTTGGCTTGGGTGGATCAAGTCTTAAGATGTTACTCGATACCCCTTACACCCCAAAAGTGTGTATACCAATTGAAGAATTATGCCTAAAAATGAGTATCTTTTATTTTGAATCAGCAGTTTAGAGTTACGGCGGAATGCTAGAGAAATTAATATTATTTTGGGAAAGGTTAAAACTAACGCTGTATAAATAATTTATAAATTTGTTTCTTTTAATATATAATTGTAGAAACTAATTTTAAATTTATAAATCTAAGGAAATTACTCTATGAGGTTTACATAATCATCAAGAAAGCACTGAATCCACGTTAATATAAATGAATAACGAATTAGATGTAGTTACACAATGATTATATAGTGTGTTAGTAATATGATTCCTAGTAAGTTTTATGTAGGTTCTTGGAATATCAGTTCTGATTTCTACTACAATTTGTACTAATATTTTCTTTTGGGATCTTATATCTTATCTTATATAAAGCTAAAGAATTTGTTTATTTGTTTCTTTGTTTGTATGGATGAATACGCAAATCTCAAAAACTACAAGACCGATTTGAAAAATTCTTTTGAGAGCTTCCAATGCATGTTAACGTTAGTATTTATTATATATATGATGCCATGGTAACGTGATAACTTTCTATCGCAAATATAATATTTTAAGAGTTTATTTTGTTTTTTTATTCAAAAAGCTTACTCTACGTTAGTTTTGTTTCTAATTTTTGATTATACGTTGCCATGGTAACGTGGTAAGTTTCTATCACAAATATTTCCAAAGTTTATTTTGTGTTTCCTATTTAAAAAGTTTATGTTACGTTAGTTTTTTGAAAGAGTAATTTTGTAATTTAAACATGTAAACACAATTTTACATTTATTTAATATATTAAAAGAATGCGTGCGAAGCCGCGGGTAACAGCTAGTACTAGTACTAAACAGTCTCCTTTAATGATAACCGTTTACTATGAGATAATATATAAACGTATTAAATAAAGTATATGATGATAATTACCAATAAACCGGTACAAGAGAAAACTCGTTAAAGAAACAAAAACTTTTAATGGAACCGTCATTATCAGGAATCGGTTAACTTCGTTCGACACCACGAGAAATCGATTCGTCGAGAATTGAATCAATACAAACAACCTGCCCCTATGGACGGCTATGGGGCACGTGATACGCATAGTTATCACAAATTTGACCCGAGTTATATTGCGCTGAGCTATTCTGTACTCTTCATTAAGGCTAACATTATGCGTATTGTGTACTCCTATTGTAAGACGATAACGTAAGATGCCTTGTATGTGGAAAATATTATTTAAAAAAGTTTTTGTGTCCTTTTTAGTTACTTTTCTTGGAGTGAAAACTTCTTTTGGCGCGTCCAGCGTTAGTTCTTTGATGGGAGGAGATAAATTGATAGTTTCGCGTCATGACATGCTGGTGAGCGCGAACGACCGTATTGTGCTTGCGTGGTTTGCGTCAGACTATAGCGATGCGTATATGTGTCTATGTACATCTAATATTGATATTTTGTATTGGGATTATGCCATCATGCCATCATGCTGCCCATCATGTTTTATTAACTGTAGGACTATAATCCCATGGAAAAATTAACTTGTGAAATGAACCAAAGTGAATAACGCTTAAAAGAAAAACTACATATATTATAAAATAACTCTGAGAGCTATGCCGTCATTTCTGAGCGATACAGGCGAGTACGTGAATAAATTTTCAGGTACAAATGAGGAATTACGACTAATTATTAATGTATGGCTTTTTTATAGCTTATGGATGATTAAAAATAAATGTCGAAAAACGTAGTGCCGTACTAAAGTGGTGGTGCTGGAAGTTAGTGCAAATGTTTAATTCGCCGGTAATTGTAGAAACAATATAAGTCATTTATTACTGTACAGCATTTGTGTAACTCTTTTTGTATACATATACACATATTTTAACCCATGAACGCCGTACATATTTTCAGCGCAGGGGTTAAAAGAGCTCTCTCTCTCTGAGTAGCATGGTGATGATGATTTCGAACAGCATAAAATTAAATGATCTTCAGAGTACTTCATGAGTACATAATATTTTCCAGCATGCCGTACATTTCTTATGGGACACAGGTGTATGGGGTACATTACTTCCCTCCGAAAAGAGTGACTTTCCGGAACTTTTATCTGTACGACAATAACATAGGTTTTTAACTCTTTAGAAAATCTTCGATAAAAGATAAATGCCGTACACTTTTGATAGTCCGCTAGTCTGTGAAATGGTAGATTATTCCACTGCCTCAAATCGCTGTCTGTATCGTGGCAGAATTCCTTCCCTCATAAAAAAGTATATAATTATTATTCGGATACATATATTATTCGGATTCCAATATATGTGAAAGAGAGACTAATGATAATAATTTCAATTTATAAATTATGAAATGTAAATAATTCACACTATGATTAATTTAAAAATTCAAAAGGGAACACAGTCCTTATAACTACCTCGACATTAAAAAACAATGTCAAATACTAGTTTCTGCTCGCAGTTTTGCCCGCGTTAATGTAGATTTGACCTATTTCTCGGGAACAATGCTTTTTTCGGTCGCAAGGAAACTTTTCTGTATTTCTGATCTTGTTTATGTAAAATTTCATGATGAGAGGAGCGCGCTCGCGAAGTCTTTGTTCTTCTGCGGGAGAAGGCAGCTTGTTGCAACTTCTGCACAGAAGAGCAAGGTATAGTATATAAGTTTTTAGTTCTTTTAATTTTATAGACGACTAATTTTATTCACACACTAGCTGTTACCCGCGGCTCCGCACGTGTTTATTGAATGTATTAAATAAATTTAAAATTGTTATTAGATGTGTAAACAATAATAATACCTACTCTTTCAAAAATATTTGTAAGTATGACACGCACATCATCTACAGTAACATGTACATTATATATGTGAATACTAATAGTGTATCGAATGGGATGGGATTTATCGTAAGCCACATAGCTGGAACTTTAAACTACTATCTATGTATCACCCTCAGTGCTCACTTACACTATATAAGAAAGTAATGAAAATATTAAGCTATATATTATCGAACAATATGTGTGAAATCTTTTATTATATACATATAATATGTCCATATTGTTGATATAATCAAATTATTAATATACCTTGCTATAATTTAAATCACATATAAACATATGACTTTCAATTATATTTATTCTTGGAGTCCAGTACAATGTACGTCAAACGCGCATGTTTACAGTGAACAACATATTTTTGGTCAATTTCACACATACGAATGCACGGATAACAGTTCATCACAACATAGTGTCAACAAAATCGTGTTCCATGTCTGTTCATATGTCTGTTTGCGATTAGATCAAAAACGCATCTTCATGCCGTCTTAACCAATATATAAAATGATTTATGGGCAAGGTTTAGGTATAGTTTGTCTTATTATTAGAGCGGGTATCGTCTGCTGAACTCGCTAGCTTAAAATAAAACAGCTAATTAGTTACTTATTTGCCCGTGAAATTCCCGTTCAAATATTACTTGCAGTCCGTTGAAGCTGTTAAGACCTTGCTAGGTCAATAGCGTAGTCATTTCTAAGAAAACAAAACTGTTCAAATAGGTCCAGCCATTTCGGAGATTACCCGGAACAAATAAACAAAAAAACATATCGACAGAATTAAAAAAAAAGATGTTGATATTTGTAGCAGCGCAGATATATGTATTCATCAAAAAGTATTTATTTCAATATTACATACACACACTTTATTCTTATAATACATAATATATAACAAACCAAAATTTCGGAAGAAAACTAACGTAGAATTAACTTTTTGAGGAGTTTTGGCGGTTATTCAATCTGTCATGTAGGGGATTTTGTATTTTATTCATAATCTTGTGTTATTAATATAGAGTATACTGTGTTAAATTGGCGGCGTTTTATGTAATATGGTTTGTTTATTGTGCGTAAGTGAAATGAATGAAAAATAATATCACAGAGCATGTATTCTGGGGTCTTGAAAATTAAGAAAACAAAAATTTACGAAATATTATATAGAAGATTTGGCAAAATTTAGAAGAAAACTGGGTAGAGAATACGTAAGAACTACCTATATTGACAACTTCAGAATTGGCAGTATGGATTAATTCCTTCGCCTGTATTGATGGACGAATATTATTACTACAAACCTTTTAGAATAGCAGCACAAAATATACTTTAAAATGTTTGCGATAGCAACGTACTACTTATAATCAAAAATTGGAATTAAAAATAACGTAGAATAAACTTTTGAACAGGAACACAAAATAAACCTTAATAATATTTCCGATAGAATGTTATCGTGTTACCATGGCAACGCATATAAAACTGACACTCACACGCAGCGGTTGCTCCGAAAATAGCCCAATTTTGAGACATTCTTCTTTAGTGCTCCACTCTTATTGCTTTTAACCTGATGGTATGTAGCCTATAGCGATCCTCGATAAATGAGCTATCAAACACTAAAATAAATTTTCAAATCGGACCGGTAGTTCTTGAGATCAGCGCGTTCAACCAAACAAACAAACTCTTCAGCTTTATAATATTAGTATAGACTAACAATGAAATTCATGACCCGTGATAATTCATCTGTACCAAATCGATTATTACAATTGTTATTTCAATTGTATTTATAAACACGATAATTATTAATAAACCCAATTACAGCGACATCCACCGTTTCCAATTGCGAATCCAAACTATCTACGGACTCAAATGTTATACTAATTTGATATCTGTGAATTATTTTATACAATAATAAGCCTAAAAGCTATTATTTATAAGGTACAGTTTTATTTAACAACTTTGTCAACATTTCCTATGTAATTGATAATTTCGCACATTTTAGCCAAATAGGCGTGGTCCGGTGGTAACGTTCTTTACATTATACTCAACCATCGACGCGACGGGGCGAAGGTTCGAAATCCAACGGATTTTTCGTTATATTTTTTTAAGCAGCACAGAGTGATGACATATGGCTTAAATTGTTATCTAATCTTACTACTATATATAGCACAAAGAAAAGTTACCAAAATTCATTAAGAATTTCATAAACTTAAAATTTTTTACTTTCGTCCGTTATTCCGGAGAACTCCTTACGTTTTATGGGACAAAGAGTATCCTGGATGTAGTCTTGTAATGTTAGTTATCACTGTGTCAAATTTCGTTAAAATTGGTTCAGTACTTTCAGAGTAATATGGGTTTATATTCTAGACTTTAATCCTTTATTCTAGAGAACCCTTTGCGTTTTATGAGACAAAAAGTATATTTGATGTAATCTCGTAATATTAGTTATCACTATGTCAAGTTTAGTCAAGATTGGTTCCGTACTTTCAGAGTGATGCGTGTTCATAGGGACAGACAGACAGAAAGACAGAGAGACAAACATTGTAAAAAGATTATTTTTGGCTTCTATATCGATAACATAGTCTACTCTGATTAAAATTTTCAAAAAATATTTAATGTACAGATTTCGACTTGTTACACTTTTATTATAGTAATAATAGTTAGAAGAAGATATATCACACATAAATATTATACTATCTATGTCCTTTTCACATTAAAAGAAATCTAACGACGAATAAATACACTAGACATGCGCTCAAGAAACAATCACTTGCTTTTGTACAGACCAATAATATAAAAATTACGATTAATAAATGATTTTCTTTATTCGTTGTTATTTTGTTCTTATTATGTCTCCATCAATCACATGTGAAGCGTGTTTCTCTATGCCGTCACACGGCCCTGACATTTGATACCTTTCCTAGGTGTATCTAACGACCTTAGTTGTGTGAAATTAGGTTGCCATTGTGACGGACATAAATTGAACTTAGACATACATGTGAGTCTACAAGCTAACATTATAATAACAGTCTTTATACCTAGACAAATAAAAACCAATTGACTAATGTACGTAAGCGTATTAATTCAGAAGGATTGCAACTATCTGGCTAATTCTTTTTTTGTTGTATATAATTATCAGAATAAGGTTTCTATATAAGAAAAGATTTGCAAAACCGTACGGAAAGGAAATTAAATTAGTTAAAAATCTTCATATACAAATAATGCTATGGTAAAGAGAAGTTATTCTTGTAAAGTTGTTAAGACCTTGCTAGGTCAATAGCGTAGTCAGATCGAGAAAAAACCCGTCAGGCCAATAGCGTATTCAGATCGAAAAAAAAACAAAATGGTTTATATATAAAAAGATAGATTTATCGTACAACCAATCGTTTTAGTAATTTCTATTCAATACCATTATTATTATATGAATTTCTGATATTCAATATTTTGAATAAAATAAGTTAATAGAATGTACTGGTAATATAAAATGTATCCTGAAAATGCCTATGATTAAAAAAACAATGACGTAAATCGATTCAATTAGTTTTGTTGCTTAAGGCACATTAACAGACAGTGAGATGTTGCTTTTTATGATATGTAAGAATATTTATATCATATATATTATTTAGTTATCTGTATAATAATTAGTCTGAGAAAGGTAAAAGTATTAATACTTGATCTTCATTATAATACAAATTATTAGTGAAATAAAATATGCTAATACTTGCATAACTTATGTCTTGCACACTACATAGACAGATGAGAAGTTATCTACATTTTTATTAGACTTTAAGCTCAGTACGTTACGAAGTTACAAGTTGGTATTTTATACACTATTTAATTAAACACAATGTAATATGTTTCTAGCTATTTTCTTTCAAATTAATTTATACATTAAATACGTTAGCTGAGAAAAATTACCTGCTCGTTCGACGAAAATCTAACGTTTGCAAAGTGCAAGTGTTCTTAATGAGAAGGAACAGTTTTTGACTCCGTGTTGATGTTTATACTTTTCCTAGTACTTCATAATAATTAAAGATGTTTGTAATAATTAAAATATTTAATTATTTATTCTAAAAATAAAAACGTTCCTAAATACCGATATTCTTCTTTTTTGTAGTTTGTATCTTTTAGTGTTTAATCACAATCACTCTTGACTTTAAGATATGAACTGAGATCGTATTATGATAAGCTTAAAAGTAACTGGCTGTCAAGTGTAGCTGTTAGAATAGAATAACATGTTTGGTGAAAAATTTTTGTCTTTAAGGTTGTAGCTAGTCAGGCGGTTTTGCGTAAAAAAATGTTTTTATATCATTGGTGGCAAACCAACATGCGAGTCACCCTGATGGTAAGTGATCATCGCCACCCATGGGCACTTACAACACGAGACGAATCAAAGATGCGTTGCCTCTTTTTGATATTACGTTTTAACTAACATGCTTCGCGAAACGCCCAGGCTTATTGTATGGAGTCGAAATTATATCGATCAACAAAGTACTTGAACACGATAATCCCACGTTATAAAATTAAATAAATCTATTAAATAAACCTACCCTTTACGAATTTTACATTGCAGTGGCTATGCAGTATATTTGAAATCGATTTCTACTCTTTGCTTTTTACTCGTACCAACCAAAGCACTAGAAAATGCGTTTACTTATATTACTTCATGTTTTTGTTCAATAAATTATTAACGGAAATTTATTCGTGAATATGTAAAATACAGGTTTTAAAGGAATAATGGTTAAAAATGTATAAATATAAAGTAAGCAACAATCTCTTTGGGAAAATTCTAAGCTTCTCCGTTCGATATACTCGACTTCCGAAGTTATCATTCGATGCGATCAGACAAACTGTTAAAGTAGATTGATATTATGTTTTGCAAGACATTTGTATTAAATTTTGTTTACGTAACTTTGTATGTATGTTTCTTGAGTGGTAGGATAGCAAAATTGTGTCAAATTGGAAAGCGACCACTTAATACCAGGTGTACCATGCTTTCGTGGTACGCTTAGGTTAAAAAAATGTTAAAAGCGATTTGTGATCATTTTGTGTATATAACGATTTTTACTCGACTAGGTTGCGATAATTTTGCATATAGTTGTATTACCGTTAACGTGTTTTTTTTTTAGTTTGTCGCGTTTCGTCATCAGCCTGTATATAATCCAGAGATTGCAAAGATGTATAACATTAAGCATCGACGATGGATGGCTGAATTCTCATTGTCGTTCAACAAAAATCTTTCGAAGTTTAAGGACAAGTATTACATACATATTCATTTGTATGTGATTATTGCAATTAGTAATCTTATACCTTTAAACGAGCAATACTTGTATATTTTTATATTTGTATATATTCAGGATCTCGGAAACGGCGTCATCTATTTCCGTGAAACTTAGTATGTAGGTAGTTTCGAAGGACGATAAATCGATCTAGCTAGATATTCATAGAAAACTTTTATTAACTGAGTTTTCGAGCAATGAAAAAATACAGCTAGATTATAAAGGTAAATTTCACCGCCGCTGTGAAAACAAAAATAGTTCAGATGTAAATCGGTTGCTTCTATAATCCGTGTCACCCCCGTTCGAATCCGAGTGACAGCAGAAGAGATATTTTTTTTTTTGTAAAATAATGTTCATTTTATAAATCAAACCTAAGAGCTTATTTTAATTTAAAATGTTTTTTAAAGAACCGACCTAGGCTCGGTCGCCCAGTTTGTTTAAATTATGGAATTACAATCTAAGTTCATTAAACTATCGTTGTATATCTGATGACTTTGTGGTAATCGTCAGTGTAAATAAACAAGAAATACGTAAAATAAAGTTTATTTCTTAAAACATGATACACCGAATAACGATCAGCGACAATGATAAGCAGTTCAGTAACGAACACGCCATCGGTTAAGGAGAGATACTGGATACGTCAATAAACAGGTTAATAACATCAAATGGTTAAATGGCGAAAGGTGTCTGGGGTAGTTTATGACACACGCTTATCCTTGACACTTAAGGGGAAGGTGTATACAACTATTATAAGACTGTCGTGTTATATATACCTGAGTGTGGCTACAAAAAAGACGGATGAGAGAAATTTACATGTGGCAAAGATGCCAATATTAAGATGGATGTGTGGTGTAACTAGACTGGGTAAGATTAAAAATGAATAAGTAAATGTCAAAAATAGCACCAAGGACAGAGAACTTGAAGAGTAATAGGGTTAGCATGGCATCATGAGGAGAGATGAAAGTCATGTAACTATTAACGTCTTGAGCATGAAGGTGGACGGATATAGGAATAGAAGAATACAGAAAAAGGTTTGGATGGATTGTGTGAATAGTGATACGTGTACAAAACATGTAAGTACTAAGATGACATCTGACAGGGCAGAGTGGAATTAGAAAATATGTTGTGCAGATCTTACTTAGGTGGGATAAAGGTAAGAAGATGATGATGAACATCAATATAAATTATTTTTCATTGTATCTGAAGTAGCTTTTGCTCATTTCTTCGTTTGTGTTAATGTTTTTTTTTTTTTCTCGAAATGACTACGCTATTGACCCATTAAGGTCTTAACAGCTTCACCGGACTACTAAGGCGAGCGCTTAAGGCACTCAGCCGATTTTATTATGGCAACCAGCTCAAGGGTAAACGGCACACCTCGGCTTGGCTGTTGCCTGTTGCATGCAAAATCGCGACCTATCTTAGCTAGCCTAGCTAACTATTCATATATGTATGAGTTGTTGAATCGTATATGTGTACCAAGCATACACGCCTCAACAACTATTCCTTATATTTATTATCGGAAAATTGAGAGTTTTTCAGTTCGATAAGGGAAAAAAAGTAAACCCTTCCACTTTCATGTGTAAGCGTGTAGGCGTGCACGTGTGTGGGGGTGATCGTGTAGTGTTGTAGCGGTGATGTATATTTGTGTGTCACCGTATCGCGCAAGCAACGCACTCAAGGGCTCCCTACCGAGAGATCGAACCTAGGCTTGAGCCGCTGCCGTGGGAGGCCTAATCGGGTGTGCGGGAGCGAAATTAACCCCCAGACCACGGCGGCGTGATCTGTGGTTACGCGGGCATGGGCGTGAACACGCTCTGTTCCGAGGGACAGGCTGGTACTGATCGTTCGCTGACGTGATTGAATCAGGAGGGTCGGTAAAATGTGTCGCGGACGTCTTTTATAACGCGCAGCGTTAGGTACGGGTTCATAGTTTGCGGCGGATACCACTAACGGACTGGGATGATTCGTGGCTTTTTCAAAATAGCTAATCGTAAGTGATTTTACGTACGCCCAGATAGAAGGGATCTCTAGGTCTCTATGGAGATCGACTCTCCGGATGTACCACGGGGCACCGGTCACTTTACGTAAAACACGGTTTTGGAGAACCTGCAGCTTATCAAAGTTATCTTTGGACATATGCGCAAAAACGGGGCAGCTATATGCCATCACGGGACGGATACACGTCTTATACAAAGTGAGCTTGTGTCTGAGGGGGTGTTTGTGATAATGTAGATTTGACCTATCCTTCAGGTACCTTTTGTAAGTGGTAGAGCCACGCTGAATCTATTACTGGTTCCAGCATGAATGGTTCAGCCCACTCGGGGTACTACCACCCTCTTACAGAAACACCGACGTGAAGTAACAGTGCTTGCGTTGTTGCGTTTCTTTTGGTCAGCGAGAGCTCCGGAGGCCCACCTCCTTTCTCTCTCCCTTCTCCCCCTCCTCTCCTCCTCTCCCTCCCCTTTCCCCCAAACACAGGCTGGCAACGCACTTACAACTCCCCTAATGTTGTTAGTTTCTATAGACGGCAGTATTAATTTAACATCAGGTGACCTATCATTTTGTTTACCATATGATATAAAAAAAGGAAGAGTACTTTTTTTCTGGATGTACATGGAAACGCCGTCTATTATTTTTATTATATATTATTTCCTTTTACCGCTTCCGCATATTTTATCTATACTTTCGCACGTTATTAATTATCTATGTATTCTAATTAACTCCTTCCTTTTCAAAAAGAATGGAACGAAAAATACGCCGCTCGCGCCATCTTCACTTCTACGCCTAACCGCTTACAAGACCGCACGCAAACTCGCACCCAAAAATACAATAACTTATACATAGTTATTTACCATATCATCAGTGTATAAACATTAGCGGGACAGTATTAATCTGTGTATACACAGTGTTGTAATTGTGGTGGAAGCCGAGAACGAGCCAAGACCCGGTAAGTTCCGTTCTAACCTCCTACCGCTAAATAAATATACCTCTATTCACAACAATTTCCACCAGTACATATTCTTTTCTGTATCCTTGACAACGTGTTGATGCAATCTATAATATTCTTCAAGGAATAAATTAAAAATAAAAACGGACTTGACCTAGTTTCTCAATTCGAATAGGTGCTACTGAGGGATCTCAAGGTATCCCACAGTGTAGACTACTTTTTATCAAAGAAACGTTGTAGATTGGACTTACGTATAACAAAGGATATATAATGTACGACATAATCTTGTAGAGTTTATGGGCAATCTATTTATTGTGAAAATTCTTTTAATACGGTGCACGGTGAAGAATTAATGTATAGGCTTACCAGTCAACAATTCAGTTGTTAATTTAGAATGGCACTTGGACATTTTTTAAGCGTTTTATACAGTACTAGCTGACCCGTGCAACTTCTTCTGCATCAAATTGGTTATCACTGGTTTCAGTTGTATTTTTAAACGCGAAAAAATTGAATAAAACTGTTAAACGATTGCAGCCACAGCTACCGTTTCCAATTGTGAATCCAAACTATCCACGGATTCACTCAAACATATACCCAGATTACATGTGATTTTTTTTTAAATAAGCCTAGTACCCGTTCGTAGCATCATCTACCAGGATTAATTAAAATAAACACTAATCTATATAAAACTAAATAAACATCTCTTCCACTTACTTTCTCATAACTATCTTCAACTTGTATTAAAACCTTTTTATATTCCATTGTATTAAAGAAAAATATATGAACACCGTATCGAAGCGTCAAACATCGCGCCGAAGCGTCAACTGTCACTTGCTTAAAACTATTGTCTAAGAGTTATAAACTGTTTCGAAAACGTATTTTAAATATATTTTCGAAATATTTTTATAAATAATCTTTGTACCACTCACAACATAGTACCTTTTGGTAAATTATCCATGTTGATATGTTTCTATTGTAGATTATTCTACGTTGTTACACTAAATATTTGGCTTTAAATTTATAACATGTATTGGTCACACTTGATATTGGCGAAATTACCTACATAGGCAAAGGCCATACCGGAAAGAATCAATCAAGCCAGTTTTATATATTATATTCATCCGAACAACGGGCTACCTGGCTGCCGGTAAGGTTGCGTTTTGTTTGTGCATATCGTACCTTTACAGACAAAAATATTGATTTTTAAATAATTTTAGGATGTCTTTTTTTCACTAACTTTGAAACGTTATTAAAACGGAATTATTATTGAAAGACGTTTTTGGTATTGACTATAATGTGCTTGATGCTATTTTTGGAAATAAAAATAAAAGTAATCTTAACCCATGTTAGAAAAGCAGTAATTTTATTATTATTATATTTAGATATAAATAAGTACAAATTTCATCTTTCAGACTAATCCAGTTATTTACTCAATATTTAGACCGATTTATTGCTAAAAAAATAATATGTGTATAGAATATAGCTATAGCTATAGATATAGTTTAGTGTAGTACTGCCTGCACGTTAAAGATAGCGATAATTGTGGCAGCGTATGTTATCGACGCATTTTTTTTTCGAAATGTAAACGCTGTTGACCTGGAAAGGTCTTTACAGCTTCACCGAACTATTGAGGTGAGCGCTGAGGGCACTCAACCGACTTGGGATGTTTTGGCGACCAACTCAAGGGTGCATGGCACACCTCGGCGTGGGTTGTCGCCTGTTTTGTGCAAAAATCGCGACCTATCTGAGCTAACCTAAGCTAAGCTATCTAGATATACGTATATAAATTATTGAAACATGCATGTGTACCAAGCATGCGTGCCTCAATAACTCCTATATGTATTTTGTGTAGGAAGAATTTCTCTAAACTATATAGGATAGGATAAGATAGGAAAAAATAAGGGTAAATTCCTCTTTGTCGTTTATTTCTCTGAAAAAGAAAAACAGCTTATAAGCGTGTAGGCGTGCACGTGTGTATAGGTGATGTGTGTGATGTTGTAGCAGCGATGTAAGGTTTTGTGTCACTGTATTGCTTGAGCAACTTACTCAAGGGCTCCACACTGAGGGAACGGATCTAGGCTTGAGCTGTTGCCGAGGGAGGCCTAATTTGGTATGCGGGAGCGAAATTTACCCCCAGACCACGGCAGCGTGATCTGTGGTTATGCGGGCGTGGGCGAGAACGCTCTGTTTGAAGAGACAGGCTGGTACTGATCTTTCGCTGCCGTGATTGAATCAGGAGGGTCGGTAAAAATGTGTCGCGGTCGTCTTCTATACTGCGCAGCGTTGGGTACGGGTTCATAGTTCGCGGCGGATACCACTAACGGGCTGTTTTTTTTTTTTTTTTTCGAATTGACTACGCTATTGACCCAGCAAGGTCTTAATAGCTCCACCGGACTACTAAGGCGAGCGCTTAAGGCACTCAGCCGATTTTATTTTGGCAACCATCTCAAGGGTGTACGGCACACCTCGGCTTGGCTGTTGCCTGTTCCATGCAAAATCGCGATCTATCTTAGCTAACCTAGCTAATTATTCATATATGTATGAGTTATTGAAACGTATATGTGTACCAAGCATACACGCCTCATCAACTCCTCCATATATTTATTATCGGAAAATTGAGAGTTTTTCAGTTCGATAAGGGAAAAAAGTAAGCCCTCTTGTCTAAGCGTGTAGGCGTGCACGTGTGTGGGGGTGATCTTGTAGTGTTGTAGCAGTGATGTATATTTGTGTGTCACCTTATCGCGCAAGCAACGCACTCAAGGGCTCCCTACCCAAGGATCGAACCTAGGCTTGAGCCGTTGCCGTGGGAGGCCTAATCGGGTGTGCGGGAGCGAAATTAACCCCCAGACCACGGCGGCGTGATCTGTGGTTACGTGGGCGTGGACGTGAACACGCTCTGTTTCGAGGGACAGGTTGGTACTGATGTTCGCTAACGTGATTGAATCGGGAGGGTCGGTAAAAATGTGTCGCGGACGTCTTTTATAACGCGCAGCGTTAGGTACGAGTTCATAGTTTGCGGCGGATACCACTAACGGACTGGGATGATTCGCGGCTTTTTCAAAATAACTAATCGTCAGTGATTTTACGTACGCCCAGATAGAAGGGATCTCTAGGTCTCTATGGAGATCGACTCTCCGGATGTACCACGGGGCACCGGTTACCTTATGTAAAACACGATTTTGGACCACCTGCAGCTTATCAAAGTTATCTTTGGCCATATGCGCAAAAACGGGGCAGCTATATGTCATCACGGGACGGATACATGTCTTATACAAACTGAGCTTGTGTCTGAGGGACATCTTACTCTTATGACAAAGCAACGAATGGAGGCGACCCAAGACCATAGCAGCTTTGTTTCGCACTCTGTCTATATGTGAATTGAACTTTAAATGTCTATCTAATGTAACACCGAGATATTTGACCTCTTTGACCCAAGGGATATCGATTCCGTATAGCCTGATGGTCGACGACGCATATATTTAAGATGGCGTCAATCCCGAGTCATTCGTTTACGTTTATCGTTGTTCATTGTATAGGGTGAAATCTTAATATCAATAATGTTTAATAAAATGATATTTGTTATTTGCTATCGAAAAAAATAATTGGTTTGAAATTTATTATTTTTATTTATAAAATATATCAGCGGGTATATATATCATTGTTTATAAAAAAATGTGTCTGACTGTGATAAATTCATTTTTTTTTTTATATATTATAGGGGCCAAACGAACAGACGGTTCACCCGATGGTAGGTGATCACCGCCGTCCATAGACACTTGCAACACCGAAGGAGTCACAAGTGCGTTGCCGGCCCTTAAGAAAAGTGTAAATTCATGCTTTTAATTGCGTTTAAAAGTTACTGAAAAAATAAAATTTTCCTAAACTTATTTATAAATCAAAATTAATTAAATCAAAATGCGTATTAAAAATACAACGTTAACCGGCTACCAAGTGTCCTAAATTCTGTCTATTGATATATTGATAATTTGTGTAGGTGGTAGAGCCACGCTGAAGCTATTACTGGTTTCAGAATAAATGGGTAGGCTCGTTCGGGCTAATACCACCCTCTCACAGAAAACTGACGTGAAATAACAGTGCTTGCATTGTAGTGTTTCATTCGGTCAGTGAGAGTGCCGGATGCCCACCTTTCTTCCTCTTTCCTTCTTTCTCTTCCCTTACCCTACCCCCATATATAGGTTGGAAACGCACTTGCGACACCCCTGGTGTTGCTAGTGTCTATAGACGGTGGTGGTCACTTAACATCACGTGACCCACCAGTTCGTTTGCCTCTTATGATACAAAAAAATATATATTGATATATTAAAGAACCAGCTATTCTAAAATTCTTGTTCTTCCAACGTTGCCAGCTCTTGTACTAAGGTGTCGCAAAAAAGTCTAGTTACGTTAACTACAAATTTTTATTTTTCGTTATCCTGGAGAACCCCTTGCCTTTTATTGGATAAAAACTATCCTGGATGTAGCCTTGTAATATCAGTTATCACTGTGTTAAATGTCGTTAAAATTGGTTCAGTACTTTCAGAGTGATGCGTGGTCATAGGGACAAACAGACAGACAGACAAAAATTGTAAGAAGATTACTTTTGGCTTCTATATCGATAACATAGTATATACCCTGATTAAAATTTTCAAAAAATATTTAATGTACAGATTTCGACTTGTTACAGTTTTATTATAGTATTGATGATAGAAGAAGAAGATAATAGACGGGGACGTATTTGTATTTGCAATTGTATTGTTTTGTGTAATGTTTCATCGACAGACCACGTCAATCTTTTAATCCGCTTGGAATATAGCCATAAGTTCGAGGTTGCGAGGTAATGTAGTGCAAAACTAAGTTAAAATATGATTGAAAGGTTCTGAAATTGGCATTTATTATTCTTAAGTTGTCTCGGATCATATATTTATAACAAAATCTGCGTAACTATCTTCAGAACGATCAAAAAGTTTGACGAAGACTATATATGTACGAGCATATGTTGGTATATTTGAAATTAATAAACACTTATACCTAACGTTTCACTGATTACCATGAAGGTTGTAATACAGCTTAAATTCTTGTCATATAAATGCATTTTCATATTGAAAATATACCATTTATATCATATACCCATACTGAGTGATTATCGGAGTTACAGAGAAATCATCAGAAACTTCGGTCTTGACGAGTCTCCTGGCTGCAGTTTTTTTAATGATTTATTAATAAAAAGAGTTTATGCAATGCAATGAATCGGTCACTGCTCATTATAAGCATAAAGGTAAACGTGAATTGTGTATAGTTGTTGTTATATTTACTTTATTTTACGTATACCAAGAAGAGATGGGAGGACCAGATGATAGCGTGTTTGGACAGCGCGCTGATCAATGTAGGTTGCTTGTGACTGAGGCGGCACTTTTGATGAAGGAAAACATCGCAGTGAAACTATAGTATGGATGGTAGCGTTTTTTAGCTTTAGCTGAAAACCAGTCACCAAGCACCCGCTGGTGTGTTTTCATAGCCGCACTTGAGAATCAGTCTTCTCTAGATTTAGTACACTTTAGATCATTTAACATCTGAGAATCTGGTCAAACGTTGAAACCTGTACCGTATATAAGAAAATATTATCATTAGAATATAGTTTAATTATATTGTTGTTATTCAGTAGCAATTTGTTACGTAATTAACTCGTGCGATATAGCGAACTTCATCTTCACTTAACCTAGAGGTTACCGATTGTTTGAGACCTTGGAGGGATTAATTAATTTTTAGCACGATGTCAAAAGATTACGGGGACGGATTAGGTTAGAAAAATAGTATTATAATACGGGTTATAGGAAAATATTTAGGGACTTGAATTAATTCTCATAGCCCAGGCGTTTTTCCCTGCGGTGATGGTTACCCGTATAGCATTTTTTTGTGAAAAAATCTGCCTGTGAAGCAAATTTTCGACATTCTTAAAAGTCAAACTCAAAAGTAACTAAATGCTGTGTTGATGTATCTGTGGACATCGTATCTGTATATATTATAAAACAAAGACTTTTGCAAAGTCTGCCTGTCTGTCTGTTCGCAGTAAACTCAAAAACTACTTAATTTTCCTGCGGTCTTCACCATTATATACAGTGACTTGTGAGGAAGGTTTTGATATATAATTTGTCAAGGTTTCTTGTTATCAGGGCGGAATATCGTCCGCTAGGCTCGCTAGTACCTATGTGGTAGAGCCACGCTGATGCTATAACTGGTTTCAGTATGAATTGGTCGGCTCATCCGGGATAGTACCACCCTCTCGTAGAAAATCGACGTGAATTAACAGTGCTTGCATGGTTGCGTTTCGTTCGGTCAATGAGAGCGCCGGAGGACCATCTCCCTCCTTCTCCCTCTCCCTCCCCTCTCTTCCCCTTCCCCCACCCCCTTTCTCCACCAACACAGGCTGGCAACGCACTTGCAACTTCTCTGGTGTTGCTGGTGTCTATGGACGGCGATGATCACTTAACATCTGTGACCCACCTGTTCGTTTGCCTCCTATGATATAAAGAAAATGGTATACTATAAAACAAAATTCTCTACCACGTCTGTCTGTCTTTTTGTCTGTTCGCGATAAACTCAAAAACTGCTGAACGGATTTTTATGCGATTTACACCGGTAGACAAAGTGATGAATAAACAGATAAAAATTTATTCGAAACTCCGTCATTTTTTACTCATTCCGCTGTTGGCCTGGTAAGGTCGTAACAGCTTGACCGGACTCCGTGACTACATGTACTATCGTACTTCCGTCAATCCAGTTAATTAGTCATTCTATTTATTTTATACAAAAAACGCATGCGAAGGCGCAGACGCAACAGAATTGCTCGTACAATATAAATAATTATATTGCAATGGCTTTCTTAACCTACTTTATTTCCTTTAGATTAGAGTAAATTAAGTATAGGAAATCTAGGTTAGCGACATCCAAGGTAATATAAAAATTTTCTTATACAGTCACTAGGCAAGAGTGTTTTTGTTTTCGACAACTATACGGCACTTCTGTGATTGGATGTACCTACTAAGGATGCGATGGCTAATAAACAGGTATATTATAATAAAACAAATCTCGTCAGCGGACCAATGGATAAAGTTACAAACAAGTTGTTTTTATTCAGTTTTCCCTCGACGTTGTTTTGTTTACGAATATTTTGTGGGGCTTAACCAAATTCTATATTTGTACTACAGAATAATATGCTATGACTATGTAACACACATTTACAAAACAACTGAAAGGTAATGTAATATAAGCAATTTCATCCCGTAATATTATAATAAGTTGATTATTATTCGTTATTATAAAAATAGCTTTCGTTTGTTTTTATCGTGGTTCCAAAAGGTTTTTTTTTTACGCAATGGTGTGGATAACAGAACATGATGTAAATATAATATGCCTAGTTTTCATAACATGCGTAATTTTTTATGAAAAATGTATTCTATAAGGTTTTAGGTATAAGTACTAATTTCTCATGTAAAGTGGTGTACACTATATATGCCTATATCTAAAGTATAAAAATTTCATATCACAGTGTTTGTGGTCGAACTCCTCTGATTTTCTTCAGCTGACCGATTTTCATGAAATTTTTAATGTATTTTGGTAGGTATGAGAATAGGCCGTAAAGTATATTTCGTAGGTCGTAAGGTTTTTGGAGTTTGGAAATACAATTGGAAGTGGTAGATAACCAATTTCACGGGGCCTCTCAAGTTAGTGCTTGAAGTCAAATCTGCATGATTATTTGGCAAGATGAATTAACACTGATAAATAATGTTTATTCATTCTTGTATAGTACGCAACCGTGACTATGAACCTATAACCTCTTTATGAATGGATTTTCTTTTTCAGGCTATTATTAACGTTTTTCTTTGTCACGACAGCTTATATTTAAACTATATCTTTGCAGTATAGTAACTGTCTTTCAAGACTTCTAATGTAGATTTGATCTATCTCTCGGGAACAATACATTTTTTCTAGATGAGATGTAACTCCATGTTCTTTCCTGTACCCCTGATATAGTATTTGAAAATTACACGATGAACGGTAGGAAGGCTAAGAATCGTAATAAAAAAACTCACGTTTCCTGTGTATTATATTATAATAGTCTACACTTAATAGTATAAAGAGGTAAAGTTTGTGTGTGTGTAACGTTGTAGGAGGTAATCTTAGGAACTACTGGTCTGAATCGTAAAATTCTTTCAGAGTTATATAGCTCATTTGCCGAGAAAGGATATATGCTATAATTAGTCTAGATGTAATAGGATAATTTAATTGATATATAACCATCACGCTAAAGCCAATAGGAGTAGAGCACTAATGAATAATGTTTCAAAATCGGTTTTTTTTTCCTCTTGAGAGCTTCCGCTCCGTGTTAACGTTAGCCGAAATTAACTATTCCACGGGACGAAATACGAATTACTTATTATCAACTGAGTTCTATGATTAAATGTTTTATATTAATCTTTATAAATTTGAACACACCATGCACAAAATGAGAGACAATGTTTCATTGCATTAAAAAGAAAATTTAAATAGCTTATTCTCTACTTGAGGTCAAAGAAACAGACCAATATATAAAACATACTATTACAAAAATATATATCATAAATTAGCATGTCATAGGATCCGTTGTCATAATTCAATATTTATTATATTATCCTATAATCACTGGGTACTTATTATGATGATATTATACAAAATTAATGGGACAAATATAAAGTGGTGTAGGCAATAAGTATGAAACTCTCTTTTTGTTTGATATTTTTTACTGAGACTTTTCTACGATACTTTTTTTATTATCTTGCCCAAAATATAAGCTGTAATTTATAACAAGTACCCGATAAAGAGAAATTATGATCTACTTAATGTCCAATCTTTGGTATTTATTTTTTTATCAGGGCTACACTGTTCATGGTTTCAAAGAAGATTAGTATTAGTTGGTTATAAGTTATTGGTATTATTAGTTTCACTACTTAATTATACTGAATTAATTAGGTGTAGGTGGTAGAGTCACGTTGAAGCTGTTACTGACTTCAGCATGAACGGGTCGGCTCGACCTGGGTAGTACAACCCTCTCACAGAAAAACGTGGAGTAACAGTGCTTGCATTGTTGCGTTTCGTTCGGTCAGTGAAAGCGCCGGAGACCCCTTGTTCATGTACCTTCTATGATATAAAAAAATTACAATAAATTCCTGAATCAATTTAAGTTGATTAACATGTCAGTGACATGTCAGTTTTAATCGATTGCGAAGTAGCAACGTCGCATTACCGTTTCCCGTGCACCATAAATACGGGGCTGTTTTTTATTTAATGCAATATATATAAAATTTAACAGAGCAATTTTAAGCAACGACATCACCAAGATGTAGAATTTTCTCTTGAAATGAAGCATTCGTCAGCTTTATCTTATGTTCCTATGGCTTTTTTTGCAGCCTATCGTTATAACTCCCATTGTAATGCCAATGAACTAAAAAGATGGTGGCGGTCTTGTTAGAACTTTCTAGGGAGTTTTCGTGTAACTCCAAATCCATACTTTGGGGTCTTATTTCTCATCCACTTCACTTGTGCACAATAACCAAACTATATTACGTAAAATACCTGCAATATTACAAAAGAGACAAATAACACAAGATTATGAATCAGTACAAAGGTATTATAAAATAAAGTCCATTGCCACGTCTGTTTGTCTGTCTGTTCGCAATAAACTCAAAAATTCCTGAACGGATTTTCATGCGTCTTTCATTAGTTGATAAAGTGATTCATGAGGAAGGTATAGGTATATAATTTGTCAAGGTTTTTTTATTATCAGGGCAGGACAACGTCTGCCTGGCCTGCTAGTAAAATATAAAATCCACTACATGACATTCTAGATTCTGCCAAAAACTCTCGTGATTAATCAGGCGTTAGAAAAGATGTTGAACATAGAATTCTTCCTTCCCTAGTACAAATTATCGATAAATATACTTCAAGGTATTTGGATTGGACGACCTCATAGAAATCATGGTCGCAGCCGTCCGCGATTTTGTTTACAAATGTGGAACTTTTGGAGGTGGTAGAGACACGTTGAAGCTATAACTGGTTTTAGCATTAATGGGTCGGCTCGCCCGGTGTAGTACCATCTTCTCACAGAAAACCGACGTCAAGTAACAGTGGTTGCATTATTGCGTTTCGTTAGGTCAGTGAGAGTGCCGGAGGCCCACCTCCTCTTTTCTTCACTTGTTCTCTCTCTTCCACTTCTCTCTTCTCTCCTTTCCCCCATTCCCTCATCCCTTTAAACACAGGTTGGCAACGCACTTGCAACTCTGGTGTTGCTGGTGCCTATGGACGGCGGTTATCACTTAACATAAGGTGAGCCGCCTGTCCGTTTGCTTCCTATATGATATAAAAATTTACTACAAGAGTACTAATTCTACTTTTTTTTGAATTTTCAGTTTTTTTTTTCTCAAAAACACTTTTCTATCCAATTCACTACCAAAATAATTTAACAAAAAGTTACTTTCATATAAATCGCCTGAAGGCACTTAAGTAATGCGCTTGCATACATTCGGCAATTGATTTTTATTCATATAGATTAAATGATGGTTGTGAAATGAACTGCGACGCAATCGGGGTCACTAACACAGTTGGAACAAATCCAAACGCAGTTTTACTCTACAGTTATTGGTAATTCTAGTAACCACAGAT
Source organism: Antheraea mylitta (assembly GCA_014332785.1). Classification (NCBI taxonomy): domain Eukaryota; kingdom Metazoa; phylum Arthropoda; class Insecta; order Lepidoptera; family Saturniidae; genus Antheraea; species Antheraea mylitta. The sequence goes on along the minus strand of JACEII010000024.1, from coordinate 1,031,669 downwards.
ACAAAGATATAACCCAGATTATGTTCTTATAGTCGTAACATAAGTATATGGCGGGTCCTGTTTTAAAATAATCATATTTTTATTATTGTACAAACTGATGTTTGCGACTTCCTTCTCGTAAAAATGGTCCTTGTTTTTTCATAGGAATATAAACTTTATCTTGGTTAACTATAAGTTGTTTTTAACTTTTATTTTAAATTTAATTCACCGCTATAATATTTCATTAATTTCAAATGATACAGTTAATTGTTATCATTACCGCTTAACCCCACTAGAAAAGTGTACGATGTAAGTAACACTTAGACATTACCTTCAAAAGTCGTTTATCTTGCAATAATATTCTCGTCAAGTTTAATAAGTTTAAAGCCGTTTAATAATTTCGATAAACACTTTGGGTGTTATTACAAAAAAGTTAAATACGTATTGAATACTTGCTTTAAAAAGGTTACGTTTTAAATGCATCGCAGTCGCTGAATGTTCGCCATCTTGCTCTTTTGTCACGCTTTGGTTAGTTTAGGTTAGACTTGCGAAAAAAGGATAACGCGAACTTGCTTCGGATGAGCGCCGTGGATCCAATACGAAACCTTTTTAAAGCAAGTGTTTAATAAGTATTTAACTTTTTTTGTAATAACACCGTTTAATTTTAATTATATTTATACAATGTTTACAAATGCCTATGTTTATACTAAGTATATCTATCTATATGACTTTCTGTATTGAAGTAAGAATTAAATGTGTCTTTTAAGTGTCCTAACCACCTGAAAACTCTAGAAATTAATTCTATTATTTATTCCTTAATCTTCCAATCTCTTTTCTTGTGTAATATAATGTACACACCTAAAATTTGAGAACGGATTATTTTATATATTATAAATTGTTCGTAAAAATAATTGCAATTTAACTTATGGTAACAGCTAATCAATGAGAAGCTGCCTACGTTCTCTCCTATTTTAATACCAGAGTTGTCGAATACGTCGAAAACCATTAAGTAATTAGATATATGCTGATAGGATACAGAGCTGTGATTAATCATTGTAATGGATTTATCACCGTATGTGTGGAGGTCGCAATCCATTGAGGCGTTTGACTTTAATCTCATCTGATCATAAACTAATACGATACCGGTGAAGGATCGTACTGTCTAATCACTCATCAATTAAAGACTCCAAATTTATAGTTAGACATGAAAACTAAGAGAGAGGTATCAGGAATATACCAATTGTAGATAAAAATGTCCGTGGTATTGGGTATACACCAATCTATAAAAATAAAATTCCTGAATCATTCAAAATCTACTGGATACGCTTTGGAAAAAAATACTTCTTGGTATTTAGTGCTTATCTAAAAAAATATCACGATATTTTCATTGATTATAATATTATTCAAGTTTAAAATAATTACGATTTGAATAAATACTACACGATCAGCGATGTGTGTTTTCTCACCGTCTCTTCAAAAGCGGTATGATGCTTAAGGCTTATATAAACTAAATACATTGCTAAAATAATAAAAAAGCACGGGTATCAGATATATAAACTTGTAAGTGATCCAAAAATATACACCGAATCTATATTTCCATTTAAAACTTTTAATATAACTAGGTCTCTGTAAAAGGAATACCGTGAATACGATCTAGCGGGAATAATTCGGCACCATAGCCTCGAATTCTACGTTACACGAGTTCCACATTGTTACATCCTCGGACAATCCGATTCCGGGTAGCTGGATTCGTTTTGCGTCACGAACTCGTTCGATGGAACTAGGTCGACCATATTTGTCATTTTGGCGGGAAACGGCGTCAAATTGCCGCCACCACCGGACAGCCGGTAGTGACGCGGACACCTATAACATGGCAAACAATGTCTCGTAATATCGTAAGGGATGTGAAATGGAATTCGAATGAATTTATTATCTATACATATAATAGAAATGAAGTATCTTATGTAATATGAAAATAACATGTTTTATTGATTGGGTATAAACGTCTACACGCTATTGATAACGAGAATGCAATTTTTAAAATTTTTGTTGGTTTCTCCGTCTGTCTGTTTGTTCCGGGTAATCTCCGAATTGACCGGACCGATTTTGACGGGAACTTCACTGACAGATAGCTACAATTACAACAGGTGACTAAGACTCTAAATTAGATTAGCTGTTAATCGTGGCGTCGTCCGCAATGCTGTCACCAAAACAGTTGGACCGATTTTCGCAGAACTTTCACCGATACTTTGCGGACATCATAACAAAAAATTTATTGTATTTTAATTTAGTCTAGTTGTTAATCGCCCACAATGCTATATCCAAAACGGTTAAACCGATTTTCAGGAAACTTTTACTAGCAGATAGCTAACCTTATAGGAAATAATTTAGGTTATTCTATTTTAGATTTTCTGTTACCTGCGTCTTCGTCCGCATGAAATTTACCAAAAATATCTTGTTCACTGTAAACACGTGCATAAGACATGCGTTGTACTGAATTCAAAGAATAAATATTATTGAAATTCATATATTTGTATCTATGTATGTAATTTAAATTATATTGTGTTTTTGATCATTTTAGAGGCAATTTTTTTTTATAACTGCTCTTACGTCTACATAACTCAGTAAACATAGTATATAACATAACATATAACAATATAATAGCACTATTCAAATTGTCGAATATTATTGATTTATAGATTGACCTATATATGAATAAAATTATTTACAACGATTTTTTAAAGCCTGGTAATTTGTTATTGACTTGGATTACCTTTGGTTGAACAACTTGGTCTAACCACGTACAGAAATAAGTGTTTTAATAATTCACATAGAAATCTAAAACTTGAATTTTTGGTTTGCTATTTATATAAAAGATTGAAGAGTCTAAATTAATTTAGTAATTCTAATCAAAACTAGACATCAACTTGCTCGCGTTGATTTTTCAAGGTTGATGAAATGAGGTCACAAGTACTTCTACGCTGTCAGAGCGAACGGCGGTGATCAATCTTGTGTGGAGAACTTTTAGTACAAAGGTGACTTCTAAACTCGCTGCTAAATTTAAAAAGTATAATGTGGCTCAACAAAGTGATTATTTTACGTATTAATGAAACCCAAAACAAAATAGATATAAATATTTGTTATACAAATTATCTTCTTACAATTTCCTTCGGTATTATAGCTTGACATATCAGTAGATATTGTATTTTTAAATCAGTGTCACGACTGAAGGTATGGATGGCATGTATGTAAAAACAATCTGATAGACGAGATTGGAAAGCGAAAACATGTTGTGCCGACCCTACTTAGGTAGGATAAGGGTAACAAGATGATGATGATTTAGCGTCAAGACACTATTCAATATCCAACTAACTTTTTAGAATTAGCTTTCATTCAATAGGCTAAATCGGGATTACTATCGTTTGATTGTGACGGAAAACATTGAGAGGAAGTCTGGACCTGATACATGGTTCTTCAAGTACTACCGTATGTGGTGAAAATATAGAACTCTGGATGTCTGAAGTCACATATCTCTCGTCGGCTTGCATTATAATTATCCCCGTAGCTTCTCTTGGGAAGATGTATATTGCATAATAAAGAAACTTATAGGTTGATTTTACTATATCGTTTCATATTCAAAGTAAGCCTAAACAACAACTGTTAGTTGTTACAACGTAATTAACGCTACCTAATTATGGAGTTAATTTCAGTTTAGCCTTTGTCGCGATGAAAACTGCGATGTTATTATAAAAAAGTTAAATACGTATTGTATACTTGCTTTAAAAATCTTACGTTTTAAATCCATCGCGCTCGATGAATGTTCAACATCTTGCTCTTTTGCCTCGCTTTGGTCAGATTAGGTTAGACTTGCGAAAAAAGGATAATGCGAACTTACCTCGTGCGAGCGCCATGCATTTAGTACAAAACCTTTTTATAGCAAGTATTTAATACATATTTAACCTTTTTCTAATAACACCGCTGTAGTACAATTTAAGTAGCCGTACGACCGACCAAAGTGTAAGAACACGTTATGAATCGTAGGGGCTGACTCTCGACTGAACATGGCGGCTTTTTTTAACTTTAGGGATAAAGATCAAGCGTATATTAGGAAATACCTTACTATAATTGTATGATTTCCCCAAAATGTTTTCTTTAACTGACTGGATTATAGGATTTCAATCTATATCGATTACGCAGTGTCTGATCACATTGCCACCGAGTCGCCATTGCTATATCATTCGTTTACTCTATTTTATAAAACGTAAATATTCGTAGTTCATTTTAAATGGACTTATGTTTAGTATAGTATGCTCACTTACTTTACTTGATCTCAAATAACAAAACATAGTAGTGTTATTATATGTTTTGCTTCAAATATATCTAAACGCTAAAATAAAATATATAGGCACATTCGATTTGCGTATTAAAATGATCGATTGATTTCTGATACGTTTTAGTGATCGAAAGCATTCACATTAAATAACAAAAACCGATTGAGCAATGCAATCTTCTGTAAGTAAACTTTTACTTGACTGCGCAAAAGAGGTTATTATATCTATGAGATGTTTGTTAGTATGCAGAACGGAGTTCAAATTTTGTCGTCCATAAGGTTTTTAGTTTTTTTATGATGTTCATATTTTACATTTGAAGTTTTTGAAAAATCACGTAAAATATGTACGACTGCAATTCGCTTGATCTAACTTTGAAATGTGATCACTCACATATTGAAGTATGACGTTTGTAAATAAAAAAAATGTTTTTAGCTTAAAACAACTGAAATATTCTTTCTTTAATATAATTAGAGCTTCAATGGTTTTTTTAATCGTTTTTTTTATTAATAATTCTACTTTTCTTATTTGGAACGTATATTGGTGAGAAGCACAGACCGAAAAATTTGCGGCTACCGCTGCCATCACTTCGATTACTGTTGCGTTCACTGGTTTGTGAATAAACAAACGCATGGTTGGATAATTTGTCAGTTTCCTACGTATTTATGCTGTGTTTGAATTTTTTCCAACGTATATAATATTTTGTCAAATAACAGGCATCGTTACTGAATATTATATGACATGATGGTTGAACCCTAACCTACAAATTGGTAACGCTATACGAGTATACTAACGGTGAACTATGAATTTTCTATTGTGAATACGACGGAAACTAAATTTAGAAAACGCGAACCCACAATTAAGTTTTGGTTTTTCTATAAAGCTAATATTCCTATTTTTCTCAAGTCTATTATCAGAACATTCTGTGACTTGTAGCGTGATTTAATTCCCTTAGTATGTTCGGGACATCTTTGCGTTGTTCGATTTTTTTTTTCTATGAAAAATTTAGACGATCTTTATTTTATATCATTTGACCACAATCTTATCTGATTTTAAATGCCGATATGGTCGAAGATAGTAAAAACATTAACCCTAGGTAGGGATTGGCTCTTAAGTGCAGATGCTGAAACATACCAACGGATATATATATGTACTTACAACTTAAAAGTGGTGACTGGCGACTTAGAAAAAGCTCAACCATCATGCAATGGTTTCATCTCGACGTTTTCTTTCACCGAAAACTCCGACGCAGCTGCTAGAATTCGAACCTATGTCCGTCTACGCGGGTCCGAACAAACGATCAACTAAGCCAACGTCGCTGTGAAAAGGTACTTCATCAAAAATAATAAATCAATAGTCTTTTACTTATATGAAAGAAGGTCTAATGAATTGCTTAGATTTCACGCAAATTAAGGAGTACAAAACGTAGAAGTGTATCAAAAACAAGTTTTTTAGTTTTTTTTTTTTCTTTTATATCAAGGGAGGCAAACGAACTGGTGGGTCACGTGATGTTAAGTGATCACCACCGTCCATAGACACTAGTGACATCAGGGACGTCGCAAGTGCGTCGCCAGCCTGTATATGGGAGAAGGGGGAGGGGAAGGAAAGGGAAAGAAGGAAAAAGGAAGGGACTTGGGCCTCCGACTCTCTCACTGACCGAACGAAACACAACAATGCAAGCACTGTTATTTCACGTCGGTTATCTGTGAGAGGGGTGGTACTACCCCGGAGGAGCCGACCCATTCATGCTGAAACCAAAAATAGCTTCAGCGAGGCTCTACCACCTACAAAGTTAGTTTTAGTTAAAGGTTTTCGGGGGTTTTATTTGATATGGTGATTTTTAATTATTAGTAACTTATGCCTGTGACGCTGGTCTAGTAAAAATAATGTAGATGTTCCATGCAAACAACTTGTGATTTTGATTGTTGGCTAGAATGTTTTTATGGTATGTTGCCATTACCCCTAAAACCCTTTTGATTTATTCTAAGTTGAATCTTATAATTGTGGCCTAGCTCCTTTTAAATGCTTTTATAAGTTCTCTATGTGTCAGTAAAAGTGTTTCCAAAAAAATTTCAGCCTCTTCGGAAATTAATTCGGAAAAACTACAGACATTGCTATTTTATTTATTTCCATATATTATGTATAAGCTTACGTCATTTCATCTTTAATTTCCTAAATTCCGTTTTACGTAATTTGTAGTTATGCTTCTAAACTGGGACAACATAAATACTGTGGAATTTATAATGTAACATTAAAGCCACAAGAAATTACTAATTCTGTAATACAAAACATACATATGGAGGTAATAACATTTATAACAAGGCATTGGTAGCCAAAATAAAAAAGAAGAGCTAGATAAAATAAATGAACTGAGATTAATATGTCATAAATATCGTTTTCAATGTTTTAATTTGATTTTTTTTTTCATAAATATTTATGTTTATAATTTCTGTTCATTTCAGCTTAATCAAATTTCTATGCAGCTAAATAACTGAAACCTAGAATGCTGCAAAATTACCCCCATTGCTGCCATGTTACTTGGGGTAAGTGTTTCTTTATACAACGGTAGAAAGCGCTTAATTCAGTTATATATGAAATTAATTTAGTGCAAGTTTGTTAAGTTTTTAACGAAATAATCTCTAAACGTAAAATAATTCCTGTTCAAATCAAAATATCATTTCATAGGTAACTTTAAAGTGAGCGTTTAATATTTCATATAGAATGAATCTGAAAATACTATATACTATTATATAATTTAACGTAGTTTTATATATAACTAGCTGTACCCGCGGATCCGCACGCGTTTTTTTAAAATTGTATTAAAGAATTATAAAATTGTGAGACTATGTACAATTATATAAATGCTCTTTAAAAACAATTGTAAGTACGAAACGCACACCGCTTACAGTAATATGTAATGTGTTCATTAGATATATAAATACTAACAGTGTGCCCATTGAGGTTTGTCATCAGCAGCATATTTGGAACCTTACAATATGGTGGGGACCATATAACTATCTCAGTGCACACTTACACTATATAAGAAACTAATGAAACGACTACTTAATATGTTATTATAAAGATTTACATTTACATTAAATTTAATATACGTTTCCATTGTAATTAAAATTTTGTGACTATAAAAATAAAACGCTCGTCTGTTCCGCAAGAAATTGTATTATGGAACACTTTACGTAATACGTTTATGGTCTAAGATCTTATTAGGAAGACTTCGTCTATCTTCAAAGCTACTAATAATTATAATGACGAATATGTATAATAAGATGATAGTTGTCTTTAATTAAAAATAAAGAATGAGTTGAAATCTTGCTAAATTTCATACAGACATACTTTGTCTGCTACTGCATGTAACAGCTAGTCTAAAATAGAATAACTTCAGTTACTTTTTATAAGGTTAGCTATCTACCAGTGAAAGTTCCGTGAAAAACGGTTCAACCCATATGGGAATAACACAGCGAGCGAAGCCACGGTTAATAGCTAGTATAAATTACAATTGCTTAAAATACTTTATATGAGGTCACCTATCTGCCGATGAAAGTCTCGTGAAGACTGGTCTAACCGTTTTAGAGATAGATCTACGAGCGAAGCCACGGTAAACAGCTAGTATAAACTAAAAGTGCTAGAATTACTTTTTATAAGGTCAGCTTTCTGCCAATCAAAGCTTTGTAAAGATCAGTATAACTGTTTTGAAGATAGTGCTGTGGTCAAAGATAAAGCTAGTCTAGATTAAAATATACTAAATTACTTGTTATGGCATCCGTTATCTGTTGGTGAAAGTTCTATGAAAATCGGTCTATCCGTTTTGGAGATCACATTGCAGACGAAGCCGCGATTAACACTTAGTCTAATTTAGAGTAGCCTATGTCACCCGCTGTAATTTTAGCTATCTACCAGTGAAATTCCCGTCAAAATCGGTCCAGCTGTTTCGGAGATTACCCGGAAAAACAGACAGACAGACAGACCGACAAAAAATTTAAGAATTGTATTTTTGTTATCAGAATCGTGTATACTTTCATACCCAATCAGTCATTTTTTTAAATTTTGATATTACATACATACACTTCATTTTTATTATATGTATAGATATAGATTAGCTGTGCCCGCGACCATATCCGTGTGAAATTTCAATTATAAACACAGTGATTAATGAAATCATAGGATTGTATAGTGTATTAAAACTCGACATCGGCGATTTAATTGTCCTCACCCATTATGAACGATTTTGTGCTTCGAGACGCAGCATGATGCTACAACATCTGGCTGTACATTGTACATATTTGAAAAACATAGCTACGTTCTCACCAGATTAGGCCCCCCTCGGTAGCGGCTCAAGCCTAGGTCCGTTCCCTCGGCGTGGAGCCCTTGAGTGTGCTGCCTGCTCGCGCGATACAGTGTCACAAAGCCTTACATCACTGCTACAACATCACACACATCACCTATACACACGTGCACGCTACATGCTTACAAACTTTTTTTTTCAGAGAAATAAACGACAAAGAGTTCTACACTTGTTTTTCCTTATCCTATCCTGTATAGTGTAGAGGACTTTTTCCGACATAAAATATATATAGGAGTTGTTGAGGCACGTATGCTTAGTAGACATGCAGATTTCAATAACTCATATACGTATATCAAGATAGCTTAGCTTCGATTAGCTCAGATAGGTCGCGATTTTTACATAAAACAGGCGACAGCCCAAGCCAAGATGTGCCGTGCATCCTTAAGTTTGTCGCCCAAACATCTCAGATCGGCTGAGAGTCTTCAGCGCTCGCCTCAATTGTTCGGTGAAGCTGTAAAGACCTTTCCACGTCAACAGCGTTTTCATTTCGAGAAAGCAAACAGTTACGTTCATTTTTGACGGATATTATAAGTATAAAACAGAGTATTTTTTCTTTAAAATATTTAGTGTACAGATTTCGTCCCGTTAGTCTTTTATTATATGTAGGTATAGATTGCGATACTTGTATCAAATAAGGCTTCTATTATTCAAAAGAAAATAAGTGACAGTGATCTGAATGTTACTTACGTTAAATCCGGCAGGAAGAGACCGTGCGTCCCGAAGGTCTAAGGGTTTGAATAGTCGACGGGTGAAAATGATCTGTACTACAATCATTATTATCCACAGATTATAAGTAACTTATTCTAGTTCGTAAAATTAGATTTTGCACGTATATCTTTTATACATATTATAAAACAAAATCCCCTACCGCGTCTGTCTGTTTGCGATAAACTCAAAAACTACTTAACGAGTTTTCATGCGGTTTTCGTTAGTAAATAAACTGATTCATTTGAAGGGCTTAGATATATAACTTGTCAAGGTTTTTTTATTATCGGGGCAGGACAAAATCCGCCGGACCCGCTAGTATTATATCTAAATTAAGTCTAAATAAAATAAAGTTCCATATTATTTATCTATGAATCGGGGAAAAAATATCTTCAGTTTAACTATTAATAGGTATACAATGATAAACAATTATTATAAATGAATAACATAACTTATGTTAATGATATAAGGCAGACAATTGAGTGGTGATTAAGCTCGTATCGTGTGATTAAGAGACCTTAATCGATGGAGTACTTAGAATTTGCAACTATATCGGCGCTGTAGAGATTCAGAATTAGTCGTGGAAATTTATACCGTGTATATTTAAAATTTTAAAAATTATGCACTTTATTGCACGTATGTATTATTTATATATATTAGATAAAGCTAAAAGGTCGTACCTTTTTATATTTAGAAATGAGATATTTTAGAGTGATGAAAGGTTGTCGGAGATACAAATAAACGTAGGCGTTAATGTGTGTTTAAAATATTGGCGTATATTATAAATACTAATAGGTTGCTCATTAATGTATCACATATATCAAATAAAAAAGCCTTTATTGCTTTATATAAGTTGTTCACAAACTAAATTTAAATATGTTTGTATATATATTATCGGCATCCGATTTCTTTTGTTACAGCTTGTCCTGCTACAAAGGTCTCCTCTAAAGTTTTCCACATCTCCTTATTTCTTACTATTTGGATCCAGCGCCAGCTATTTTTATTGTCCTCGTATCTTTTGTTCCGGCTTCTTTTATTCTCTCTGGAGTAATATTCTGGTTTTAGTTTAAGCTATTTCTCTTGTCATATGTCCTACCCTGATTAAATGGATATAGTCAGGATATCATATTTTTTTATATATAAATTTCTTCTGTACGTGGTTATGTCACTGAACTCGTCCTAAACAGCTGGACCAACTTTGATGAAATTTTGTGTACGTGTTCCAATCGATATGAGAATGGTTTAGATTCACAACTGGACTCGGTTAGAGACGCTGCGATTGAATTTTAGATATATGTTTTTATTATCAAGGCAGAACAACCCAGGCCCGCTAATATGTATGTAAATATATGTTTATTTGGTATTAATTTAGAATATCCCTGTACAATACATTCTTATTGGCAGTTGTCGATATAGAATATGCTTTCATGTTTCACTGTATCTATCCACGGTTTCCTCAGGTTCTTGTAATTATCAAGTAACTAGAGCTACGCCTTTAAAGCCAAAACTCTAGTATTTCTACCATATTGTGTTCCCCTAGAAGTTTTTAACACTTGCTATAATTACAAACAATACCTCACTGAACCGAGTAATTAATACTTGTGTCGGTCAAGCAGCTATCATGTTTGGAAAATTAGTCTTGCTGAGATTTTTTTTCAACCACTAAAACAATTCTGATCATTTCATTTTGGGCGGATTTTTTTCCGGAATTGATTAATGTTGCTTTAGTAAAAACAAAAAATAAAATAGAAATCACACTTTCGAGAAATGATGATTAAGTTAATTTATACAAAGAAAAAAAATTGTATAGATTTTAAATTCTTAAATTTTTATACTCTTTTAGGAAATACATTTAAATTCGAACTTTTTGAAATATTTGACAATATCTATAGTATGATTGAAATAGAAAATAATTTTACATAGTAATCGAAAGTAGTTCTGTTTTAATTTTCTTTTTTTTTGTCTTCGTGCAGAAATCTTTTGGAATTAGCAATATAAAAGGAGAGGGTGGTGATCGCAACTCGATATGATTAACTACAAACTATGGAAATACTACAGTAAACAGACAGAAAAAGAATATAAAATAATAGTAAACTAAAGCCCGAATACGTGTTTACGCATTAACAAACCTTACACTGCTAACAATATTAAGATTTGATTCAATAACACTGACTTTTACTAGTAGCTTTGCTCGTGTTTTTGTAGATTTGATCAGAAACAATATAATTTATCTGGATGGATATGTGCTTTTTTGTACTCCTTACAACGTGTATGCGAAATTTTATGATGGTCAGTTGGGTAGTCAAAGCGTAAAACGTAAAAAAAAAAACTGAGATTCAAATTTGTCACCAGATTATAAAACAAGTCTGTCTGTCTGTTTGCGATAAACTCAAAAACTACTAAACAGATTTTCATGTTATTCTTACTAGTACATAAAGTGATTCATGAGGAAGGAAAAGGTATAAAATTTGTTAAGAATTTTTTTTATTATCAGGGCAAGGTAACGACCGCCGGGCTCACTAGTAATATTATAAATAATGATTAAATATACAGTGTTATTTTCATAACACTGTTTTCATATAATTACGAAATTTTAAAAGTGTTTGCTTAATCAGATCATGTCGCTCCCCGCATCGTTAGCTTTGTATACGACCATTCAAAATCTAACCAGCATAATTAAAACTGAGCGTAATTATTATGAAAATGAAATATACCTACAACAAATTAATGCTGGTTTCAAAGGGACCATTCATTCATTACTTCAGTTAAATCCGTATTTCGGTTTAAATTTAATGAGTAATTCTGTGAAACGCTTATAAAAAGATAGATCTTAATTCGTTTTTAGGACTTGCAATAGTTATATTATTTCATATATTTATACCTAAGTGTTATTTAGATAATTTGGTCGACTGTTAACCCCTTAAACGACTAGTCTGGTAGGATTTTAGGGTCTCTATTATTAAATTAATTTTCCAGCGTACCCTTTCAACATTAACGTTTAATATACATGAAGGTTTTAATTTACAACAAAGTTATGTATTTTGTATATAAAATTAAATCAAATACTAGCTGTGCCACGCGGTTTTTATGCATTTTTTTAATAATCAGTGTTGACATAATAGATAAGTTAGGACACAACACCTCTAGTATGAATGTAATCCATTAATGCTTACACGAAATCGGATTTTGGGAAATCACGTATTACTCCCGGATGAGTTACAGGTGTTCTCGATCAAAAAGTCCTGTAGTATATAAAATACAATGCAATATATAAATTCTATATGACTAGAGAGCTTTAATAATGTGGGGCGATCACAATAGATCATACTGGTTGCAGTGATACAGGAAAAAATACTTTCAATAATAATAATACGTAAATAGTCGACCCCATGACTGAGCGCGCCGCATGGACGCTGCTAATGTGAGCATTCACAGTTCGACTAACCTTTTCGGTAATGATCGGTACTCGGCCCGGATATATTTGTCTTTGCTTGACTTTGTATGGTATGTAACTTTGTATGGTAATCGCTTCTGAGAATCGTAGTATGACATTAGCAAGAATATTAGTTACTACAATAAAAGTGTTTCTTTCAATGAATATTATGCTTTTATATATATATATGTACTTGAAATTGAAAGAGCGAGGAGTAATTAATTCAGTAATATATGTAAATATATAAATTATGTAATTCTTGTATTAAATAGGTTACGTTTTAAATGAACCGCGCTAGCTGAATGTTCGCCATCTTGCTGTTTTGTTATGCTTTGGTTAGGTTAGGATAGACCTGCGAAAAAAGGATAACGCCTCGGGTGAGTGCGGTGTATTTGGTACTGTTATGATATTATATTAATATTGATAAATGCTCAGCAAGCTATATTCAAAATAATATATAAGGCATTGTAAATTACATTTTAAGTGCAGTTATATTTACTCAGTCGTTCGGAATCGGTCTTTCTGTAAAGTCTCGCGCCGAGACACCATACCTTGTATTATCCAGACAATAAAAGTGTGCGTCAGTGAACTTTGCCTTTTTTTAAAAAAGAACCACAGCAAGCCATCCTAACAGTACGAAACCTTTTTAAGATACTTTTTTAACCTCAATAATTAAAGTAACGTATAACGTATTCATGCAGTTCTATTGTAAACTCTGTTTATTGGTGTGTACTTTGTTTTTCTTTTTTTTTTCTATAAATTATATTTGTTTTATTTAGTCTTAAATTTGTGGCTACAGTAGCTATACCTTCTTAGTGTGATTATCCGTGACGTGTTGTGTGTCTGATGTCTGAATTTAATATTATCATTATTATGACCGACTGAGCGTCCGATTATCTTCATACAGGCTCCCATAGAAAATCAGCGCCGCAGTACTATTTATATTGCACATATTTGCTGAATGGGTTCGCCAATTGTTGGACATTTTTTTTTTCGAACTGACTACGTTAATGACCCAGCAAGGTCTTAACAGCTTCACCGGACTACTATTCAAATGATTTTTTTTTCTTTTCTGTGTAACCAGTTTGTGTAAGTTAGTTTAATTGCATGGTTTGTTCCAACAATAAAGTATTTATTTCTTTCTTTCTTTCTTTTTAAACTAAGTATTTATTATTTATTTGTAATACGTATTTAACTTTTTTGTAATAAAACCGATAATGTCTTAAATTTTCTCATATAAGTTATTATAGATATGTTTGTGTTCTTTAGAGTTTGACCACTGTCTCACTTGATTTTAAATGACAATGTAATCTAAGATGTTTGAAATACTAGAGTATTAGTTCTCAAATGCATTTGCCCGAAATGCATTTGTAGGTGCTTCGGGATGTTTAATTTGAATGTGGTAGTTAGCGGTGGGTTATAAAAAAATCCTACCACTACACACCTACATCACAATTATTTTCTCTACCAAAACTTCGGCTCATTACAGGATTCGTAACTACGAAAATTAATACTGTATTCGTACGTACTAATCACTGAACTATTGTTACTTTGTGTTATAGATTCGACTATGGAATCAACAGAACGGGTACGCTTATGCAAATATTTTTAATCTAGTTCCGACTGAACTAGTTCTGCTATCAGATTGACCTACAACATTTGAAATATGTTTACATTTAATAGTTAGTTACGGTAGAAATCAACAGAGTTACTATTGTATTTGCAAGTTCACGATGACATCAATATACAACTTTAGACAACAAAGAACATCAATTTACGGCCCACACAAGCTTCTTCAAGAGAATTTCCAATCACGCATGGTTTTCCTGTGAACATTATTGTGACGGTTTCATAATGTAGGCATAAATAAAGTATCCACACTATATTGCAATCATGACGTGATGTAGCAATACAAATTACCACTGAAACTGTTTCTGGACGGTGGAGCGACCGTGAGAGCAGTTGTACAGTGTTTAACGAAGTCATTCACTCGTCTAGGATACGACGACACGGGTTCGACACCATACGATCGTGTATGTGAGAATAGTTTACGATCATATACATGAAAACAATCTGAAGTTTTTTGGAGGGATTTTTAGTCTGTCATGAAGTAGATTTTATATTTTATTCATAAACCTGTGTTTTTGTGTTATTGTGCATAAGAGTATTAGATGGGATATAATGCCACGGCGCATAAATTCTGAGATGCCATAAAAACTCCATGTAATTTTGTAACAAGCGAGCCACCATTTTTTTAGAATACTGATATGATAACAGACAGTTTAAACATTATTAACTATTAGATAGTGGTAGTAACAACCGAGAAGATTGATTGCAAAAAAAAAAACAATATATGTGTATAGAAGGCTTAAAAGTTTTACATTTTTCTAATCCCTTGACGTATTCACATATTACGTGTAAAGTACCAAGATATTCGCATTATATGTTATTATAAGCTCAATATAATACAAACACGATGATGACACTCAGAGACTAAAATGAAACACCAATCGACACTTGCGGCCTGTGATTAAAACAATAAGTGTGCAATACTCTCAAAAAAATGTGTACAAGAAAATTTTAAAAAGTAGTGAACATTTAATTATTGCGGACGGTATAAACGATAGAGAACGGATAAGCCATAGAAAAATACTGGCTGGCTTGTAAAGTATTGATAAGGCAATATAATGCCAAACTTTTAATTTAAAAAAAGTCGCATTATAACATAGTATTCATTAAAGATCAATAAAAGTCAGTAATCATTATAAACTAATAAACAATTAATTATTCTAAGACAAAATATAACTAGCGAAGAACATCGTCTAATATCGAATAAAATTGTAACATAAAGAAGACAAAATTAATTGAAGTAGTATATAATACTTTTAAAATTTTACACAATAGCGCGATATACAAGTTTTAAAATTGAGTATCTAATTTTCTGTTGACCTAAACTCGAAAAGCAAGTGTTTACTAACAGTAGAGATAAACAGATAAATAATAACTCAATATTATTTCGCTCTACAAATTCATCGAAGTTTAAATAACAAAGCGAATGAAGCAAACAAGCAATATACCATTTTAGGGTTCTTCGCTTCAAATTATAAATCCATGTCCCATGCTAATAATAAACTCGTTAAAATAATTTCGTTTCCTATTGATTACGATGTTTACTTATGTTACCAAAAAAGGGATTTAATCATAAAAAATACCAACATACGAGTAGAATTACATGAGACACAACAGACAAGTTAATTCCTAACAGAATTGAAATATATTCTAATTTCAATTAAAAAAACTAAAAGTAATAAGGAATGTCATTTAATTTCCTGTTAGAAAGAAAAAAAAATCAGAAGGCTGGCCGCATTGCAATGTTGTATGGTATTCCTTATATATTTATCCGTTGCCTGAGATATTGGCCATCCACAACAGTAACGTGACATATCGACCACCTGATTCGCAGGCCCTTTGAGAAAGTTGTGCGCATTAGGTTTCCACGCGACGATTCTAGACTTTCGACTCCAAACGACGTAAATATGTAATCCCGATCAAGGGTACATTAGTGCGTAAAAGTATTGTACCAAGGCTACAAAAATATTAATTTGGTTTTAATATATATGGTTTTAATATATATATATATATATTGAGTATAATCAGTTTGTATTAACAAATATAAGATTAATAATATAATTTCTATATATGGAATATTTGCACTAAATTTAAGCATATTCGTGGGTAGATATATATCTCAGTATTTTTATTTCTAAACTGTGTCCTATTGTTTCATTTGCATTTCGATTATCCTTTCCTTTTGAACCTCATTGCCCAATCCACGGATATCTTGCAATGATATCATTAATTCTTTTTTTTCGAAGTAACTACGCTATTGACCTATAACAAGGTCTTAACAACTTCATCGGACTACTAAGGCGAGCGCTTAAGGCACTCAGCCGATTTTATTTTGACAACTAGCTCAAGAGTGCTCCGCACCCCTGGACTTCGGCTATTGCCTGATTCATGCAATTCGCCACCTATCTGAGCTAACCTAAGCTAAGTTACATATTCATACTACTACATATGAGTTATTGAAACACATATGTGTACCAAGCATACATACCTCAACGACTCTTATGCGTATTTACTGTCGCATAATTTTTCTAAACCATTTCAGATCGAGAAGGGAAAAGCAAAAACCCTTCCACGTTCATGTATAAGCATGTATGCGTACACGTGTGTGGAGGTGATATGTGTAATTTTGTTGTAAGACTTTGTGTCACTGTATCGCGTATCAGGGTACTCAAAGGCTCCACGCCGAGGAAACGGACCCAGGCTTGATCCGCTGCCGAGTCATTAATTCTCACTTAGCGTAATATATTCTTCTATACATGGTAAATGCATCTTCTTATAATAAGTTATACCCTGATGTTAATAAACAAACTATAAAAAAGGAATTTTAGAAATACGACTGGTAAATCTACAGACAAGTGCGGCCCTTTTTTCTCGACCTGACTATGCTATTGACCTAGTAGGGTCTTAACAGCTTCACCGAGCTACGACAAGTGCGGTCCAAAAACAAAGAAATCTTTTGGTTTTTATAATAATAGTAGACGACTATAAATTCGATTATCTTGAAGCGATATGGAATAAACAAGTCCATAAAGGATATTGAGTAAACAATTCTAAAGAAACCATGACTTAATAGGGGCGGATTCACTTTAGAACACAAATACAGCGTTAAATCGATTCAGGCTCACGAAAGGAAAGCAAATGTAGCATTTGCGATTCAGTTGTTATTTGTAATGAAATTGGTTCAAAACGTACTGAGACTTGAGGAATCATGGCACGTCCAAATAGCAGTAGTGTCGCTGCGGGCGGTCCTGATTGATATCTCTCACGGGACACGCTTTTCTTTTGTTCACTACAAATTATACAATAAGGTAACACTAGGATTTTCATAGTGTCCAAAAAGCAATTTAGGTAATTCACATTGAATAACTTTATTATACTAAAAATACTAGTTTTTAAACATCACACTGATTGACAAAGGTCTTGTCTTGATAGAACGCATGAATGAATATTGTTACATAACTTTGATGAGTTATCAAATAAAAAAAAAAAAACATTTTTATTTTGTTGTGCGCAATGTTAAATCCGCAAAATCTTTTAAGTTGTCCATAAAAATGATATGCTGTAAATG
Organism: Antheraea mylitta; assembly: GCA_014332785.1. Classification (NCBI taxonomy): domain Eukaryota; kingdom Metazoa; phylum Arthropoda; class Insecta; order Lepidoptera; family Saturniidae; genus Antheraea; species Antheraea mylitta. The sequence continues at coordinate 1,013,667 of JACEII010000024.1, read as the reverse complement.
ACAATTTTGATCTACGCTCAATACTCAACCTAATGAACATATTTATTAGTGTGCGAATTAATCTCTTATTAATTTATATTTTGGTAGAAATATCATCTGAAACAGCTTTCCTATAGGCCTCTTAAACATACAATTTTGATGTGATTACTTGATGTATCTTAAAAGAACCTGACATTGTTAGCAATGTAATTGCCCGAAAGATATATATATACTTTTTTTATTGAAGCACGACAAAGTGACTGTACTATTCCTGATGGTAAGCATAGTACAATCCAAAAACAGTGGCGACCACCGAGAGACAGATTATCCATCGTCAGTCGCCGCTGTCATGCCGGCCATAATGACGAAAGTCACTGGATATGTACAGGCTGATACCGAAACGCGACGCGCAAAAGCGAGTCACTATGACGGGCTTTTTCGCCATGTACATGGTGGTTGCGACCCAGTCGGGCTGTAAAACCCTACCACCCCGCTATCGCCATTGCCTCGTTCGTTGATCAGCAGTGTGCACCACGTGCAGGTGAGGTTGGCTTGGGTGTCTCAAGTCTTAAGATGTTACTCGACACCCCTTACACCCCAATATAAATATTTCTTACTTGTACATTCAAAAACAACGATTTTGGTCTATTTTATATCAACATAATATGTATGCATTATACATGTGGTCCTTCCACAAAAATATTTAAATGATAGTGAAAACAGTATCCAAATCCGTGGCGTAGATTAGATGTATAACTTTAAAATGTAATCTAATCTAATTGTACTCAGTATATTCCAAGACTTTGTTTACCGATATTTTTCAGATTTTAACATGGCTATATAAATTGATTTGATATGTCCAACCCCAGTAGGGAGTGAGCCAAATGGATTTCATTTAAGACTGACAAGTGGAGTGTGTCGGTGACAAGCTAAGCACGGCGGGAGGGCTTTCCCACATTACACAGTGTAATTAAATTTCTTAGAAGTTGAAAGTGTATTTTTATAAATTGTACATATTTATAATGAAAAATAGTGAACTGTTTATTCAATAATTTTCTTATTACAGCTGTTGTAATAAAATATTATAAAGGTCTCATAACGAATGTGTCGAAAAAAGGATTTGTATGCTCGTATTTAACTCAAAAACAATTACATCAAGATTTATAATGTCTTGTGCAAGGAAGCATACATTGTTCCTCATTGAAAAGGTACTAAAAATAAAAAAAACTAACAAAAATAAATATATATATATTTTATCTGCAACCAATTTTGGTAAAATTTTGTTAGGAGTAAATATACATTATTACGAAAATGGGATAGTCTATCGTAGATGTTGTAATTATTGTTAATAGCCATATATGAATAAAACAAAATGTACCGGGTTAAAAATGACTACTGCATATAAAACACATACACAGTTGATAGTAGTTTCTAGAGGTATTAATGTATATGTCTGGTCTGAGACTGCTAAGCTCTAAAACAGTTTGAACGATCACTATAAAAGTCAACACACCTATATAAGCGTCTCTACATGGAGAAGGTTTAACCCTACCTATTTTATTATTGGCGGCACCTAATCAGTATTTTACTGTTTTTACGATTTATATTGTAATATTACAAAGACATAGTTGCAGATAGTTGTTACTATAATGTATCTATAAATATAATAATTAATCAACATAAGTGTGAATCTGTTTCGTTTTATATGATTTATAAACATATATATAAAGCTAGCTGTGAACGCGACTTCGTACGCGGTGAATCTTATGTAAAAAGCAGTGATTAATAAAGGTATCTGAATTTATAAGTCCATTTACTTATCTACTTTTCACTCGACGCTGCGTCGTTATTAAAATGACAATAACTTTTCATAGAGTCGATCGATTTTAATGAAACAAACACAAGTTGTTCTCGAAGATATGGTTTATGTTTCTTTGATGTGGTTTTATTGTGAACCCAGTACTTTAGCAGTGATGCGTGTTGATACAAACAGACAGACAGACAAACATTTCTAAAAATAGTTGAAAATACATTACTTATTCCTAGACACTTGCAGCATTTTTTTTCGTGAAAATCGAAAAAGTTCAGACACGTTACATTGACATTCTTATTATACGTATAGAAGAAGATAAATATGTTTTAGGTGAAACTGAAACCAATAATAACGTTTGTATTTAATAAAAAAAAGTATATATTCGCGTTAACTCAACAGAGATTTACAATCAACTACAAGTACTTGCTTGCTTTGCTATAGAAATTTTATTGGATTCCGACCAACCGTTCAAACATGTTTGAAGGACGAATGTTCAAAGGTATTTTTACGTTACGCATACAATATTCTTTGTGAATATGTGGATTTGTTTAAAGGTAAAAATAATATTATTCTATTGTTTAATTCATATTTTATTTCATAAAGCATAATACATTACAATGACATTCGTAACTGCCAAAATATATTCAAAAAGATTTTCACCGCAGTCATTTGCATAACAAACACTTACCTTCCATTAGCATTTTATAAAGGCTGATATTAATTTCAGTCTCCACGCTTCAAAAGTTAAGCAGCGTTGAAGATTATGACCTATTTTCAGATTATCTATTTTATCAAAATTAAAACTGGTCAAATGGAATAATGTATAATTAATTATAGGATTTCAGAGATTGCTTTTTATTTGTTTGACCTCATTATTCTCTAACATTATCAGCCGGGTTAAAAAAATATTTTTGCATTTAATGTCTAGTAAGTGTTACTTCTAGCTTCGCTTGTGTTAATATAGATTTGATATATCCGTCGGGAACCGTACATTTTCTCCATAAAGAACGCTATGTCCTTTTCTGTACAAGGTACATACAAAATTTCATGATGGGTTGGGTAGTTAAGTTGTGAAAGCGCAACAAACAAAAAGCTCGGATTCACTTTTATAATATTAGTAAGGAAGTAAGAGCTAGGAGTCACGATCCGTTGACGTTGTTCTGTTATAACCCTAAATATTTCGCGTATATAAAAAATGCATTGAGAAATGCCAGAAGGTAGAAATTCTAGGATGTGGATTATTTAAAATGAAATACTTTTAAACTTCCATTAGTTTATTTTTAATTTTTAAAAAGTAAGATATCAGTTATCTGTGATTATTATAAAAAAAGATTGACGCTTGAAGAAAAGACGTTGCGTAAAGAAATACTATCAAAATTTGTGAAACAGTTCAGGACAAAATTATGAACACAAGCGCATTAGAATCTTACATACAAACATTTATTAGGCAATATTATCTAACATTAGTGTATGACCTTTAGGAGCAATGCAGTTATCATACAAAGCTTATGCCAGAAAGTACGCTAAGTGAGAGAGAAGCAATAGTGTAAGCGTCTTGGACGTCGAAAACAGCAATACCGAGAAGGCCTGAACTGTAAATGCCTATGTCAAAATGGAAGTATGCCAGGAGAAAAATAACTAAAATCTTCCTAATTGAAGCTTTTCACAAATTTACTTAATAAATAACCCTTAATAAAATGACAATGATAAATTAACAATGACCAGTAATCGAATGACAATGATCAGTATTCAGTGCACAATCGTATTTATAGTCTTGGTGCAAGCAGCGTGGTCGAGGAACCTTTTGGATAAATGGCGCAGTGGTTACATATGACGTCGCAGACTCGCTGACACTCTACATCCAGAGATTGGTGACGCAGTTTTTAGATATCTACGTCGTAGACGACCAATGTTGTAACTAGGGGTTGATCTCGTAGAACAAACTATATAATGTTTACCTGACGATACGCGTAGTATACAATAATATTGCGCAGATGTGAACTTATGTATGTTTATCTTACATATTAGGGATTCAGAGGATATAAGTTGCTTCTCCTTTACTCACGCGACTCAATTGTGTGTTCTGTTCTGTCCGTCTTTATATGAAATTTGATTTACCTTTCCTAAAGGAGTTTACAGTAATGCAAAAAATAATTCCACACTATTTTATCATTATAATCGATTATTGTAGAGGATTTCTCATCTTTTCAAGAATTTCATATCATAAATTAGTTTTCAACCATTTCGTATTGTACATTTCACGAGTCAAGTATACTTGAGTACAAAACGAATGTCCGATAAATATGTCGTTGTGTAGTTGTTCTGTCCTTTGCCGCCGTGTTTACTCCGAAGGCAATTAAGTGGTTTTGTGCTTCTCGGTTTTCAAAGTGGAAATCATATCTGTATATTAAAACAAAATACAGTAGTAAGTACGATTCAAGTCTTCACAAAAATACCAGTTCAGCATATTTTGTTGTTATATACTTACTTTCAAATCCGCAAGAATTTATACGTATAAGAATGTAAATCTAACGTGTCTGTATATTTCAGATTTTTTGTGAAAAAAAATTGATATAAGTTTCTAGCAATAAGTAATAAAATATATTTCAATCATTTTACTCTTCCCCCCAAATACAGGCTGGCAACGCTCTTGCGACTCCACTGGCGTTGCAAGTGTCTATGGACGGCAGTGATCAGTTAACATCAGGTGATCAGTCTGTTCGTATGTCTGCTATGACAAAAAAAAATATAGAAATGTCTGTCTGTTTATTTGGACACACATCACTGCTAAAGTACCGCTTCCATGATAAAATAACATACTGAAAATCGTAAAGCATATCCGAGAGAAACATAGTCTTTGTTTCATTAACATCGGTTTGCTTTATCAAAAGTTATTGTAATTTTATTGACGACGCAACTAATGTACAAGAGACACGTAGATAAGAAAATGAACTCAATACATTCAGATGATTTTGTTAACGATTGTTTTTTTTTATATAAGGATCACGCGGACGAAGATGCGGGCATGGCTAGTATAATATATACTCGTACATTCACATATGTCAAAACATGTCCCTGAGGGATTATCGTTTTTGATTGAGCATTCAGAATCTATATTTTATCAAACTAATAAAACTTTTAAATAAGCTTTCAACTGATACTTGAGGGAATCAACAGAGAGCCTGAACGGTTTGAACTACGAGGTATAGCATTCAGACAATAAATGACAGTGACAATGGCATGTAATTGACAGTCGCTACATCAGTCTTTCCCAACGTGTGGCCCACGCCCCACAGTGGGAAAATATTAAAAGGGGCAATTTAAACATGGACTCGACACGACTCTAATCCTTTCGCTTTGGGTTATTTAAATGCAATGCTAGAAATCGGTGACAAATTTAACAAAAAAGGCAGATTCTTAAAGAATGCTGTATACAATTATCACCTATAATTTCGTTTGACATTACAAATATATCAACTGGGTAATTAGACTGGTTAAGTCAAGTAAGTTTTTCACTATATGTTTTGAGATTTTACTTACGATGTTTTCATCACAATCTCATAGTGATTTTGTCATTTTCATAATGATAAAAAAAGGTAAAAAATATTATTATTATTATTTCTTTATTGTAGCACGGCAAAGTGACTGCACTATGCCTGATGGTAAGCACAGTACAATCCAAAAATAATAGCGACCACCGATTGACACACTGTCCATCGCCGGTCGCCACTATCATGCCGGCCTGTAATAAGCTGGATATGCACAGGCTGATCCCGAAACGCGACCCGTAGAAGCGAATCACTATTACGGGCTTTTTCGCCATATACATGGTGGTTGCGACCCAGTCGGGCTGTAAAACCCTACCACCCATTTATGGGAGGGCATCAAAATTTTAGAAATGTTAAGGTGGGACGTAGACTAAAAAGTTTGGGAAACACTGGGCTATATCGTGTTTATATTAAAGCTAAGCAACTCACAAATTTATAGTTTTATATAATAAGTTTTATAGTAATATATTCTCCAACAAGATAGTAAAAATTATTTGTTAACTGAATATAAAAAAATATATATTTGAATAATAAACCATTTCATTTTAAAGCAAAATGGCGATATTTACAAATGATTATGACTCAATTAACGAGTTCGGAGTCCGTGTCAATCGACGTAGGTTCCAATCTTTGCGACTGTGCTGGAGTTTCGGATGAAGGAAAGCATCGCTGGAGTTTGCTTTCTCTTCTATCACATTGAGAATCTTTTACCAAGTGTCTATATTTTTGCGAAGGCACTGAAGATTTGGATGAAGAATACATCGCTCGAGTTGTCTTCTCTTATCTCAGATTGAAAATCTTTCACCAAGTGTCTATATTTTCGCGAAGGCACTGGAGTTTTAGATGAAGGAAAACATAGCTGGAATTTTCTCTCTGTTCTCTCAGATTGAGAATCTTACACCAAGTGTCTATAGGATTATTTCGACATCAACACTTGAAAGCCTGTACCCCCTATGTTGAGTATGTTTACTATATTACATCAATTCGTCATTTAACATCGGGTGAGGTAATGGTGGCACGCTAAGATCCATAAAGTATTAAAAAATTCAACATTCCAAACATATTCCGTAGCAGGCGCTGCATTGCGTAAGTGCAGTTCATTGTACTAAATATAAAATTAAAACAAGTATTTTACATGCTGCTTCCGTGCAACAATAAAAATGTTTTTATGTCTGAAAACCGCATACACGATACCAGCATTCGCAAAAGTAATTTGAATAAAAATATAATTTTAGCATTTATTTTTTAAGCTTGTGAAATATTTCGTTTTGTTTACAACAGTAGCAACGAATACTGTCGCACACTTAATGTAAATATATCAAATTAATTGCTTACAATATGTACATTTTTTGTAAATATTTAGACTTTACGAAAGTTTTAATAATTTTTCCAATGCTTTCTACTAATAAGTAACATAAAATCACAGTGGTGCAATTTTAATAACTTCCTACTAAAGTACTCCAACATTATTCTATCCTACATTACTTCTACTATAACACATTGTCAAAAACTAAACTCTGTAGCAAATTGCATGGAACAAATTGTGATTCACGACAATATGAAGAAAAAAATATTTAGCTCTGAATATTAATAACCAAGTTTGAAAAAAATGGTAATTAAGCTAAAATACATTTTGTACGGAATTTTACCAACTTTTTTATACTAGTATGGTAAACACCTCATTTATTTTGATCACAGCGTCTCCAAAAACGTTTTGTTTCCTTCAAGCGTTAGCTTCAACTTAATTGGTGAAACAAAGATTACGTTAAGAAATCCGATCACATAAAGGAGATTAGAGTTAGGCTTTGACATCATACGTACAATTTAGCTTATAATGTTTAAAGTTTTGTGTTTAATATTAGATTCAAACTCTAGTTCTTTTCAATCACTTTTAAAGATAGTCGAGCGCTAGAAGCAAGTTCCCATTTCGTATAATCAATAATGGAAGCGTTAAAATGCTGTTTTAATAAACACCCGTAATGCAGATATTACCCACTGTGCATGGTTAAACTATGCCTTCTCGGAGTTTATATAGTTTTTGCCAAACTATGAATAATGAGGAGTATATGTTCACATTTAATTAACGTTGTATTGTTTCATTTTTATATATTCTAAGATAAAATAGAAAGTCCGTAAAAGTACGCTGACTTGCCATCTATCTACATGATATATTTTGAACGCATATAAAGTTTTTTAATGTCTGGTTAGTAGATCTAACAGTTCTTATCACCGTACAAAGCAAAAAATTATAAGCCAATAAAAATAATCAATAACATTTTAATAATCTCCTGATATAATATTTTATAATTTAGATCATAAACCTACAATATCAAAGTCCAAAATTCAGTGTCCACGACGAGCAAACATTCAAACCCAAATCCGTCTTTATGACAACATAGTCCATAATCCATTACATTATACGCTACTATGCTTTGGTTTTGTGTGTCTGTTTACATACACTTTGTATAAAACATCACCTTGATTGAAATCTACGAGCAATTTCTTGTATTACATTAATATGATATATGTATTTTATGCAGACTTGCAGATATTATAACTAATTATTAAAGACATTAATTACGCATTTATACTCTGTGAAAAAGTATCATTAATTCATCATAAAATTCCACTAGCACTTACTATCTAAAATGTATACATGTATAGTATATTAGCTGTGCTCGTGGTTATTAATGTAGCTACCGTGTATGTCATCCTCTTTGGCAAACTGGCTGAAACATTTAAATGTATGGAACATAGAATATGTCGTCCAAACAATTGAATGATCGCTTGTGTATAAATACCATATATGGAGTTAGAAATAAATAGTCGGATTTACGATTTCCGAGGCTTATTTTTACGCTGTCCAAGTCAGTGTAGACTCCTACCGTAGTGAGCCCGAGGATCCTACATTTGGTGACCACGGCGTGATAGTTAACCTCGACATCATTTAAAAATTATAAATATGGTAAATAATAAAGAGATGTATAATTTTACTATTTTTTTGTTACGATTGTTTATTATTGGCTTTTATTTATTCTAGCAATTGAGAAATAACACAAAATTCATGTGCACAAAACTCCACAAAAATTAGTTAAACTGTTTTATGTTTGAATCAACATGTACAAAAAAACAGACAAGAATAAAATATTCTTTTTTATAATATTTATAGACTTAATCACAAAATTTGGAAAAACATAAATGTACAGACAAACCTTCATATTTATTAATTCTATATTGATATAGAAGTACAAAACATTTGTTCCCTTAAAGCAGTGTTACATTACTCAATTGTAAGATGGAACTTTGGAATTGTAATTTAAAACAACTAGAGCTTCCACATCAAAGTTGTTACATAATTATGAAAGCTCTGTTTTCAATAGCGCCTTGAACTGTTTGTGTGCGTGTGGGAAAGTCGTTACGCTCTGCTTACTTCGCTTACAGTATGTTTAACGAGTAATGTGTTTCAAAACTTAATAATATTCACAGTTAAGAAGTTTTCATTATCTGTTTTTAGGAATATCTTGTATAGAAACATTAGGTAATCAATTAACGTTATAGACCTTAATATGTTGTGAAGAAAAGATATATTTATAGTGTTAATTATTATAGTAAGCCACTATATAAGTACTAGAAATCGCAACTAAAAGTATAAAGTCATTATTCCCTCAAATGTTTGTAGGTAGATTTTTCTTAGGTATTATCGGGTTTGTGAACATCCACACAGGACGCTAAGAAACTTCTAAATTCGTTTGAAACATTCTTATACAATTTACTAGCTTTTGCTCGCCGCTTCGCTCTCGGTAACATAAATTTGACCTATCTCTTCAGAACAGTATTTTTTTGCATTAAACGTACCTTATATTATTTTCTGTACCTCAGACGATTCGTATGTAATATTTATTAATGATCGGTTGTGTAGGTATAACGTGAAAGCGTCACAAACAAACGAATAAGCAAGCAAATTCACATTCACATTTATAGTATAGTTGGGGTATTCATAGTTAAAAATGCTTCCATTTGTCAAATGAGCATTTATGTCCGAATCTTTTTTGTTAAGTACTCCAACATCGTATGTGTAGTATGTAGTCCGGTGAAGCTGTTAAAACCTTGCTAGGTCATAACGTAGTCAGTTCGAAAAAAATACATCGTATGTACTTGTGATTGTCTATTTAATTAAGACCTAATAATTATAAAACTTTATGTCAAATACTAATGTATCCATAAAACATGTAGTTGTTAGCGTAAAATTTTAAAAACTAGTGTTAGTATCCTACGATTTAAGACTTAAGTGTATTATACAATTCTTTTTGATTGAAGAAGGCGTTACTTTCCGTATAATATATATAATTAAATATTATAGTGGATGTTACTTCGCAGACAGAAGTGGAAAGGTCACATCCACTATTATTCATTATATGATTAACATTATTCACATTATATAATTAATTACCTTATATGTCTCTATATTCATGTACTATAAGCCCAGTGATTAAAAGAAGAGACCATTCAACCTGCAGGCAAGTATGCCCAAAAACTGATTAGGACTTCCCTTGATTCACCTCAATATGGAGCTAGTTCGCTGACACATGGTGGTATGAATTTCATCAAATCTGGCTTCAGCAAACACACCCAACGTACTACAGAAGCAATGCAATCCAAACAGCATTATGTGCGCCTTATTACGTATATATATACTACATACATATATTGTTAGCGATCTGAAAATGTAGAAGATCTGTTTAACACAAGCTTATAGAAATTAAAATACCTTCTTAATTCCAGTTTTTTTTTTTATTTTGTAATCTCCTTTTTTGTATCTATATTTTTTTGAAGCTACCTGCGGAAACTTGTAAATGGCCTTCATATGTTTATATATGTTATGTGACTATTTTTGTATCTAGTTGTAAGTTTTCCTTAAAGTTTAAAATAAAATAAAATACTTTATGCGTAGAGCGTTATAAGCCTTCTACGTTTAACTAGTCCACAGACTGCGCGTGTAAAACGTTTGGCAGTAAGCTCCAAGAAGTGTTATTTTTACTGACTTCGTGTAAAACAAACAAAGCAAGCATATTACATTTACCAAAGCTCCTCATTCTGATCACCTGTTAGCAGACCTGTAATCACATCTCTTAGATATTAAAACTAAGTAAGAACGTAAATACATATAATATTTATCTATATTTTAAATCGATTTATATATCGGATAGAAAGAATATATACATCATTCATGGTCTTTCGTTGAAATAAATATCTATGTATATATTTAAATACTGTTATGTAGGAAAAACACAATCGGTCTAAAATCGTTTCTTTCTAATTTGTTGTAAATTCATTTGCGTAGATATATTTTACTTTTTATGAATAATAGTTTTATAATCTAGTGATTCTTATACCCGCCTTTGTCTGTTTTTAGGTAATTTAAATGTAATAGGGTTTTGTGACCAATGCTTCTGTTTTAAATATAGTTATTTTTATGCCTCATTTCAATTGACAAATTGGTAAATAAGCTACCTAAGCTATGTCTGCGGAGTAAAATTTGTTGCTATATCTATTTTAAATATTAGTTTACGTAATTAATAGAATCTATTGTTTTATTAACTTTGAGACTGAACAATCGACTACTAGATGGTTTAACTTTAAAGGTATCTTATTTTCATTTACCTAATTAGTTTCATTGTTTAGTTTCATTAGTAGTAATATTTAGGAGTTTTATTAGACAGTTTAAAAATATATTAAATTAAGTTTATGTCTTGTTCATTGTCAATTAGACGTTATCTATATAAATAATAAGTATTTAAAATAGACGTGTCTGTACTTTGCAAATTAAAAAATATACATATATTGTACGTGAATAACTGTAAGTAATAGAATATATTTAAATCATTATTAAAAATGTCTGTCTGTCTATTTGTTTTTGCATGCATCACCGTAAAAGTACAACGCTTATGATAAAACCTCACCAAGAAAATTAAAGAATCGAGTAACATTCAATCTTTGTTTCACTGAAATATCTTCACTTTATCAAAAGTTATTGTAATTTTAACTGTGGCACAAGTACTAAAGAAAAGTAGATAAGCAAGTGCATTTCAGCCTCATCAATAAATCAGTGTATCTATCTATATCCATATATAAGTATAATTGAAAGTGTCTTTACGTTTCAGAATTTAGTCAACATTGTTGTTGAGATATTAAACAACCCGGACAAAGTCACGGGTATCATCTAGCTCTATATATAATCCCTATTTTTACACCAGCATTTGGTGAAGAAATACATTACCAATAGTTTTGAAAACGTAACTAAAACTGCACACCGCAGTAGCACTATGCCGCAGTGTCGTTGCCTGCCAAATACAGCAGAGCGGTGTTAGTTTTGTATAAAGAGAAATATTTGAAATGGAAATACCTGTCGGTCACGCGATTGTACTTTATTATTCATATGTATTTTATTGTCATACATATGTATATTAAAGTGTATACGCTGAAAATGAGAGATAGTCATGGTCAAATCCTTGTTGACGAATACTATGTGAACGATTGTGACGTCTGGAAATGACGCTCCTCTTTGTACATCCACTAAAAATTTTGTAACTAAATTATACTTTGTAAAAATATATAACATGAAAAGATTAACCAGATCGAGTTTCTTGCCGGTTCTTCTCGATGACTGGGTTGTTTTCCGAACCGGTGGTAGCTTTGACTTTCATAAGCGCCTTCTCAGGGCCTAAATTGAATAAAGGATATTTGGATTTTTTTTTACTATTAAAACAAACTGTAGGTATATTTTATAAACCATATAAAATAAACAATTGAATGAGGAAAACCACGAATTACCTTATACTGACTTTGTTGAACATAATAATATAATAATTAGGCTTAAAATACATATAGAGTACAATCTTACTAATCCGGCACTCACATAGATCAGCACGTCCAATAATCCGGTAATAATTCTTCACAACATGCGAGAAAAGGTTTTTAAGCAAGAACTACAAGTTGCACAAAAGCAGACCTCTATTAAGAATTACATATTTTAACTATGTAATTATATACGTACATGTTAATTTAATACATTACATTTATTCCCTTTATGAAATGCTTTATTTTATTAATTACCTCTGACTTTTTCACTATAATCCAGTAATCCGAACATTCGGCAGTCTCCGGTTTTTAATAGTGCCGGATTAGTCAGATTATACTGTATATATGTATTTTAACTAGCTGACCCGTGCCCACTTTGTTGGGTGGTGAACTTTTTTACTTGTGATGAAAATATAAATGTGATTCGGTTAGTACTGAGTGCTATGTATTATGATAATAATTCATAATTGTTGTTGATAAAAATCATTAAATAATTTAAATTATTTTTAATTATAAAGAACTACTTTTTGTGACTTGCATATAAAAGATAGACTTATATTGTCGCTGACTTTTTTAAGCATTACCAAACTCTACAACTTTTCTCCAGAAGTCAATCCTATATCTCTCATCGTTATAGCAGCGTTCGTAAGAAATATTTTCGTTCGACCTTTTTTTCTCCTACTTACTTTGCAAATCCGACTACCAGAAAAAAGTCTTTTCATTTTTCGGGTTAATATATGGCTTTCTATTAGTAAAAGATTTTTTAAACTCGGTTTAGTAGATCCAGATATTACTCACTACAAACTCACAAACTCACAAACTTTACCTCTTTAAGATGTTAAGCTATATTAGCATAAATTTGTACTGTCCTTAGTATGCTTTACATTTTCGATGAGATGTTAAAGTTATGTAAGATATTATATTGTTTTTATTTTTTTGTACAAATCATTATTATAGTAGCTTTATATTCATTCGCTTTCTTGTTTGCCTGTTCGTTTATTCAGTACATATGTTGCAAGCGATTTTAGATTAGGTCCCTCAACCGCTCTGCCATAATTTTACCAACATATTATTTTCTTTTATTAAATAAAACAAAATTGAACAAGAAGTAACAAGAGCATAATGACTTATATATGAAGTAATGAAATATATAGGTGTACGCCGCATTCTATAAAAGTTAAAAAGGCTAAATCTGTGAAGTATAATTTATTAATCTCTTTACTAGTTTTAAATATATCAAATAAACATCGTTAACTGCCGAAGAGCATCTAATATACTGCACTTCTTTGAACTGAAGTACAGAATCAAAGTCGTAAACAGCCTACACTATGAAATCATTTTAATTACGAGTGCATAAATTGAATTCAGGTAACGATACATAAAATCGGGGCATGTGGGTCGAATAAACCCAGTTTCGCGACCCCGATCGTCTATCTCCAACCGAGTTTATGGTGCGACCCGCCCCCTTAGCATTTTAATTACGGTTGGGGGCCAATTAATAGAACGTTTACCGCGGACGGGAACTGGTCTCATCGGATTTATAAATATAAACAAACTGCACGTGTTTATTGTAAAGTAAATATTCTCCTTAAATATGTTACTTTAATCAGTGAAAAGTTTAGAGAAAATATTTAAATTGATTATTAGTATACTCATCTTTAATATGTATATTAAGTAATGTATGCGAAAATGAGTTTTATTTATTTGTTATTAGTGGGCACAGCGGATGTTATCTCGCCCTGATAATAAAAAACATGGCAAATTATATTCCTAAACCTTCCTCATGAATCGCTCTACCGATTGGTGAAAACCGCATGAAAATCCGTTGAGTAGTTTTTGAGTTTATCGCGAACAGATAGCCAGACAGGCAGACCCGGCAGAGGACCTTGTTTTAATAACGTCATGTAGCGATACTTCCAAAACAACTATTCAACCACTCATTATTATGAAATTTTGCATTCATTTTGTCAGGTTCAAATAAAAGGACGTAGAGTACAATTAATCAAAAAAAAAAAATTGTTCCCGAGAGATAGATCAATTAACTTTAATACGAGCGATACCGCGAACTAAAAATGGTCAACATATAAATACTGTGCTAAATATGACAGATAGATCAAGTATTTTATATAGTGCCTAATATATACTTAATTTATACGCAATCCGTTCCCAATTATAGTCAGGTTTTAAATATAATTTCTATAATAGATTATTTAATATACATGTACAAATAATATTCATGTATATATATTACTTTATTCAAAATAAACAACATTGTTCTACTTTCAAAAATATTCATAGTAAAGTATATACGCGGCTAAGCAGAAGTCATTCACATATTAATTTCCATGTTTTGCGAGTTTTACGACATCGAGATTTCCGAGTAGCTTAAGGAAGTTAGATCGTTGCATTTCATAGTCGTTATCTCCCGGATTGACCCAATTTCAAAGAATCGCTGATGTACCGTTTTCGCCTTCACGCTCATTGTGTTTTTATGTTCAGGATGATTAATTATTGCTTTGTTGTTTATTAATTACTAGTTGGAGCTCCTGACTGCGTTCTCGTTGACAATGGTTTCGCTGATACATGGAAACTAGGTATTTTATTTAGATTAATGTCTTTAATTTAATTTAAAGTTAGGATTGTTTATTTTATAATTTCTGTTTAACTTCAGTCGGTGTTATAAAAAAAGTGTTATACGTAGATTTATAATAATCTAAAAAGTTCACTATCTACTAATTAAGAGTTTCGTAAAAATAGATTATGCCTTTTCAAAAATCTGGACAAACAAAAGACATTCCAATATTACTCAAATTTAGTACACATTGTTACCATAAACGAATGAACTATGTCCATGGATTAAATTATACATGAATATATTACACTTAAAAATAGAACGTATTAAGTGAGTGAAAAATTAATCAAACCTTCTTGCCTGCGGCCTTTTTTAATTATAATAAAATAATAGTACCGAAATATATTGTCTAGTATCTACCAATTTCAACTAAATGTCCGACTTAACTAAAATGAGGTTCTTAGCTCTTTATACTAAAGCAAATGATTAGAACTTTAAATGATCTGGGACGATTCTATACGCGAAATCCCTCGTATATAACCATTGAGTTGGAAGCTTCGCGGCGATAACTCTCGTGTGAATAATGCCAGGTGATTATTCATTGATACATTTTACCCACCGCGGCGGGTTGCGTCGTATTCCCTTACTACAAATTAATGGCATGATATCAAAAATATTGCGAGAAGTACGAATCCGATCACAAATAAATTTTGATTTTCACAATAAGCCATCTGAGTTCAGTTCAATGAAAAAAAAATTAATAGGCTTTTTTGTTTTCAAAGACGCTGGAATGTTTGACTAGGAAATACGTTCACTGTTGAATTTGTTCAAATAGATAGTACCTAATTATCAAACTATCTGATGCCTGTGACTTCGTTCTAATAACGAAAACTCCTTACTTGTAAAAAGTTGATGGTTCAGTGAAATTTTCTATTGCAATACTGTAATGATTTTTAAAGTAATACGTTTATGATGTCCCATAAAGGATTAGCCGTAATGGTAAATTGTATAATTAAGAAAGATAAAACATAGCGCTCAATTAATCCAGATAAATCATGCAGTTTCCATGAAACAACAAGGCAATTTAGAAGAAAACAAAATTCGCGGAATTCAGCTACTAATAAATAAACAAGGGTAAACATAAACTTGAACCTGTATTGTACTTGTATTGAATAGTTGCTTTAAAAAGGTTTTGTATTAAATGCACCGCGCTCGCTGAATGTTCGCTCTTGAATCTTGCTCTTTTGTCTCACTTTGGTTAAGTTAGGTTAGATTTGCGAAAAAAGATAACGAGAACTTGTCTCCGGATGTAATACAAAACCCTTTTAAAGTAAGTATTCAATACGTATTTAACTTTTAATGAGAAACATCTATAAGCGGAGGATAAACCTGCATGTTGGCGTGGCGACGCAAAACACGAACATTGCACTATTAACGAAATACTCAAAAACATTTGCAAGCCTATCTTGTAGGCCACTTGTTCTACTAGTGTTATGTGGCAAGTGCCGACGACCTAGCGCCCTTTGATAAATGCCGCCAAACACACCGCGCCAGCACCTAGTCACAGTTTACATATAAACAGACAATTTGGAAACTCCCTATAAACGCTGCACCGGCACACTCACGCAAACATGCCCGTCAACACGACCCCTAAGAGTACCTCACGGTGCTGTCCATAGAATTCTTTTCAAAACCTCTCGTCGATGCGCGTCTTTGTGTGAGTGTGCCGTTTTCGAGCATTTGTTCGTATGTTCCGTACTGTGTCTCATATTTATACTGTGATCCAGTTGTTTTTATTTCGTATTTAATAAAAATGAATATTTATGTAATAAAATAAATAAATAGTAATTATTTTATGGAACTAATTTGTAATTTTTTTAGCTTTATCTTTTCATTATGCCATAACTGATTCCTGTCGTAATCTGTTCTTTTATGCATATAACTTATCTTCTTCTTCCTAGCGTTTTCCCGGCTTAGTACCAGGGTTCGCTTTCCTAATAGACTTCCTCCACTTTGCCCGGTCTTCGGCATGCTTCTGTGTAAAGATATTGCCCCTTAAGTCCGCCTTCACCACGTCCAAACAGCGTTTTTTGGGCCCGCCGTGAGAACTTGAGCCTTGTACAGTCATGCTGAGACATCTATTTCCGGTGTAGTCTGGCGGTCTGCGACTTATGTGGCCGTACCAACGGAGTCGACTCTCCTGCAGCATGTCTGCGATGTCCCGGACTCCAACACTACCACGGATGTGTTCGTTTCGAATACGATCTAATCGCGTAACGCCACACATCCATCGCAGCATCTTCATCTCAGTGACGTGTAGCTGTTGGACATATCTGCCTAGGACCGGCCACGTTTCGCTGCCATACAACAAGACTGAACGGATGATGCACTTGTATACCAGGCCTTTATGCATATAACTAATATAAAAAAAAAATTTACGTTTCACATCTGCCAGGCATCCCGTGATGGCTCAATTTTTTAATAATAATACCGTTAAGGGTTAAATATCATGAATAATAAAGCAATAGTAAGCGAAATCAACCATGGGATCATTTTGTTTATAATATTTTCAAAACAAGTATTACTCGGTTAGGAACATCGTTATTAACGTTATGTTGAGACGATTAGATGTTCAATAAAATATTTTCTACACTGACATCAGTAGCATTTTTTAATAGGTAAGATGTGATGCATTTGTTATAACGCATTGCTTGTAACCTATTTCTCAGAACTCACAAATTCCCGACACACTAAACGAATTTTCATAGCACTGTTATTGTTATTCTCTCTGGCTTATTATTTTTATGTTTTTTTTTATTTTTAAGTTGCTTTAATGTATAAATTGAGCTTAATTAAAAAAATTATTGCATATTGTGCTGCTGTTCTTTCAAACTTTGTTAATACATATACCTTTTATTTTCAATGTTCTTATTTTTTTATATAATTTCATATTTGCTTTACAAGCAGACGCAATTAAATAGTTTTAATAGTATACCTTTGTAGAAGCTTTGTGAAAGCTTTCTAGTGTAACCTATTTTATTAGTTTGACAACATCGCCCCTTTTTCATTCTATATATAGAAAAGTGTAAGCAGTAAGGGTTACATCCTTTGTTTACAGCTCATTGGCACTTTTACTAACTTTCCAAACTCATGAACCGTGAAAGAAACAACGAAGGAGAGAGGTTATAAATTTTGATAAAGGATTCCTCAACAAGAACATATATTTAGATGATTTTAGAAAGCAGTGTGATATACCAAAATGGTTAGGATAGGATTTCAATAACTATGTATTTATTTTATTATCATATATTTATAAGTAATATACAGAGTGGATTTTTGAGACAAACATTAAAATATTAACCGTTGTGGCTATACTAAAACGTTATTAGGAGACTATTCTTAATTTCTTGAAACAATCTAATTTCCATATATAGATTTTGGAAAATGGATAATTTACGCAAAATCTGTTTTTGATGTCAATTGATTCGGTGTCTCAAAAATACTATAGTACCTTATACTTGGTATATAAAAAATCAGAAATACCGAAAAATGATACCTTATTCATAGCACTAGAAATGTCAGAAATGTCAGATATTTGTCCCATACAATTTCATAAGTGACCATTTTGGTTTCATGAATATGAACTTAACGTTCAGCCATGTATACAATAGATAATAGATTTAAGCATTTCTCATTAATAAATACTAGCTACAATAATTTTTATTTACTTCTTAAGAACGAGATAATCTGAAGCAACTACTGAATTCACAGTGTTCGAAAACTAACAACATGTATGGATTTAA
This sequence comes from Antheraea mylitta, assembly GCA_014332785.1. NCBI lineage: Eukaryota > Metazoa > Arthropoda > Insecta > Lepidoptera > Saturniidae > Antheraea > Antheraea mylitta. Next base: position 995,094 of record JACEII010000024.1, on the reverse strand, counting down.
GTAAGGTAGTAGATCTAAAACACTTCGTCTTAGTAGTTAGTTATTAATGTTCAAAATTATTTTCATTTACAGAATCAAAAGTTCTGCAAAATTCACTTCCATATTTGTTCTGACGGTGCACGCAAGGCTATAGTTGGATACTATGTTATTGATATACGAATAAAATTTTACTGAGTCACCAAAATGTATTAAATGCAATCCTAACTAATACTATAAACGTGAAAGCGTGTTTGTTTGTTATACTTTCACGTTTTAACAACTTATCCAACCATCGTGAAACTTGGCATATAGTTAGTCAGTCAGGGGTTCAAAAAAGGGCATAAGGTACCTTCCATCTAGAAATGATATACTGATCCCGAGGGATATATCAAATTTATATTAATGTAAGTGAAGCCGCGAGCAAAATCTAGTCATCTATAAAATTAATAGGAGACTAAAAACTTACATAGCACTACTGGCTCTTCTGTGCAGAAGTTGCAATAAGCTGCCATCTCCCGCAGAAGAGCAGAGGCTGCGCGAGCGTGCCCTTCTCTCTCCTTCTCTGTCGCTTCTATCGCGCCATCGCGACATCAGTGACTCCAAACACAACATCGCGCCACCATCGCACACCATTCGTCCATAAATCTTAATTTATATTTCACTTTTACTCTTTAAAAAATAATATTATTTTATTTTTTATTTAGCGTCTGTTATTATTCTATGGATATTATTACCAACAGAATAATGTGATAAAATTGCTTTTGGTGGAATTTATTTTACCTATACGATTTTTTTCTTCTGATTTTACTAATTTAAAAACTAGTTATTAAAAACTAGTTATGTTTTTGCCAGGTTCCAAAGTTTGATATTTATTATCTCAACTTCGTAAATGTTTATACGCATTTTTGAATTCAGTTTATGTCAATCAAGTTTATATCAATTTAAAACTCCAAAGTACTGATAACATTTGATTTTAATAATGCAATTTAAATTTACATAACATGCTATACATACAATATTTATTTTATAGATTAACCAATATTATCTGTTTAATAATAAATTAATTATACGTTTATATTAAAGTTAAACGAAGATAAGTGATTCCTACACAAATATGGTAATTCACTTAAAAGTTTACTCGTTATTTATGATAAGCACTAAACGATAAAATATTACACTGGTGTGACAAAGTGTTGGTATGTAATCTGATTTGCAAAGAACAACAATCGCATTAGTAAATAGGGCAAACACGTTACATCACGCGACAATCCAATCACGATAACTTGTACTACAGAGAACAATGTAGGGCAATGCGGAAAATTGTACTAATTTTATTTAAAAAAAGCTGTGTATAGTTGGTTTATTTTATATAGTTTCAAGTTTCGCGCTTATCGTACGCGCTTAGGTCGAGCATCGCGAAGCGTCGTGCTCGAGATCTTCTTCGCGACTGAGCTCGAAGTCTACGCCGCGTAGCTGTAGGCCTGTAGCAGCGTAACCGCTCTCCTACTACGAACATTTAAATGTCGCTTTTGGAGTTGATAGCTCAATGATATGAAATTCGGAAAGTAATTTTTCTTCTATCCTTTAGACTGTGATATAGTTAGTTTTTATTATACACTAGGTGTGCCGGTGACTCCTCCCAAATGGAACTTAATGTAAAAAAATCAGTGACGAATAAAATCATCTGAATATATTCAGTCCATTTACTTATCTTCTTCTCTCTTGTACTTAAGAAGCGTCGTTAAAATTACAATAACTTTTGATAGAGTGAACCGATTTTAATGAAACCAAAACTAAATGTACATCGAGGATATGCTTTACGATTTTTGAGACTTTGAAACAAACAGACAGACATACATTTCTAAAAGTGATTGAAATGTGTTTATTACTTATTCCAAGACACTTGCAACAATTTTTTTCACAATAGTCTAAAAAGTTCAAACACTTTTGATTTACATTCTTATTATATGTATAGATCTAAAAGATGCATATGTTTATGTAGAACACATGTTTTGGTTAATATAATAGTCATCATCATCATCATTACCATTATCCCACCTAAGTAGGGTCGGCATAACATGTTTTCATTTTCCACTCTCTCCTATCAAATCTCATTTCAGTATTCACACCTTTTTTAACCGACTTAAAACAAAAGAGGAGGTTCTCAATTCGTCTGTTTCTTTTTATGTTTGTTACTTCATAACTTTGGACTGGGTGAACCGATTTTGATGGTACTTTTTTTATTTGAAAGCTGGTGTTTCCCGTGTGGTCCCATTTAGTCCAGTTTGGACAACGGCGTCCAGTGCAAAGCCGTGTAAATGTTAAATTTGCATTAAGTATGTACATGACAAATAGACGAATAACTCAATATCATGCCAACTACTAATAAGTCATGATGGTCTAGTGTTTTGTCCCGTAGAATCACATTCCGATATCCTCGGGTTCGAAATCCGGTCAGTTCCAACGACATTTTCCGGAATTTGTTAACCTTTACTAATTTAAGCCATGACGAAACCTGAACCTTTTTTTTTAACGTGAAGAGAAAATCCTCATGGACTGTCAAGCTCCCGGGGGGGAACCCAACTTAAGCCACCCACCCCGACGTGCTAGCCACGCAGGAGTGGGGCCTGAACGGCGACTCTAACCGGCTAAAACGAAACCTGAACCTGAGAAATGTTATTGTAGTACTACTTTATGTCAAAAAACAGAAATGAGGATATCTTAGTGTTTGAAACCACCAATAAGTCGTGACCTGTCATGGTGATTAAGCCCATACCTTCTATGGATCTACAGGTGGTCGCATAGAGGCTGATGATGATCACTAACAAGCTAGTTGATCGAATTCAACACAATTCTCGAACCACGCTTCGCTCCCTTACCGTTGTGTTGTCGTCACATCATTTGTTTTGTTATCCTGAGGTCATGGTAACAGCTGATCATCTAGCGTATTTTTCATTGAGTTAGTTAAATCATAGTTCTTAGTTTCATAAATAACGTAAATTTTAACATTTAAAACTACGATTTTATTTGTTCTCGTGAAAGTAAATTACACTTAGATCATCGATTAAGATCATGGACAAATTTAGTACACGTTAGAACATACAACTCAGTAAGAGTAATGGTTAGAATGGACTCATCGGATCTAAATGTACTATTAGTGGAAGTAAAGAAAAAGTATTTAAGTATTAGAAAATTGTGATATCAACATTTAGCCACATGGTTTGAATCACAATAAATCTATACCAATATTATAATTGCCAAAGTAAGTTTGTTTGTTTGTTATGCTTTCTCTTAACTATTCAACCGATTATTGGGAAATTTTGCGTAAGCATCGTCAGGAGTACAGACGAAGATATAGGATACGTTCCATCCCTAAAAATGAATTATTTCCGAAAGATATCAAATCTAATCTTAACGTGTGCTAAGCCGCGGGCATAACCTAATTAACCCCTAGACTGTCCAAACCATAAAGGTTTAAGCTCCATATTAAGATTTGATATTAAAAAAATAATCAGCGATTTTGACTTCTAGGCATTGCCATATAAAAACTCAAGACACACAGTCTCGAACAAAAGTAGTGCTCAAAACGTGCCGCAAAACTCCCCAATATTCATATGTATTTATAATTATGCGATAAAATTATGATTTTGCAAATTCAACTTTACCTAAATGATTTAAAGTTGTTTTTACAAGGACGCAAGCGACGCGAGACTCATTGAAATGACTGCATAATGCACTCATTTTCGTGTGCCGGTTGTGAGACGTAAAGTGAGCATCTCGGGGTTTTGTATTTTAATGCATCTAGGTCTTAAAAATTAACCAAGGGAATAAATAATTGATGATATCAGACAAAGCGTGTATATAAATTACATCACAACACGATATTAAATATTATGACTCAAAGACGCATTAAACACAATTAACTTGAAAAATCGTTTTTATAGTGTGTGCATAAATCTTGTAGTCCAATCTAAATGAATCTTTTTACGAGTAGTATTTTCCTTGCTAGTTTTAAAACTACGGTTTTATGAATCACACTATCATTACAACATACGTGCAAAAATACACTTAGTCACATAATTAATAGATTTCATATTGCACCGCAGTCGTAGATCAAAAGTAACACAGTTGAATTACTAACATACTTGTTGTATTGTGCTTAAAAAACTTTAACATATGATTTAAAACGAACATTGGAAAATTATCTATAGAACATATTGTACGTTTAGAATTTATATAGGTACAAACACTATTACACAACTATAGCCATAGTAGAACCACGATAACCCTTAATTCAAAGGAGACACGAAATATTTCGAGTTACAAAGGATTTAAGGTAGTTGAATGTTCGACTTACAGAAATTTAGATTCTATTCCATCTAATTTTCAATTACGCAAGTTAAAGAAAAAAAAAGATTATTCAACCAATCGATGTTTAAACCTTCAAGTAAAAATTACGTCTAAGAAAATATGTGTACATTCTTTAGCCTGACTTTTTAATATCTACGAGCTATATTAAGTTGATTTTTTTTTATTGTGGCACAGACAAGTGACTGCACTATGCGTGATGGTAATCACAGTCGGTATAATCTAAAAACAAGGGCGAACACTGAGAGACAAATCATCAATCGCCGGTCGCCGCTATCATGCCGCCTGCGTGAAATGTAATCTAATCGTAATTTCAAATCATCAAGCTGTATAGGGATGAGAATCAAGCATTAACACCTCAACTATTTTTTTAAGATCCAGATCTCCAAATGTCAAATCATGTTTTTCCTTTTTTTATTTCACGTCATCGTAAATTGCATATTATGGTTTAGTACAAAAAAGTCGTTACAAATGAAAAAAATATTTAAAAATACATTTAACATTAACATTATGATTTTACAATATATTATTTGTATTTTTTTAAAATAAATCAGGCATTTTTAAGCTTACGCTGCCAATAGTCTATTGACCTGTGTATCATGAGATCTATATTTATTTGTAATCTTTATGTTTTGGAGAGTCCAGGGGCTAATAAATGTGACATACACAAATCAGCAATACTGTCTTTGATAAATAGTAATGTGTATTCAAATACCTTGTGAGGAAATATACATATTTTGCTTTATCGAGGACTCAGCTTTCGAGGAAGGTCTTAAAGGGAAGAAACAAAAGGTTTCTTTAGCGTTGTAGAGATTTTCGAATTACCGAGGTTCTATTGTGTATGACCTTCTTAATTAATTACGATGAAATTGAAATTGATGAGTAAATAGCATTTGTTTTTAAGAGTGAATAAACGATGAAATAAGAGCTAAATACGTCTAGGTTGTGTGTTTTATCTGTTTACGACCTAGAAATAGCGTTGATTGGTTCGAAGTGTGTTGCAAATGAATTACGTGCGGTAGGTATCTCCGATCGTCCGTCGCCAAACAGTACACAGCTGATATTCATTAAGTGATGTGTAATGAAGTAAACAAATTAATCTCATCTTTATCTCAGGTATGGAATGGAAGATTTTTTCCAATATTTGAATTTTCTGTACAGAGCTTCAAAATCTTGTAAGTATTTGGAATGACGATTTAATTTGTTATCTATACTAATACTAATTACTAATGGTAATGATATTATAAAGACGTAAAGTTTGTGAGTTTGTGCCGTTGTAGGGGATAATCTCAGGAACTTCTGGTCCGATTTGAAAAATTATATCAATGTTATATAGTTCATTTATCGAGAATGGTTATAGGCTATATATTATTATGCTAAGACCAATAGGAAACGAGCACCAATGAAGAATGTTTCAAAATCGGTATATTTTTTCCTCTTGAGAGTTTCCGCTGCGTGTTAGAAATAAAGAATGTCTTTATTCCACGCGAAGTCGCGGGTAGAGGCTAGTTCATAATATATCAACGCACAACCGAAATTCCTGGGGTTAGGGCCGTGAAAATTTGTATACCGGTTTTCGGAATATCAAATTCATTTATAATAGAATCTAGGTAAGGATTTATTTTGTAATTATTTTTTTTTATTTCAACAAAAATTTAAATAAGGCTATTCAATTTTAAACTAAGCATAGATTGTTTTTTGGATAAATAAACAGCTGATATACCATTGTGTTATAATACGCTGTTGTGGATTCGAATACCACACACAATTATTCGTCTTTTTTCACAAACAGGAGTAATTATTCTCAGCCTGGATGTACTTACTGTCTGGTTTAGCACACGTCAAGGCTGCATTCGATTTGATCTATCACTTGAAATGGAATAATTGTAAAGTCCACTGCGACACAGATTTTATCGCTAGTTTTAGAAATGTCTAATAAAAAAGCTACTTTGCTACCACTAAATACTATCTAATCTGTTATTATACTTGTTTTTAGTTTAAACTTCCGAGTCTATCACCCACTCCCTCTTTCAAAGGTCTACCTTTTTTTTTACATGGGGAAATCCGTTCCGATGCCCACCCAGGCCGGGCAGCTAAGGTGAGGTATGTCCGACTTGCACGGACTAAAACCCCATGGTGCCTCTTTACACCTGTTGGCCGGGGAGCAGGAACTGCCTACGGCATTACCTCTGCTCACCCGGCAGGTGTCAGCCCCTCATAAGGGGCCCCTTCTGCGGCCTTAGGGGTCAAGGTGGAAGAACCCTCAGGGAGGGGCAGGTGTTGAACCCCCTCAGACGAACTGTGGGAATTGCACGGTATAATGCCTCTCCACCACATGGGACTGCTATTATGCTAGGCGACGGACGTGCCCGCGTCACATCGCTCGCAGGCCCTTTACGGCCGCCTTAGATCATCTCCGACCCGTCACCGCCGTGTTCGTCGGCCGCGGGAGATGAGCCCGGTGGTCTGCTCTCTCTCTCTCCGCCGCCTCCTTAGCGAGCATAACTGTCTCGCAGAATGAGGCGACGGAGTTCCACTCGGTCTCGCTCTTGACCATCTTGCAGACGACAGTCGAGAGCGAGAGATCCAGGCCGATGACCGCGACAAGCTCACGGCGTGGCACATCCCAGGCGGGACAAACTGCTAGCGTGTGCTGCGCGTTGTCTATCGCGCAGCCACAATGATGGCACCCTGCAGCTGGCTCCAGGCCTATGCGACACAGGTAACTCCCGAAGCAACCGTGCCCCGAGAGCACCTGCGTCAGCCGGAAGCTTAGGTATTAGGGTCTACCTTCTTTGACCCATCAGACCAAAGTCAGGGCCTCTTAAAGGGCCCACACCTGTCGGGGGAGCAGACGCAATTCCAGTTGGCAGACCCTGCTCCCCCGCCAATAATGTGTATAGAAAAAGGGCTAATGAGTGATAATTCCCAAAAGAAATGTTAAATAAACATGAGGCAAACTTTATGTTCGCAAGGTACCATTATATGAATTATAGTGATGCTTGCAATTGATATCTCTATATTAATTATCTCCATCTTAACTAATAATATTTATAAACCTGGTCAAGTTTCTTTGATAATTAGGATATTTTTCGAACCGATGGTAATTAATGTTTTAACTCCCATGGGTTCATGCCCTAAATTGACTATTTCTTTATTTAATAAGATACATCGAAAACAGAGTTGGAAGGATAATCGAGTATCAAATTTGTAGCATTAGCTTATTTATATACTAGCCTCTGCCCGCGACTTCGTTCGCGTGGAATAGTTACTTTTGGCTAAGGCTAACACGCAACAGAAACTCTCAAGAAGAAAAAAAAAAACGTTTTGTAAACATTATTTATTGGCGCTCCGCTAATATTAGTCTTAGCGTGATGATATATAGCCTATAGCCATCTTCGATAAATGAGCTATATAACATTGAAAGAATTTTTTTAAATCGGACCAGTAATTCTTGAGATTAGCCCCTACAACATCACAAACTCACAAACTTTACCTCTTTATAGTATTAGTATAAATGATCTGTAGCAAGAGACGTTTAAAATCTATACTCATGTTATAAAGCTGGAGGGTTTGTTTCTTTGGTTGGGCGAACGAGCTAGTCTCAGAAACTATTGGTCCGATTTGAAAATATTATCAAGTTAATACCAATAGGAGCGGAGCACTAATGAATAACTAAATCGGTATTTTCTCCCATCTAAGAGCTTTAGCTGCGTGTTAACGTTAGCCCAAAGTAATGAATAATTATTTATTGCTATACCAATTTTGTGTACTCTCAGTTTGCGGGTTTATTTAGAAAGATTATTAAGTCGTTCCTTCGCTTTCAAGATATTTAATATTATCTCAGTTTATTAGAACAATCTTATGCAGCGATGTAAAGTATTCTGTCGGAATTTATTTGATTCCCACAATAAATTCCTTAATAAATAAGTACCAATAAAGATTTTGTATTTCGTGAAGCGAACCCCATTATTAAACATTTCATAAGAATCTTTCAAATAAATGTTACAGAAATTGTATATCATTATGTATTTCTTATAAGAATATGTTGTTTATTGCTACCAAGTTAATTTTTATATATTTACAGAGTTAAGCTTCAATTTATAAATAAACAGGATGGAAGTGTTCCGTTCAGCACGAATCACTTAAATACTACTGAATAATTATTTGTCTTTTACTTCAAAGACATATAGGGTCTTAGGTAAAAAGGAATAATAACGATAATTTATAGTAACGTAAAGTCCGCGTTTTTTATATCATAGGACGATAACGAACAAGTGGGTCACCTGATCTTAAATGATCACCACCGTAGCAATATCAGAAGAAACGCAAGTGTTATACCAGCCTGTGTTCGTGGGGAAAAGGGAAGGGGGAGTGAGGGAATGGAGAAGGAAGGAAATGGGCCTCCGGCACTCTCACTGTCCGACCGAAACGCAACAATGCAAGAATAACTTCGCGTCGGTGTTTCTGTGGGTCGCGTGGTAGTACTCCGGACGAGCCGACCAATTCATGCTGAAACAAGTTATAGCTTCAGTGTGGTTTTACCACCCAAAAAGCCCTACGCGTTCAGTTATGTTTTTTCTTACCTTGAATAAAATGTGCTTATATTTTTTTTATCTGTACATGAATAATATTGTTAATACAATAAACGACGCAGACAAAGTCGCGAGTATCGGCTAGTTGAAAATAATTTTGAACAGACGACGTCTTGAAACATTGTAGTAAATTCTACAATGTGCCTGAACTCTTTGGTAAAGGAAAATATTTCGGCAGACCTCATGCAGCAGTGGTACTAAGCCCTATTAAGTTGAATGTTCGTCAATTTGTTACTAAAATATGACGGATTTTATGTGATAATGTAAACAATGCTAAGTTTGGAATTAAATTAACATGTGTGAATTCATATCCTCATGTTTATCTACTATTTACTTATCGTGCGGTAACGAAGTGAAACAAAAAGGAAGTTTTTTTCTAAATCTTGCCTTGCTACCTACCTCGATAGCTCGAATCGTTACCGTCCGAGATCTGCAGTTTGGATTTAGTCCATCTCTTCTACGCTTTAAATATTACCATCATATACTGGGACTTTGCAAATCCTAAATAGACTGTATATCAAAATCTGTTAGGGACCTTTTTACTGTTGCATTATGTATGTCGTACTTTCCATAACGTATAACGCAGGACCCGTTCTTCTTACCGTGAACAAAATTTGATTTTTCTATTTTTTCCTGTGGATATTATTAAAACGGGAAATCAGTCAGTAATTCTAATTCTTTTGTTTTTCTGCTTATGTATTAAACCCGTTATCATTTTATATTTTATTTAATTACAAGCCTCTTATCAATAACGGTTTGAAGTGCAGGTAACATTTTACAAATATTTGCTCACACGCATCAGTCGTGATCTGGGCCCCTTTTACCCGGGAGGTCCCATGTAATTGTTATGATGGTAGCTACCCCTCTGATCATAAGGTTACCGTTATTTAACACAAAATGTTGCTGTGGTTTTGATCGAACACTAAAGATCTGAAATATCAATCTTCCTATATCTGCGTGTTGGTTTGATGAAACCGATCTGGGTCGTCTATAGATACATTTAATTTGTGTTTAGGTCACGCTATGCTCATCTGAAGTAGACCATATAACATATAGTTATTGAGAAGTCCAAATCGACAGCGCTTCGTAGTAAACAAAAAACGAGTCAAACATATGTCGTCGGTCTCACAGAACAATATGCATGTATAGGAAGGTTAAAAAATTAAATTCATTTAATCTATTATTGGTACAGAGACTTCCAATTACGAGTACAATATTTCAATTATAATTACAATAATTCCAATATATGTTATACGTCAAGCATTAATATTCTGTTATCTACACTTGAGTATCAGTCAGTCGAGATCTTACAATAGCGTGTAGTCAGCACCTTTCGACGGGTGACATTGCAACCAAACATTGTTTAGTGGATAATTTATAAGTGTAGGCCCATCAGTCATTTTTGTGTTTTTGTTTAAATTAAATGATATAGGTCAACCGCTGTTCACGCATCACGAGAGAAGTACTGAATAAATTTTGATCGACTTTTATTCTTATTTAAAAATATCATCCCAATAGATCTATACTAATATATAAAGCTGAAGAGTTTGTTTGTTTGTTTGTTTGGTTGAACGCTGTGATCTCAAGAACTACAGATCCGATTTAAAAGTTTCTTTTAGTGTTAGATAGCTCATTTATCGAGGATGGCTATAGGCTACATTTCATCACGTTAAAACCAAAAGGAGCTGAGCACTAATGAAGAATGTCTCAAAATCGGGCTACTTTGGAAGCTTCCGCTGCGTGTTAATGTCAGTATTATACGCGTTGCCATGGTAACGCGATAACATTCTATTAAAAATATTGTCATGGTTTATTTTGTATTCCTATTCAAAAAGTTTATTCTACGTTAGTTTTGTTTTCGATTTTTAATTATACGTGTTACGTTTATATCGCAAACATTTCTTAAGTTTATTTTGTGTTGTTATTCAGAAAGTTTAGTAGTAATAATATTCGTCCAATAAGACAGTCGAAGGTATTAATCCATACAGCCAATTCTGAAGTTGTCAATATAGTTAGTTTTCTTCTATGTCCAAGTTAATGTAAAAGTATAAGCGCCGAATCCTCTACATAATATAACGTAATTTTTTATCTTCTTAATCTTCAAGACCATAGAATTAATGCTTCGTGGTTTTATTTTTCATTCATTTCACTTATGCAAAATAAACGAACGATATTATATAATACGCAACCAATTTCTACACGATATAGAACCATGTAACACAATATTATGAAAAAAATATAAAATCCACTACCTGACAGACTGAAATCCCGCCAAACACTCTTAAAAAACTCCATTCTACATTAGTTTTGTTGCCAATTTTTTATTTGTGATATATTACGTATTATAAAAGTAAAGTGAGTGTAATTTATATTAAAATAAATTATTTTTGGTGAATAAAATCTGTGATGATACAAACATGAAATTTTTTTTAACTCTGTCGATATGTCTGTTTTTTTATTTGTTCCGGGTAATCTCCGAAACGACTGGACCTATTTGAATGTTTTTTTTTCTTCTTAGAAATGACTACGCTTAACAGCTTCACCGGACTACAAGTAATATTTGAACGGGAATTCTACGGGCAAATAAGTAACTAATTAGCTGTTTTATTTAATATTGTTCGATAATGTGTAGCTTCATATTTTCATTATTTTCTTATATAGTGTGAGCAGTGAGGGTGACATATAGTTTAAAATTCCAGTTATGAGGCTGATCATAATCCCATCCCATTCGATACACTATTAGTATTCACATACATAATGTACACGTTACCTGTTACAGTAGATGATGTGCGTGTGATACAAATATTTTTGAAATATTATTATTGTAGTTTACACTAGATGTGTAATCACAATTTTAAATTTATTTAATATATTAAAAAAAAACGCGTGCGAAGCCGCGGGTAACAGCTAGTTTAATATAAACTTATTAAAGTTTTAAGAAACTATAACTTATTATTACGCGTCTAATTTACTTATATCTCTTCCTGCATACACAAAATACTTACATTGTTTAGATTATAAGCAAGGCAGACGAAGTCGCGACTATCAGTTTGTCAATAATAAAAACCTCTTGTAAAAACAAAAATCCTCATTACTATCGACACATTTGTGTGTTATATTAATGTGATCAATTCGCTGATAGGTTACATTTTTTGGTTACAGATTGAATCGCATTTTCAAATCAATCGCGGTCTAATTTGAATTTAAATTAAAGTGAGTTACACTCTAAATGATTCTATATAAACAAATAGGTGTGTAGTTTACGATGCATATTTCTGTTTACAAGGGTTACTCAGCTAAACGTAGGTCAAGTCAACGTACGCTTTACTAGCTTGACCCTTGCCAAAAGATCTCTTATCTGTAACATAGTATGATTGTACACGTAGCTTAACCTTTATTTTATTATACATATCAATTTAAAGCATTCTATTTAAATGACTCTACACTTTTAAATTGTTTCTTTTAAGAAAACATATGAATATTAATTCAAATTGATGATCAAATATTTTGGGGATATAAAATATAATATTATGTATCTATACTAATTCTATAATAATCTATATTTCTATACTAATATTATAAAGAGGTAAAGTTTGTGAGTTTGTGACGTTGTGATGTTGTGACGTTGTAGGGTGTAATCGCATGAACTATTGGTCCGATTTGAATAATTCTTTCAGTGTTATATAGCTTATTCATTGAGAATGGTTATAGGCTATATATCAACACGCTAAGACCAATAGGAGCGGAGCACAGACGAAAAATGTTTAAATATCGGGATGTTTTTAGTTAGTGTATCTATTCCAAGCGAACGAAGTCGCTGGCAGAGGCTAGTAGTTTAGAAAGCACCATGCGACAAGGAGAGAAATATTTCTGATGTGAAACATCTATAGGGGAGGGTGAACCTGATTGTTGGCGTGACGATACAGACCGTGTTTGAGATGTGGCGACTCGATACCATGCGCAAGCGACTGTGCGTAATCTCTCTTGCCGCACTGGGCTCGTATACTTATAGTGTTATACAGTGTAGCTTACTATGTTACATATGGGAGAGTAACCTGAGTTTTACTTTAAAAAAAATTATGTAATAAAATAAATAAACAGTTATTATTTTATGGAACAAATTTGTAATGCTTTATCTATTCATTATGCCATAGCTGATTCCTGGCAAGATGATATTTAAATTAATAATAATTTTGGGACCAAAACATTATAAATTATAAAAATACTATGAAACCATTTATCTTTGGTATTCAATTTATCATGTGGGTTTACGTGGGTATATTATAAAAATTACATCTTCATATATTTTGTTAAAATTAATAAAATAAGGTATTTTTAAATAAAGTATTTTATAGTATAGTGTTTTATAAATACTGTATCTTTTCTACTGAAATGATAATATTTAGAGATATTTGAAATAAGATCTAATTTAATTAAATTAAGAACTACAACAATTTTAAATTTAACGCTACCTATATATTTTTAACAAAAGATTCATCTATAGGATTTGTTATAAATAAATATTAAAATATATTATTTGAAACGTTAAAATAAGTGCCACCTATTCAAAATATTAGTACACATTGTAATATGAGTAGTACAAAAGTGGTTATAAAAAGAATACACAGATGGCGCTATATTTAGTTGAGGTAAATTTGTCATGTTTTTGTATTTCATTAAAAAGTAAAATCAATACGAAGTATTTTCTCTGTCATCTAGCTCCTATATTTACAATATTCCATAAGCATTTGTTTCGTGCTTTTTTTATAAATGAATAAAGATTCATAATGTATGTGCATTGTACATTTTCTAAACTACGGAACGAACTGTTATTGACTCCATTTTTGGTCTTCGTCTGACAGATATTATTTGACAAATAGCATTTGACAACTGTTGGCAGGTGTGAAAGTTTGATTTGTTTATAAATTATTTTGTCATTTATATTTCATAATATATGTCATGATTATAGAAAAAGAAGATAATATGCTCGATGTTTGTAAATTAAAAATTACTCACCGTCCACACCATCCTTCGAGCGAAGTGCTTCTGTGTTCAGGTTTGCATTTTTTATGTTGTACACTGCTCAACTTGCTTTTAATTTTGACACTTAGTTTTTTGGGGCTACTTTGAATTTTTAATACTGGTGTTACGTTCATTTTGAAAATTACTGAAGCATAATGAACTTTAATTATGCTGCACAATTATTTACATCTATAGAGGCATTTTAGAGTCCTGACAATTTTGCTTGTTTTAAATTTCTCGTGTTAAAAAAGTCATTTCAATTTTATATGATTATTTGAAGGAGACAAATGAATGATAAATTTTAAAATGAATTTAATTATTGTGTTATAAAATTGTCGAAAATAATAATTCTTTGTCACAGTTTTGTTAATACCATTTCAATATTAAACTTTATAGATGAATAATGGAGAATCCAGTAGAACATGAGATTGACAGTCAAGATTCAGATGAAGAGTTCGCATTTGAAACTGACCATCTAGCTTTACGCGGCAACAAAGATTATTGCAAGCTTCTGAAATACATAGTGAAATTAGAAGCACAGAAGATACAAGCACTTAAAGACATAGAAAATCTATCTGAAGCTCGCAACAAGGGCTTGGAGGACCCAATTACTTTTCTAGAGAATTTAAAATCGGGTTCTTTGAACTTCCCACCTCATCAGATAATTGATGATCTGCCTAACATAAATTGGAGCGAGTATGGTATTGATTCCATTGATGGTGATGAAATAAGAGACAGGAAGCCAAATAAGGATCACTTGGACACTAGTTTGAAGGTGAGAGGACGAAAGTTTAATGATAATAAACCAGAAACATTTAATCAGTTGTGGTCTTGTGAGGAACAGAAAAGGTTGGAAGAATTACTTGAAATATATCCCGAAGAAGCAATTGAAGCCCAACGATACAAGAAAATTGCTCAGGCCCTTGGTACAAGAACACCAATTCAAGTAATGAGTAGAATACAAAAGTATTTTGCTAAATTAGCAAAAGCTGGTTTGCCCATACCTGGTAGAATACCTAAAGGTATAGGGCGAGATAAGAATAAGTCTATTTTTTATAAGAAATCAACATTCTTCCCACAGTTACATGTTCCAGTCAATATGGAAGACGCATATGATAGTGGGGACAATCATGAGAGTATGTTGCAACTAGATATTAAAAATGATAACAAATATATGCTGGAACTACTTAAATCTGCAAAAGAACAGAGATTACTGGATGAAACAACACCTGTGTATCAAACTAAAACAATGTGCGTAGGATGTCAAAAGACTGGCTTTCTTGGTGCTAGGTGGACTGATAACACTGGCACGGATTATTGTACAGATTGTGTTGTTCGATTATTACCTGCTGTGAGATTAATTCCTGTCAGACAAACTATGTGATTTATCTTCAGCATCTATTGTTACCAGATTTATAAATATAATTAACACCTTACTTTTAAATGTACTTATACACTTTTAAGTCTAACATACACATGTGATTGTTTTGTAAAAAAATTCAAAATATTGTCAAAATTATGTGAACTGGAAAAACACAAGGCAGTCTATAATAAACCCATGTAATAAAATATTGTTTTTCTTTTTACCACAATAAACACATTAAAAAGCGTCCAATATCTTATGAATACACTAAAGTTTTGTCCGGGTGTCCGCAATACGGGGGCGTTTGCGGCAACTGATGAAAAATCACTGGCCTGGAACACTGAACACACCTCTCTCCCGACTGTTGCACCTACCCTCACCCTTTACTTATTGTGAATAGCAGGTAAGCATTATAGACTGGACTCCATAACTATGTACACTACATGTCATTTTAAAGGATGTTTGTATTTACATATGTTATTAATTCATTTCAAATACTGTTTACTTCTGAAATATCCATATTTTAATTCAGAAATGGCTATTCAGCATTGCTATTCAATAATGAATTATATTATTAATTTTACTTATATACTCAATATAATTCATTATTAGACAGCAATTTTGAATTGACAATTTTTGTACTAAAATATGGATATTTTAAAATTTTTGTAGTTTAAGTACTTAAAATGCAGTATTGAAAAAAACATACACAATATTTCATACATATGTATATCAACCAATATTGAAAACTAGATAACTTTGGGTTTTATTCATAATATACTTACAATTAGTTCTTTTAATTTTTTTATTCTTGAAGGGACTTTTAATTCTAGTTGTAACCCCTTTTTTAATCGCTTCAATAGAACATCTACCTATTATTTTCCGTTAATATTCAGGCATGCAGATAGCATTCATAACCAGCTTTAGATTTATATTCACACTAATTAACTAGCAATAAGCAGGTATTTATTACAAAATTTAGTAACTTGTGTTTATGGTAAAAATTTACCATAATTTACTTTTAGAGTTATTTATTTTAGCAAGCCGTCTAATTATCTAGTGGACCATGCAATTTCTATCATTTTTTTTCTTCGTGTGTAAAACAACTTTATTTCTAGATTCAGATTATCTCTAGATTTTCAAGCGTTTTCAGTGACTGAATGCATTCTAAAATATTACATCATGGACTCACCTATGTCCACTTTTGATTTGATACACTGAAAATAATAAGCATTCATTACTTATTCTTATTGGTATGTATTTATTACCTCAAATCTTAGATATAGATTAAAAATAATTATTGTAGAATACAAAGGTGATTTTATAATATAAATACATATTTATAAACATGTTTTACATTGAGATTAATCATCCGGTTACGTTGTAAAGGCTATTAAAACAAGTTATTTTTTTAACACGTAAATAAAATAGAGCGTCAGTACAGGAACAGTGAGACTCATCAACTGGTGAGTATTTACGACTGGCTGTCATCATATTAGTCTAAATTGGAACAGAAAAATCTATATGGCTTATGTACTGAGACGATGACAAAAAAAGACTACTTGTGCTGAGATAATTGTGATGCAGTCGGACAAACTTTTCACTCAGTTATTACTATATTTTCAATTTCCAAGATGATCTTGGGGACTCATAATACCTCATTAGAACCGTATTTGAAAGTTAGGAGAACATCGCAATGAAATCAAAGTATGGTGGGCATTTTTTTAATGGTGGCGTAATGAGCAACTACGGTTACTTTGAAAATTTATTGACACACCTATAGGGGTGTTCTGACAGCTGTAATTATGCCGCCCAGACAGTGGCGGATTTGCCCTAAGGCTCAGGAGGCCCGGGTCTAGGGCGGCAAATCGTGACGAAAAATTCACTGACACAGGGTTGGCTAGTACTTACTACATGGCCTGGGTCCTAGGGCGGCCAAGACTGCAAATCCGCCACTGCGTCCAGAGTAAGATAGATGTAAATAGTAAGTATAAGTATCAAATAACGATAAAAGGCACATTTATTGTTTTTTTGTTTGTTTGCTTTTGTAACAAACAAGTGCTTCAGTTTTCCGCGCTTACATTAAAAATGAAGCAATGCTTTGCTAAAGCTACTATCTATACACTTTTCTCCGTTTGTGTCTATCATCTAAGATACGCTCCTTTCCGTTATATCGGCAGAATTATTTTTTGACTGACGTGTTACCATCTTATACAATATTGTCACTTATTAGGTGGAATTGCTTTCAGACGTTAAACCTTAAAGAGAATATAAAATCTGTTGCCAGCGGATTTTATTATCAATGTGATTTACTATAAATAAAGTATTTGTTTCTTAACATTTTTACCAAAACCATACAATACAATTCTGGCGAGAATAACCAAATTGTATATAGAATGTAGGAAAAGTCGGTGATGCAAAAGAATAACAAAAAATGTCACTTGAACTATGGTAAAGGAAAAACAAAATAGCCAGCACACTTGATGGCTTTATCATTTTTATATTACTCTGAGTACGTATACGTTGGTTTTAAAATGTACATACATTTTGGTATTACGTATAATGTATTTTGTGATAAACAATATAACACCGACAATGACCATTTATCTCGGGAACCGCTATAATGTTTGTCATTTGTTCACAACACCTGAACACGTGAGTATTGTATATAAAAAGTGTGTATTTTATTCAAGACTAGCTGTACCCGCGACTTCACGTGAATCCTCATGTAAAAAAACAGTGATTAATAAAATTATCTGAATGTTTCAAGTCCATTTAGTTATCTACTTTGCTTTCGTACTTAAGTCGCATTGTCATTAAAATTACAATAACTTTTGAAATAATCGACCGATTTTGATGAAACAAAGACAAACTTTTACTCGAGGATATGCTTTATAATTAATCTTGTTGACGTTTTATCGTGATAGATTGTGATTTGATGTGAGTGATTTCTAAAATTGTTGAAAATGTATTTTATTACTTACTAGCCTCTGCCCGCGACTTCGTTCGCGTGGAATAGATACTTTGGGCTAACGTTAACACGCAGCGGAAGCTCTCAAGAGAAAAAACACACCGATTTTTAAACATTCTTCATTGGTGCTCCACTCCTTTTGGACTTAGCGTGATGAAATATAGCCTATAACCAGTCTCGATAAATAAGCTATAAAACACTGAAAGAAATATTCAAATTGGACCAGTAGTTCCTGAGATTACCCCTACAACGTCACAAACTCACAAATTTTACTTACCTGTTTATAATATTGTATAGAAGTAAAAATTTAAACCTGTAACAATTTTACTCACTAAAATCTAAAAGGTAGTATAGAAGATATGAATAATGGCGAATTATTTTAGTACTAAATATGTATCGTAAGTTACCACGATAACAATTTTTCAGTAATTGTTGCAATGAATTTTTAATTTTTGTTTACACTAATTTCTTATTTAATGTTTATGATTATTAAATAGTAGCGGATTAATTTAAGTCGACATAGCCGATTATCTCGTACAGAACTGCCATAGATGAACAGGTCAAAGGACAGTTGACGACTATAAAAAAAGTTTCTCACAACCCAAAACGCGGTTCGGTCGCGGTTAACATTTTTTAACCCTCGTTTAAACTAAATTATTTGCGTAAAAATTCTTTCATCCGGCCCCAGGCTGTGGGAGGGTGATTTAGAGGTTTAGCGATCTCGAAATACTTATAAAAAATGTAGCCTGGAAACGTATAACCCGTAATACTAAATGAATCCTTAATCTTCTTTTGATTATATTAATTTTCAAATCTAACCTAGCTTAAGTTACATGTGAGTTGCGAATTGTATCCTAGAGTCTTTCACTGATTGTACATGAAGTAAACATTTCATTTAGTAATTAATATATGTAACTAATATTGAAATTTCCATCCATCGTCCAAACTAACCTCTGAGGTTAGTAGGACTAAGATTAGCCGCAATCAATAAAAAGCCAAACGTATTAAAAAGTGTTTTTGTTTTGTAATTGTTGTCATATATACCTATATATCCTTTCATTAAAAAAACTGTTATTTTCACATGATAAACAGATACTTCAAATCTACATATTTGTATACATTCTACAACCAACTACACTAATGCTAGGGATGTTTATGTATTTTGGTTATTATATAATGGAAATCCCTTGGTTAAACCAATATTGTAATTACTAAATATGTATAAATTTGAACGAATTAATTAACTGTTGATTTCTGTATGAATAAATAAATAAATAAATAATTCTATTATAAAATACTCGAAGTAGAGATTGTAGTCCGGTGAAGCCATTAAGACCTTGCTAGGAAAGGTAAGCCAATAATTACCATGTCACAACACAACGTATTAGCGATTTCTAAATCTGAGAAAAATCCACAGTACTATGTTTTCCCTAATCCCTCGTTGTTGTAGGTGGTAGAGCCACGCTTGTGCTATTATTGGTTTCAGAATGAATGGGTCGGATCTAGGGATGTTAAAAAATAATCGATTTTTAATTAAATCGATTTTTATTTTATTATAATCGATTTTTTATTGTCGATGTTTATTTTCATATTAATCGATTTTTTGAAAATCGATTATATAAATTACGCATTTTAATCGATTTTTATAAACATCTATGCGACGGATGAAAAAAACTCAAAATAAGTTCATTATTATTTACAATTGAAGAGTAAGCATAGTGAGATAATATGTTTGTAAAAATTTAAAATGTTTTCTAGCCGCAAAACACCTAAAAGCGGCTGGCGTAAGTATTTTATAACGAAAAAGAATAATACCACAGTAATATGCATGTCCTGTTCGATAGAATGAAAAATGTTGTAGTGAAACTACAAATTTAAAAAGAACATAGAATGAAAACATCCCACTGCCTTACAAGTAACATGAGTTACTATATCTTATAATGATTGTTGTGGTTCTTATGACAGCCAAATACCGCTCTCTGTAAAATTAAAACTTTTAATAAAACTAAAAAGGTTTGTCATGCGAGTACAACATGTTTACTAAAAATGTCTTATGGTAAACTCGACATCAATAAGTTTACAAAACTATAAATTATTATTGAAATTATTTAATAAAAAAAATTCTTCAATTTTAATTTTCTCAGTCACACTATGATTAATATGAAAATTTAAAAGAGAACTTCATTGTTTTGAATTTTACAGTTAGAATTAATAATGTTGTCATTTTGTTAGGATGTTTATAATTTCATTTTTATTACGATATAATGTTTAGTAGTATTGAAAATTTCTATGGTATTTAGTTTCTATATTCTTTACCTTGAAAGTTTAAAGGAACATTCACTTTTATTTTGTTTTGAACTGGTTATTTTTGATACGTATAATTTTATGTGATTCTTAATCTGATAAATTGTTATTTTAAATCTTTATGTTTATTATAGGAATATGGAAAGCATGTCTATTTTTAAATATTATAAAAATCGATTTTTGAAAAAATCGATTATTTATTTTCAATAAAATCGATTTTTAACAAATCGATTATTATTAAAAAAAAGAAAAATCGATTCCTAATTAATCGATTTTTTTCATTAAACTCACATCCCTAGTCGGATCGCCCGGGGTAGTACCACCCGTTCAAAGAAAACCGACGTTAAGTAATAGTGCTTGTGCTGTTACGTTTTGGTCGGTCACTGAGAGCACCGGAGGCCCACCTCCCCTCTTACTTTCCTTTCCCTCTTACCATTCCTCTTCCCCTCCCATTCTCCGCAAATACAGGTTGGCAACGCACTTGCTACTCCCGTGGTGTTGTTAGTGTCTATGGACGGCGGCGATCACTTAACATAAGGTGACCCGCCTTTTCGTTTGCCTCCTATTATATAAAAAAACATACAGTAGCATTTCAACAACATTTCTCAGGTTTAGGTTTCCTACCAATGTTTTCCTCCACCGCCAGCCGATAGTGTTACCAATAGAAATGAGTAAATGTACGTGAATACCGAAAATTTTATTGGTACATAGCGGAGGATGGACATCGGAATGACACCAATTAGACAACTACGACTTTTTTTACTCACATATAATAAAAACATATTTTAAAACAAAGTCATAAAAATTCGGATAGTTATCATTTTAACGCCTAATGTATGTCCATACGAAAATATTATTCGTTGTATTTAAAACGACCAGAATTTATACTATTCAATGTTTGCACGTTTTCAGATATTTTTAACGTTGACAGGTGAATCTTATATAACCTTTATTTATGACGCGGTCAATCTCTCTGGTTGCGATGATTGGATGCGGTGATGCGTAAAGAGATATTCCCGATCTCCTGTACCTTAATTGCGAACAAGCCGCTATCAGTGGAAACAAAAGATCTCGTTTGCTCGTTGTCATATCGGAAGCTAGTTTGTATATTTAGTTTGCTGTTGTATTGTTACTGTCATAAACATTACTACTACAGTGTTTATAGGTAGGTTAGTTTTTATAATTTCCAGCGGCTTTACACGCATTTTCTGTGTACGAATTAGTTTCGACTCTTTATTTTATGCCTATACTCTGTACTAATGTTTCCCAAACTTATTAGGTCATGCCCCACCTTAACATTTCGAAATTTTTTAGCCCCCCCCCCCCCCCCCATTTTTCATTCTCAGCCTTTAAAGATTGTTTTGTTCCCTTCAGAAATGCAAATGATAAATTTTAGGAAGAAAATACTATCAAACTGTTATCAAAACAACGTAAGTTAAATTTCAAAACATACTAGTGGGCGCCCAGTGGTCGACATTCGACCATAGTTATCTGATATTTTAAAGATTGAACTTTATTAGGGTTCTTTTGTCAAAGGGTCTTCTATAATCAAAGGCTTTCATCATGGCTACGCAGTTATTTGCCATGATCTTTAATTATACAAACATTTTAAAAAATCGATGTGTAAATGGAAATTGAAATCTATACTAATATTATAAAGCTGAAGAGTTTGTTTGTTTGTTTGGTTGATCACGCTAATCTCAAGAACTACCAGTCCGATTTGAAAGTTTCTTTTAGTGTTAGGTAGCTTATTTATCGAGGATGGCTATAGGCTACATATCATCACATTAAAACCAATAGGAGCTGAGCACTAATGAAGAATGTCTCAAAATCGGGCTATTTTGTAAGCTTCCGCTGCGTGTTAATGTCAGTATTATATGCGTTGCCATAGTAACGCGATAACATTCTATTGCAACTATTTTCATGGTTTATTTTGTATTTCTATTCAAAAAGTTTATTCTACGTTACTTTTGTTTCCAATTTTTAATTATACGTGCTACGTTTATATCGGAAACATTTCTAAACTTTATTTTGTGTTGCTATTCAAAAAGTTTAATAGTAATAATATTCGTCCAATAAGATAGTTGAAGGAATTAATCCATATTGCCAATTCTGAAGTTGTCAATATAGGTAGTTTTCTTTTACGTCCAAGATAATGTAAAGGTTTAAGAGCCAGATACTCTATATAATATTACGTAAATTTTTATCTTCTTAATTTTCAAGACCACAGAATTCATGCTTCGTGGTATTATTTTTCTTTAATTTCACTTATGCACATAAACGATCCATATTACATAAAACACTACCAATTTAATACAATATAGAGTCAAGAAAAACAAGATTTTGAATAAAATATAAAATGACAGACTAAAATTCCGCCAAAAACTCCTCAAAAACTTTATTTCTACGTTAGTTTTGTTCCCAATGTTTGATTTGTGATATATTACGTATAATAAAAGTAAAGTGAGTGTATTTTATATTGGGAATATATGTGATGCTACAAATATCAACATTTTTTTTTAAATTCTATCGATATGTTTGTTTTTTTTTTATTCCGGGTAATCTCCGAAACGGCTAGAACCTATTTGAACGAGAATTTTACGGGCAAATAAGTAATTAATTAGCTGTTTTATTTTAAGCTAGCGGGTTCAGCAGATGTCGCCCGCCCTGATAATAAGACAAACTATATCTATACATTGCCCAAGAATCATTTTATATATTGGTGAAAACGACATGAAGATGCGTTCTGTAGTTTTTGAACTTATCGCGAACATACCTATAGACAGACGTGGAATAGGACTTTGTTTTACACTATGTAGTGATAAACTGTTATCCGTGCATTCGTCGTTCGTGTGACGTGCGCTGTACTGGACTCCAAGATTTTTTTTAATGCCAAAAGGCAGCAAACAGGCTGACGGACCACCTGATTGTAAGTGGTTACTGTCGCCTATGAATAACTGCAACACCAAGGGCATCGCTGTTGTAATTGAAAGTCATATGTTTATATGTGATTTGAATTATAGCAAGGTATGATAATAACTTAATTATATCGACACTATGGACATATTATATCTATATAATAAAAGGTTTAACATATATTGTTCGATAATGTTTAGCTTAATATTTTCATTACTTTCTTATATAGTGTAAGTGAGCGCTGAGGGTGATATATAACAATTTGAAGTTCCAGTTATGTGGCTGATGATAAATCCCATCCCATTCGGTTCACTATTAGTATTCACATATATAATGTACACGTTACCTGTTACAGTAGATGATGTGCGTGTGATACTTACAAATATTTTTGAAAGAGTATTATTGTAATTTACACTAGATGTGTGATCACACTTTTAAATTTATTTAATATGTTTTTAAAAACGCGTGCGAACCCGCGGGTAACAGCTAGTTAATTATAAATTTGAAACAAAAATCACGTAGTAAAGCTCTCAAATTATAAGCAAACATAACTTTACGAAAATAAAGAAATTTATCACAACCCATGAAACAATTTTCAATTAATTTTACACGACACCATGGGCGGGTGGTATTTCTGGCTGATATTGAATTAAATGTAGTCTGTTCATTATGAGAAATAGTGATATGCCATGCCAGTATCATCGTTTGGAAAAGTAATGGATCCACAATAAAATCAAATGGTGAATCCGATACAAAGATGTTTTTAATACTACCATTAGCCTTTGAAAATAAATTCTTTTTTGTTGCTACATGAGGTTGAATTGCAACATTGTAACCGCGGAGATCTAAGGATTACTTCGGAACAAAATCCTTATTTTGACTATACAAAGTATTATTTGGCTCATTTTTTTTATTAAATCATCATTTGAAGTGAGTTCACCATAAAAATAATAAACATTACAATAATAGTTATATTTTATAATATAATTGTTTAATGTAGGATAAATAAGGGTAATTGGTACGTAAGAGTTAAAAAATACATACAGTCGAGCATATCAACCTCCTTCACAACCTCTTTTGAACTTCGTAATTATTGACGGCTGTCAAAATGTCTTTTTTATTTATATGTGTGTATATGTCGTGTAAAATTTAATCATTAGTGTGAGTAATGCTTATTTTAATTAATTTAATGTACTTCTAATGCATTTTATATGAAATAAATGGTTTCTGCACTTCTCCGCCATATTAACTTTAACTATACCAAATTTCAAGTTCACCCGTTAACGGGAAATAGTTTAAAAAGGGGTACAATTTTTTTGCTTCACGTATTAATATATAGATACCTAATGAAAAACTTACTTGACTTGACGACTCTAATTACCCAGTTGGTATTTTGGTAACGTCAAACGAAATTATACATAATAATTGATTACAGCAGTTTTTGAAAGAATTTGTCTTTTTTGTTAAATTTGTCACCGGCATTGCATTTAAATAACCCAAAGCGAAAGGGTTAAAGCCGTGTCGAGTCCATTTTTAAATTGCTCTCCTGGACTATTAAATTGCCCCCTGTGGGGCGTGGGCCCCACGTTGGAAAATACTGCTCTATACTAAAAAAACGTGTAGCAACTCCGGTGGTGCCGGCAGAAGTGAAAACTTGAACATTAACGTACATTTGTAATTTTTGGAATGGTTAGGGGATAATTTCGCATAAATTGCTTTATTCATCAGTATAAAAATACTATCATTTATTGCGCTAACGTGCACAAACATGACAATTTATGCTACATAAAAGATTAAACACTTCAGAACTATTACGATTATTTTACTTTAAAATGCTTATCTTATTGCGCGTAGCAGAGACTGTAGTACAAACACACGCACACTCGTGCAAGCGTCTTGCGCCGCTTAAACGAAACAGCAGAAGCAGGCATACATTTGTGCTGCGTAAATCGGCTCATTGCTTTAAGCGCTCGCTTTAGTAGTCCGGTGAAGCTGTTAAGGTCAATAGCGTAGTCAGTTTGAGAAAAAAAATGTTGTAGGGTAGAAAGAGAGCGGGATACTACTTTCCCTCCGCCCTGATGAGAATTTAAAATTTTTGACCCATCCCAAAAATTTCACCCCGTTCAACCCTTTTTTCATGACTTCAGGGCATGAATTTTCAAAAAATCTTTTCTTAGTGCCCATGTACCTACAGTGTAAAACGTACACGTATATTTTTGCGGCCCTAGTCCTGATACTTTGAAAACTAGCGTGCCTTTGAATTTCATAACTTTGTTGAAGAATATTTACAGGAATTCATAGATTATAAAAACACTTTTCAGTTAAATATATTTTTAGTTTTGTTAACACGCAACAATGCAAGCACTGTAACTTCACGTTAGTTTTCTGTGAGAGGGTGCTACTACCCCGGGCGAGCTAACCTATAATGCTGAAATAGCTCAGAAAGTGTTAACATGGACAGTAACACAAAAAAGGCGTATGCTGTCGATAATATTCATCTGATATGTACAATGGTAAAGGCAGGAATGAAAAAAATGTGATGAAAATTTTTTACAACGAGAATTCCTAGCGGATTATCGATAGCCTATGCAATACTTCGAGGGATATTAGAAGTTCAGAGCTCTTTTATACGTTTAAGATTGCAGTGGGTTCCGTCTCACGTAGGATTAGAAGGAAATGAGAGAGCCGATGTTTTAACAAAGGTAGCTTTAACAGAAGGTTCAGAGATAAGTATTCTTCCACACTAAACAGAATTATTGTATAAATTTAAGATACGATGTTATGACATGTGGAAAGAATATTTTGATTTGACTTCAAGAGAGAAGGGGATTTGGTACGGTACTATACAGTGTCAGCCTCCACCTGTACCGTGGTTCGCAAAGGCGAATATCAGCAGAACATTGATCACTTCTACTTTTAGATTATGGTCTGGAGACATTCCATCAGGGAAATTTAAATATCTTATGAAGATTATAGATTCGCCGATTTGCAACGAGTGTGGTAAGGTAGACGACATCCAGGATTTCTCGGAGGAGTGTAAAAAACATCAAATTCATAGGGTGTCTTTTATTAAAGAGTATAATATGAATATCGGAGATGTGGGTGTATATCACAGCATTCTGGTAGAACCAACATCGGACTGTTGTAAAAAAAAACTATGTAGTATATTTAGGTTTAGTAGTTAGTTTATTTGTGTTTTTAGATTTAAGAGTTTTTGTTGTATATAGATAAACATCACTGAACGCATGCACTATTAAAAATCGTGGTTGCTTAAAAAGACAATAACCTCATGTTAAATGAAGGCATCGGGATAAATTAATTTATATCCTAAAGGAGAAATGAATGTGACGTAAGTTACGATGGGACAGACATGTCTAAAGTGATAAGTTCCTAAAGAAAATAAAGAGAAAAAAAACGAGAATTCCTCATAATGAATGAACATAATGTTGGGTTATAAAGAGTTTTCACTGTATTTTATTCAACAACAGTATATGACTCTTTGCCATTTATTTTTAATAAAATACGTAATATGGCTACATTATTTAAAATAAAAAATTCGTTATAAACGTTGTAATAAGTATAAATTACACAAACATTTCTCGTATATGATCTGCCACACAAAACGTTGAATACAATATGTTTTCGTATAAAGTACCGTTTGCACATAAAATTTTATTTTTACGTGTCATATAGAAAGTTAATAATGTGAGATGAAAAGTGCGTCGCACTATTACTCCCGACCTCATAATAAAGCTTCTGTATTTTTATGAAAGCCAGACGGCAGCCGAAATTCTATTCATGGAGGTACTCAACAACATGATCGACCGCAATCCTGAACCTCATTCTTATTCAGTTTCTCTGTTTTTACAAGATTTTAAGCGTATTTTTTATTCTGTTTGAACAGTTAAAATCATAATAAGTCGAGACTTAAAAGCACTTTCTTAAAAATACCATTAACATTGACGATAATGAGGTTGCGAGGATAATCACCCCTGAACTAAAATGCCAATTGTGTTATAAGGCCGAAGTTGCGGTAATATAATTTATTTTCTAAATAAACTCTATAATAATCGCTATAACCATTATGATTTAATGGCTGCCCATAGTGTTTAACTCATAACCCGAAAAATGATAAATTACCCTCCACGCGACGAACGTTGTACAAGCTTTAATAATTCATATTGTTCGTTGCTATAATATTTGCTACAAATAATTTGGGTCTTCGGTTAAAAAAAACCGAAGTTTTTATTGAAGAAATTTTTTTTTGCTACATGTGTTTTTAATGTGTAGAATATTTAAAGATAGTGTGAAATAAAACTTACTGGTACATAGGTATGATTGCTATACTTATATCTTCACCATCTATACTAATATTATAAAGACGTAAAGTTTGTGAGATTGTAGAGGGTAATATCTGGATTTACTAAATCGATTTTGAAAATTATATTACCAATACAAAGTCACGTTATTTGTGAGTGTCATAGGCTATTGTTAACCCGAATAAAGAAAAAGACTATTTTGTAGTAGTCAGATTTAAAAAGAAAGTTGGAGAAAATTTTTTTCTTATGAACACTGCTTTAACGATGAGAGAAATTTGATTGAGTTTTCCCTAGAAAAAGTTATAGAGCTTGATAATATCTACAAAGAAGTCAGGGACAGCATCGGTTTTTTTTTTTTTTTCGAAATGTCTACGCTATTGACCCAGTAAGGTCTTAACAGCTTCACCGGACTACGTACAAAAAAGTTAAATAATTGGTTTAAAAAGGTTTCCTACGAAATTCACCGCGCTCGCCCGGAGTAAGATCGTGTTATCCTTTTTTCGCAAGTGTAACCTAACCTAACCAAAGCGAGACAAAAGAACAAGACGGCGAACATTCACCGAGAGATCTTTTTAAAGCAAGCGTTCAAAACGTGTTTAACTTTTTTGTAATAACACCGCATATGTCTAACTTTTATATTTAAGTAGATAACAAAAAGAAGTTTTTTATATATTAAAAAATAATTTAAATCGTTAAGTGATGTTTTTTGGTCATATTATCAACAACAATTATGAATTCTTATCAAAATACATAGCACTCAGTACTAACCGAGTTACATTCATAATTCCATCACAAAGAAAAATGTTTACCTCCCAACAAAGTGGATACAGATCAGCTAGTTTTTAAATAAACACAACCTAGTAATATCTTTATACATCTTCTTTTGAATATACACATGTATAAGAATTCACTCGTATGAAAACATCGTATGCTTCAAGTTACGAAGTTTTTGTTTTATATGAATATTAAGGCATTTTATGTAAATCCGGATTTGTTCTACAATATATTTAGCATCGTGTCTTGTACAAGAGGCAGAATTCATATTATATGTATATACTACAATGTAATATATTGTATACTAGCTGTTCCCGCGGCTCCGCACGCTTTGTCTTTAATTGTATTAAAGAATTTTAAACTTGTGAGACTATATACAATTACAGAAATGCACTTTAACAAGAATTCTAAGTACGAAACGCACGCCACTTACAGGAATATGTAATGTATACAATAATTGTATAAATATTAACAATGTACCTAGTGAGATTTACCATCAGCGACATATTTGGGATTTTAAACCCACCATATAACTATCTTCGTGCTCACTTACACTGTGTAAGGAACTAATGAAACAATAACTTAAAATATTATCATAAACTTAACATAATCATTACTTTGTCACTTAATCCCTAAAAAAAACATACTTTGTCATTATAATTACGATTTTGTGTCTATATAAAAAATAAATGCTTGTCTGTTCTACAAGAAATTGTATTATAAAATCTTATTAGGAAGACCTCTTCTATCTTCAAAGTTACTAATAATTATAATACAGAATTATAAACAATTAGTTGATAACTATTCCTCTAATTAATAATAAAGAATGAGTTCAAATCTTGCTAAATTTCATACAGACAAAGTCGCGGGTAACAGCTAGTCTAAATTAAAATAGGCTATATTACTTGTTATGATGCTCAATATCTGTTGGTGAAAGTTTCGTGAAAATTAGTCCACCCGTTTTCGAGATACAATTGCGGACGAAGCCGCGGTTAACACTTAGTCTAATTTAAAGTAGCTTATGTTACTCGCTGTAATTTTAGCTATCTGTCAGTGAAATTCCCGTCAAAATCGGTTCAGTCGTTTCGGAGATTACCCGGAACAAACAGACAGACAGACAGACCGACAAAAATTTTAAAAATTAGATTTTTGTTATCAGAAGCGTTTATACTTTCGTACGTAATCAGTGAAAAAATTCTATTTTGCTGTTACAGACTCTTCATTTTTATTATATGTATAGTGTAAAAATAGTGTATTTAATTATTTTTTTTCGTTTCGTTCCTGTTTTAGGTTTCACATTTACTTAAGTTATTTGTTTTAGAATATATTAAGTACGTCGTTAACACCTATAATTAATATTGCACTTATATCAAGTCTTCATGTTATGTACTAGTGTAGCGTAAATCTTGTTGGTGTTTCAAAATAAATAAAATAAAAAATGTAACCATACCAAGTGGTCGTAATTCAACCATAATTAATTTATCTTTTAAGTTTCAATATTATTACATTTTTGAAGTATATGCTTTTTAGCGGGAGATAAACTTATGAATTCATGTCATGACATACTAGAAAGCGTGACCGACCGTATTGAGCTTGTGCGGTTTGCATTAAACTAGCGTAATATAGCGGCCTAAGTGCGTCTAATATTTATATTTTGTATTGCGAAAATACAGCCAATTATATGTTTTATGGCCTAATAGATTGTATATAATTATTGTTCGTCGTGTCAATAATGTGAAAACCAGAGTACTGATAACAGTTTCAGCTTTAAAAATATTGAGATTTAAATAATTCATGCTTTAATTAATTTAAAAAGAGAACACAGAATCCATTGTTTTGGGTTTTTACTTCTGTTGGTCGGTCATATCTGTCACTTTTGATGTTACTTATGACTGGTCTGACTTTTTTTTTACCAAAATCTGTATGACGAATTAGTATGTAAAATAGATGGATCGGATCCAAAATTCTTATTGATAACAACTGTAAAGCTCGTCACTGAAGAAAATAATAAACGCACGTGATAAATCGAATCAATGTTCACACGTTGAAATCCTGACGTTAAATAACGAAATTTTTGGAATTTGCATACATTATACTTACTTAAATTGCCAGCGATATCACCCGACTGTGAATAAAAACGACATGAGGGAGTCGAAAGCTAGGATATGTTCTAGGAGTATATTCATGTCGAAAAGATACAGTGGATTTCTCGGTGTTTGAAATAGCTAATACATTGTAGGCTTACGTGGTCAATATAGTAATCCGGTGAAGCTGTTAAGATCTTGCCAGGTCAATAGCGTAGTCATTTCGAAAAAAAGGTCAATATATTCATTAGGGTGGCCAAAGTTTGTATGATTTTTTTCTAACTCATAGAATTAAACGGAATTTTCTGAATTAATTATCAAAAACTGTAAAAATAAGATTTTCAATTAAACGTTGATAATAAATTTCTTTGTAAATCTCAATCTAGACAATCAGGTTTATATTATCTTTTACAGTTTTTGATAATAAATTCAGAAAATTCCGTTTAATTTTATAAGACAAGATGTATAAGAGACCATTTTTGAAGTGTTTAACTTCCTACCAAATTATACATAGCCAATTTTATACATTTTATTTGTTCATGATTTACGATTCATAGGCAAAAAATAAATTTGTCTGAAAATGGTGACATTTACGATAAAGAAGTAAGAAACCCTTTTTATTTGTAGACCGTTTGATTTCCTACAAAAAGGACACTGAATTTTGCTGCTAAATCAATTACTAACGGAAGTAAGTTTTTTTTTTCTCTTGGACTAAGGAGAAAATGAAAAACTGTAATGCGGAGGACCTTCCTATTAAAATTAAGAACTCATTTTTGGTGAGAATTCTCTAAAGGTGTCTGGCAACCCATTTTTCAGAATGACTATGAAAAATATTAATTTTTTTTGGCTCACCCTAATATTCATACATACCTCTCTCGCTTTCTCATACAGGCAGACATTATTAGGTTTAATAAGTATTGATTCTGCATTCAGTACACGCAATATGTAAAAGTTAAGAACTTTGAAATTCTCTTCAGTTTTTCCACAGATCATAATTTTATAATTTGTCTCATTAGGATTATATTGGTATATTAGCTGTGCCCACGACTCCGTTCGCATAAAACCTAATGTAAAAAAACAGTTACTAATAAAATCATCTGAATGATTTAGGTCCATTTACTTTTCTCACATACTTAAGTCGTGTCCTCATTAAAATTACAATAACATTAGGTAGAGTAAACCGATTTTATTGAAACTCAGACTAAATGTTACCTAAAAATATGCTTTACGAGTTTCATCATGAATTTATACTTTAATACATAATTTAGTACTTTAGCAGTGATGAGTTTTCAAACAGACAGATACATAGACAGCAAATGGACAGACATTTCTAAAAATGATTGATATATATTTTATTACTTATTCCAAGACTACTTCCTACTTCCTACAATTTGGACAAAATCTAAAAGTAGATACACGTTAGATTTACATCTTTATTATATGTATAGATAAAAATATTGTAAATAATCTTTATATAAACATTATGGTGTGCGCTGAACACAAAAATAAACATAATACTCTGTTGACCTCAATTACCGGATACTAAGCTAACAGATGTACCCTCACATCACCCATTAACTGAGAACTTTGTTTAATTAGACTCTTTGCTGTGTCGTCCGTGGTCAGTCGCTTATCTGCTGTCCACTTATTTTCGTAAATAAGGTGAAATGTATAAATCTATATGTTAATACGTGAAGCAAAATTTTTGTAACCTTTTTTAACCTATTTCCCGTCAACGGGTGAACTTGAAATTTGGCATAGTTAAAGTTTATATGGCGGAGTCCGGAGAAGTGCAGAAAGCTGTTTTTTTATATAAAATGTATTAGAAGTACATTAAATTTATTAAAATATGCAACTACTACTCACACTACTACTCGAATTTTACAAAACATATACACACATGTAAATAAAAAAGACATTTTGACAGCCGTCAATAATTACGAAGTTCAAAAAAGGTTGTGAAGGAGGTTGCTTTCTAACCATTTTCATCCTAGATTCAACAATGATATTTTAAAATATAACTATTGTTGTGATGTTTATTATTTTTATGGTAAATTCACTTCAAATGATGGATTAATAAAAAATTGAGCCAAATAATACTTTGTGTAATCAAAATAAGAATTTTGCTCATAAAAGTAATCCATGACATAGACCTCCGCGGTTACAATGTTGCAATTCAACCTCATGTATCAACAAAAAGGATTTATTTTCAAAAACTAATGGTAGTATTAAAAACGTCTTTGTCTTGGATTCACCATTTGATTGTATTGTGCATCCATTACTTTTCCAAACGATGATACTGGACATATCACTATTTCTCATAATGTATTCATTATGACTATAATATAACTACATTTAATTCAATACCACCCAGAAATACCACCCCATGGTGTCGTGTAAAATTAATTAAAAATTGTATCATGGGTTGCGATAAATTTCTTTATTTTCGTTAAGTTATGTTTAGTTAAAATTTGAGCTTTACCACGTGGTTTTTGTTCCCAATTTATAATTAATTTTCATTTTCCTTTACACATAGATTTTTTTAATGATTATATAATAAAGATCATGGCAAATGGCAAATAACTGAGTAGCCATGATGAAAACCTTTGTTTATAGAAGTTGACAAAAGAACTCTAATAAAGTTCAAACTTTAAAAAATCAATTAACTATGGTCGAATGTCGACCACTTGGCGCCCACTAGCTCTTATAAATGTTTGTTATATTAACGATTGTGACGTCTGGAAATGAAGCTCCTCTCTTTTCATCCACTAAAAACGATGTCACTATTTATGTTTTATAAAAATATATATTATAGCATTAAGCGATAAACCAGGTCGAGTTTCTTGGCAGTTCTTCTTGATAACTGGGTTGTTTTCCGAAACGGTGGTAGCATTGATTTTAAATGGCACCATCGCAGGGCCTAAATTGTATAAAGGATATTTTGATTTTTATTTTACAAGATTAGACGTACTTTATACTTGAAAATTTTGTTTATATACATATATAAAGTTTTTTCAAAATCTATTGAAAAGTATTTACGAGAAATAGTAACAAACATCAATTCTTAGAAATATCTTCGTTTATTGTGATAATAGAATATATATCTTCTTCTTAGTATTACCAAAACATTGTTATTGTAGTTTTACTTCGCACGTACATTAACAAATTTTAGTATTCCCAATAGAAAGCTTAATATAAA
The DNA here is from genome assembly GCA_014332785.1 of Antheraea mylitta. Taxonomy (NCBI): domain Eukaryota; kingdom Metazoa; phylum Arthropoda; class Insecta; order Lepidoptera; family Saturniidae; genus Antheraea; species Antheraea mylitta. The sequence continues at coordinate 961,200 of JACEII010000024.1, read as the reverse complement.
ATTCCTTTGAAGCTTTGAATAAAACGTCCTATTAATTTCTCTTTTATGATATAGATTAAATTATCTCTATGCCTTCATTCAATATCAGGTTATTATTTTTGTTAAGAAGCCACGATTTTTGTAAGTACCTCGCGTTCAGCGATGTGTATTTTCTTTATATAGAGAAGGGGGGCAAGCGATTATATACTTTTGCGCAAGGCAACACAAACGAAACTGCGAGTATCAACCAGTTTCATACAAAAAATCTTGACGACGCGACAGCTGTGTACGAATTAAAACATTTAATCACTTCTACATCAAACAGTTTCATACAAAAAAAAAATCGACGACGCGACAGCTGTGCATGGATTAAAACATCCAATAGATAGATTACAAATAACGCCATAAACGCCGAGCGCATCATTTTCTACATACAAACATCCATAGATGTAAGATTATTGAAATAGAATACATTTTCAAAATTTATGAATGTAAACTTGAAAGATGTAAAAAGATATTACTTTAAAAACACTCTGAAAGGCAGACTGATTCGAACAACGCGTTCCCTACCTGCACTTTGTTCCGTTTTCCGTCGTACATTGTTATTCAGAAAATATACAATTATTCAAAATACCCTTTAACATTCACCTTTGTGTCGCAAATATTTTATGTAGAAAAGCACCTTTTGTGATATCCACGTATAATATTATGTAGAAACATGGTGTAGTTATTAGCGTATCAGCTGTAATATTATGTCGTCGTTTAAATGTTAAAATTAGTGATATATTACCGACAACCTCAAAATAAGAGGCTTGTTATGATTACGTGTGATGAAATCATAGCATATGTGTATTGCATTTTCTAAACCGGTCTGACTAGCTACCACTCTTAAATTAGAAATCCATAGCTAAGCAACTATTGGTGTGTTCCGACACCTAGACTTGAAAGTATTTTCCTTTTGGTCGTCACTTTTGGTGGTAAGACTACGCTGAAGCTATTACTGGTATAAATAAATCGGCTCGCCCGGGGTAGTACCACCCGACCCATAGAGGACCAACGTGAAGTAACAGTGCTTGCATTGTTGCACTTAGTTCAGTCAGTGAGAGCGCCGAAGGCCCACGTCCTCTCCCTGCTTCTCTCCTCTCCCCCTCCCCCTTCCCCTTCCCACCATTCCCCAAACATAGATTAGCAACACACTTGCGACTCCCTTTTTGTTGCTAGTTGTCTATGGATGGCGGCGATCACTTAACATCAGGTGACCCATCTGTTCGTTTGTCTTCTATGATATAAAAAGAAGTTAGTCACTTTCTAGATTCAACGTGTTTACAATCTTAAACCATCGTCATTTAAGATCAGATGAGATTCTGATTGAACGTTAAAACCTATACGATGTTATTACATAAAAGTTAAATAACTATTGAATACTTGCTTAAAAAGGTTATGTTTTAAATGCACCGCTCTCGCTGAATGTTCGCAATCTTGCTCTTTTATCTCGCTTTGGTTAGGTTATGTTAGCCTTGCGAAAAAAGGATAACGCGAACTTGCATCGGGTGAGCGCGGTTCATTTAGTACGAAACCTTTTTAAAGCAAGTATTCAATAGCTATTTAATTTTTTTGTTATAACACCGATACTGAAAAATAATTATGAAAATATGTGAATTGTTATGCTATTCCTATGTGCTAATGGATGCTACGTCACACATCTTGGAAAGCACAATGTAATTCACCGGTAACAAGCTGCTATTCTTTGTCAATAAATCTTTATATACCTTCTACTTTAAAAACTGTATGGAAAAGTAGATACATAAACGTGCAAAAATTAAAGATACTCGTGAAATAAGAGAAAATAGTTCAATAACGTTCTTTAAGATACGGTCAACCAAATATATACGTTCATACATCCAGGAAGTTTGTCCCAAATATACATAACTTTTGACTTGAAATTAGATTTACATTGTTTTGCTGCTTACATAGTTGTTGTCAATCTAATCCTGATATAGATGCAAATTTGAATTTGTCTATTTGTTTGTTTGTTACACTCTCTGGACTTAAATGTTTATCATGAAATTTTACATACACTTTGTCTGGGGCATAGAAAAGTACATAGAGTGTATATATTTCATCCAGAACAAAGTATTGCTTCAGAGGAATAAATTAAATCTTTATTAACCGCCGAGTGCCGTAAATACTCGCCCTAGTAGTCCGGTGAAGCTGTTAAGACCTTGCTAGATCAATAGTCACTTCGATAAAAAAAGATTTTTTTATAAAATGTGCGAGTTCACGGGAAAAAGTTAGTTTTCTCTACAAATACTTTCACGCTTTGTCATTGCTACGTAAACAAAGTACTACGTATAAAAAAAAATAAGTATTTAAAACATTCATAAAACCATGAAAGTAGTTTTTTGAGTATGAATACTAAGAAAATTAAATTATACTATTGTGGCTTTGAGTGAATTTCTATTGTAAGTGGATTGCGTTCAGTGATAAATCTCATAATAAATTGGAACGCGAAATTTGTTCTTCATGTCGTGAAATAAAAGAAAATGGCGCCTTCTGTTTCGTCCTGCTATCGAATTATCTCGCGCCACCGGTTCCCTTGATGGATACCTACATGTTTTCTTATGTGTACACACTGTGAGGATATAATAACATTATTCAATAAAAACACTATATCTTTCACGAACAATGTATCTATGCTATATATTATGGTACATATATCTTGAAAATATTTGCCTACAGTTTTGCGGTAATCATGTAACTTTATTTAATACAATTTACGTCTTGAATTGGAGTTTTTATGTATTCCAGGTATTTCACTTTTGAATATAATAAAAATAAGAATAACAAACGTTTCCGTAAACGTATTTTGCAGGTGGATTTCTTTCTATTACTATTTTCAGATTTAACTTTTTCATGTACATGTTATGCAAATAAAATCAAACGTTTTTGTAGCAGTGATATGTGGCAAGGTTCAGTTATTTCAGGGCTGAAATACTTAATTTAAGAAATCGTTTTTCTTTTTTTTTCGAACTAACCGCTGTTGGCCTGACGAGCCTTGACAACTTCATCAGGCTTTTTAGCCAAGCACTTAAAAATCTCAGACGTATGGCATCCTCAAGTGTGCCAAAGTAGCTGAATCTCGGCTTGGGTGGTTTTGTCATAAATGCCACCGCTTGACGCTACCGAGGGGGGCTGCGGCAAGTTGTGGAAGCGGAATTCATCACCAGACCACGGCAGGATAATCTGTGGTTGGCAAGCGCGTGCGCGACCACGAACTGTTTAAAGAATCGGAGAGAGCAATTTGATATCATTGACATTTGATCTAAATAATGTGATGAGAAGTCGTTTATCTTTTATCAAAATCGGTGCAACTGTTTTCGAGATTAGCCCTGAGAAATAACAGACACTATAAATTGATTTAAGAAACTTAGAAATCGACCGTTCTGTATTCTTCCAACTGTTTTGTGATACCGTATCGTAATACGTAAAAAAATATTTCGACACCCGGATTTACATATGATGTTTTCTTTAATCGCCTGTCTGAGGTGTTGTGAACTAAACTCATATTAGTTGTAGCGGCGTTTTCGAAAATATTAAGTATTTCAACCGCTATGCCGACGATCCTCTCTCACCACTAATAAGGCAAAGAACAAACTCACTCACCTGATGATGGTTTAAGGCCCAGACCGTGAAGCTCGAGCACGTATCCGTTACAGTGCCATCCACGGGGCTCATATTTATTTATTAAATTACAAGTGGATAAAGCAACAGTCGACAGTCAACAATAATAAAACAATAACAATAATAAAAAGAATTGAATTAAACTGAAGACCTAAAACGCTTTATCACATAAAAACTTAACTTACCCTATTCATAATAATAAGAAAATAATAATAATCGTATAATACTAAATATTTAGATACATTGAATTCAAATATATATATATATATATAGAAAGAATAAACGAAAAACATATGAATGTATCAGCCGCTTAATATATGATTGTTCGGCACGGCAATATACACTCAGTATTTCATGAATAAGCGTTAAATAACACGAGCCGCACGGCATGCACAATGTACAGTTTTTGTATAAGAGTTTTAGAACAGTTGTATGAAAACAATCAAACACAGCGATGAGCGAACTTTCTGGTGATGCAGTAGTACCGATGTCGTTCAAACAGTAACTACTACCGTATGAAAATTGTGTTATGTTGGCAGCAGTACAGACCTTTATTTACACTAAGTGACTAGTCGTGAGAACCATTACCCGTGATTGGTGTTTGAGAATATATCGGTGAATCAGCCCAAATATTAGTAATTACATCAGAGTTCTAAATATAGTACATATACAGAGGCATATATAGAACATATATAGAACCTGTACATGTAACATAAATATTTTATGGAAAATGTAAGTAAATAACACGAAGCATTCGCTTTCAAAGATTGGTCTTAACTGCGAATCGACTAAATGGATTTAATAGTGGATTCCAACTACTCTGATGCAATTATCCATGGAAAGTGTTTTTAAAGGAAATGGTATTTTATTTTACCGTTTTAAATTTCTTTTCATTTTTTTAAGCTTTCACAATATTTGCAAATGTTAATTCGGTCCATAAATATTCCATATTTAGATCACAGTCATGTCTTGTTCTAAATGTCTCAGACGTTACGTATACATTATAGTATTACTTAGGATTAATTAAGATATCCTATTTTTAGTTTCTCGTTTATAAATTTGATGTATATAGTATTAGGACTCACGAATATCGTAATATGGTAATATCATATTTCTGATAACTATTCCAATTCAAAAAACATTAAGGAAAGATACTGATTATAGCTACTTGTATAAATTTAATGATTTGCCATTACGGAGCAGTAAGAGCTTTCATTGTAAGAAAAATTGTTAAATAGATGGAAAAATTGATACCATTCAATGAGCTTGTAATCTGTCTTTGTCACTAGTATAAAGGGAATATAAGTTTGTTCGGGAAGCGATTTTCTGCTTATAGTGGTTTCGGGACTTTGTGGTGATTTAGCAAAACATAATCCGAATTTCAGGAGGTTCCGTATGAATAAGGCCATAACGTTAATCCTCACAGTGTTGATGGCGTTGTTTGGAGATTAATCGTTATTAATAAAGGATTTTCCTTCGCTCCGTATTAAAGGAAAAATTTGTAATATTTTGTAGACATAAACAAAAACATTCAATATCTTTTGGGCACGTCTAAAAAAAGTAATATTTTCAAAGTTTTCGTGATGGTATTAAAAGAAAATCATCATAGTCTTTTGAACCAAATGAATTTTACGACTTAAGCGAGATAAATAGTTTAATCAAATGTATCTTGAAATACATCTAAAAATAAGAACTTTGACCGTAACTTAAGATATGAGTTCGTTATAGAAAAATATATTGTAATAAAATATATTTTAAATCAAAACCTACTCTAATCTATACTATAATAATAATATGAAGAGGTAAAGTTTGTGAGTTTGTGACGTTGTAGAGGGTAATTTCAGGAACTGCTGGCCCGATTCGAAAAATTCATTCGTATTATATAGCTCATTTATCGAGGAAGGTTATTGGTTATATATCATTACGATAAGACCAATAGAAGCGGAGCACCAATAAAGAATGTTTCAAAATCGTATTTTTTTCCTCTTGAGAGCTTCCCCTGCGTGTTAGCGTTAACCCAAAGAACCTTTTCCATGCGAACGAAGTCGCGGGCAGAGGCTAGTATATTATATAATTTTGATGTAATATCATTTTCTGTTTTAACTTACTATCATAAAATATACGTCTAGAGAAGGTATCTAAAAAGCAATATGTATGGATTGAGTGTCAGTGTAAATAAATGAGCACAATTAAATCGTTTTGAATAATTCTCTTTTTATTCTATTTCTGTAATTTCAATGTAGGCTCCTTTTAATCTACATCATTTATCTCTATTCGGTCCGACCTGTATCTACTTCAATTTTGCTGCTGTTACGATGTCGTTGCGACAACGCATTTGTGGTTTTCCTGTACGACGTCTCTCTTCCTGTGTTATTAATTCAGCAACTTTATGGCCTATGTATCTATCCCACTGCAATTCCAAATTTATAATTAATTTGACAATGTCTATAAATTTATATTTTTTAACTAGCAAAAATTTTAATTTTTTATGCTCCCCTATATTCTACTATTGGTAGAAATTTATTTATTCTAAACAATTGAGAACTTAGGTTTCTTTGGTATTTATTTTGTATATTATCTTTCATGTTTTATTTACCAATTATGATTTTACCCGATTAGGCCTCCCACGGCAGCGGCTCAAGCCTAGGTTCGATCCCTCGGTAGGGAGCCCTTGAGTGCGTTGCTTGCGCGATACGGTGACACACAAATATACATCTACTGCTGCTACTGCTACAACACTACACGATAACCCCCACACACGTGCACGCCTACGCCTTTTTCCCTTATCGAACTGAAAAACTCTCAATTTTCCGATGATAAATATATGGAGGAGTTGTTGAGGCGTGTATGCTTGTACACATATATGTTTCAACAACTCATACACATATGAATAGTTAGCTAGGTTAGCTAAGATAGGTCGCGATTTTGCATGCAACTTGGCTGTTAAGCCAAGCCGAGATGTGTCGTGCACCCTTGAGCTGGTTGCCAAAATAAAATCGGCTGAGTGCCTTAAACACTCGCCTTAGTAGTCCGGTGAAGTTGTTAGGACCTAGCTGGGTCAACAGCGTAGTCATTTCGAAAAAAAAAAACAATTACGTGAAGCGGTTTTCAAGGAATTCGTTTAAATATAACATTTTCCTTTATGTTCGTATCTTCTCGATTCTATCTAAGATATGACGTCCTCGGAAATATTTTAACAGTTTGAGTATTGACTGGAGGGTATAATAATAAGCCATTTAAAACTTTCCTCGACAGTTGAGCAACAATATCCTACCATAACACTGGCCATTAAGTCGTCATGTCGTTAACTTAAACAATAATTTACCATTAAACTTGAAACATTTACGGTCGCTATGTTTTATTGCGTCACTGAGTTCTGTAAATCTACGATAAAAGATACACTATGCAATTACTTCGATAGACAAAGATAAAACTACATGAAAACGAACTTAGTTGACTATTTCGTTCTTCTCCCAGACGTTCGAAATCAAAAAATTGAGTATGAGTTTACACGTGGAAGCTTTAGAAGTGAAACTTGGTATTCTGATTAATATTTAAGGAAATTAAATAAATTCAATATGGAAGTGGTAACCATTAGTTTTCGGCATACTTTTTTTTAACTTTATTTTTGGCAACCAATCTTTCAGATTATTACTGCCATTGTCGTATAGTTAATAATATTACAGCGTCGTTTGATTATTTCAATATTCTAACAAGATGGTGACTCCCTTGTTAGAACCTTCCGTGGAGTTTTCCTGGCATCTCAGAATTTTATACTCCGTGGTATTAGTTTTCATTCACTTTGCTTATGTACAATAAACTAACAATATTACGTAAAACACTAACAAGTTTACAAAATATAGAATCAAATTACACAAGATTAGAAATAAAATATATTATAAATTACTACATGACAAACTAAAATCCCGCCAGAAACTCTCTTCGGCATACTTTTGTAATAGTATAATATGTATTAACAATGTTAATAATACAGAACACAGAATATTTTTAGAAGTACACGATAGTCATTACGGATCAACACAAAATAATATGCTATAGATTTCAATGTGTATCTCTCTCGCCCTCTTTTTGTATATACTTGGTGTACATTAAAAATATACTATCTCATTCTATCACAGCCTGAAAACTATATATACGTTTAAAGCTATCTTTTTTTCGTTTTATAAAAACCAATTCACACCCTCCCAAAGAAAGTTTCATTACAAAACCGTTTACTGAAAATGGAGAAGATTTCTATTTATATCATTGATACATCAGTATCTACATAATAATAATCTGTGAAGCAAAACGTTGTACCCCTTTTTAACCGATCTCCTTGAATGGATGAAATTGAAATTTAGCATAGTTAAAGCTTATATGGCTATATAATAGTTTATATAAACTATTTATTTTATATAAAATGCATTAGAAGTACATTAAATTAATTAAAATATGCATCACTCACGGTACTGCTTGAATTTTACACAACATATACACACAGGTAAATAAAAAAGGCATTTTAACAGCCGTCAATAACGAACTTCAAAAAAGGTTGCGAAGGAGGTTACTATGCTCGACTGTATGTACTTTTTTACTCTTATGTTCCAATTACCCTTTTTCATCCTACATTCAACAATGGTATTATAATATATAACTATTATTATAATATTTACAACACGACTTACGTTCCATACCTAACATACACTTTGAATTTAACTGGGCAATTGCAGGTTATTTTTACAATAATATAGTAATTTTAACATGAATGTCATTGCATGTCCTTAGAAATCGATTGGTCAAATTGTAGGTTAGTAATAATATGCTATGTAAATTCATAATATATATAATATATATATACACATTAATAATTAATTAATAAACAATTTATTTTTAGTACATTTATGGAACCACTGAAACTATTATTCTCTTTGGTTTTATTGGATGTTAAAATCTTTAGGTGACAGGAGTGCTTTTATTCCATGTCACTTGACTTCATGTTGTCATAAGAGTTTACCACCTGTTTTTTGTTTCAAATTTATACTTAATTTCAATTTTTATTTACACATAGTTTTTTTATATTTATATAATTAAAGATCATGAAAAATGGCAAATAACTGAGTAGCCATGATGAAAAGCTTTGATTGTAGTAGTATTAATTACCCTTTGGGGAAAGAACCCTAAAAAAGTTCAAACTTTAAAAAATCAATTAATTATAGTCGAATGTCGACCACTGGGCGTCCACTAGTATGAGTACATAATGCACTTGTCTGCCGAACTATATTAGTACTATTACCTTGTTTGTTAATTTACATTGAGTATGTTTTTTAATTATTTGTCGAATATCAATTTATATTAAGACATTACAAATTTTCATATATTTTGTTGAGTAGGTACACATGTTCTATTCAAAGTAATAAAGAGGGTTCAAACATACTTGATGAACCATTAACTTTGTAATGTTCAAACCGCGTTTAATTCCCTTCGATATTACGTCGCCTTTTATAGCGAATTTAAATTTGTGATGTATATTTTACTAAGACTACATTTTATACAGCAATATGTAAATATATATAGAGTGTGCTAGGGTCACATCTATACTAATATTATAAAGAGGTAAAGTCTGTGAATTTGTGAAATTGTAGGGGGTAAATATCTGGATCTCCTTAACCGATTTTGAAAATTCTTTTACCAATAAAAAGCCAAGTTATTTCTGAGTGTCATATACTATTTAATAACACGAAAAATTAAAAGACTTTGTTGTGGATGTCGGATTTGGAAAGTAAGGCGGAGGTAAAACAATCGAACGAAATCGTTTCTTACGAATGCTGCCTTAACGATGAGAGATATATGACTGAGTTCTAGAGAAAAGTTATAGAGCTTGATTATAAAAAAGTCATCATTAGTCCAACGAAGTGGGCGTTACTCAGCTAGTGTTTAATATACTTAGTTTGAAATGTCACCACATTTTTATTAATAATGTGCCTTGCAATACAGATAAAATAATTAAAAGAATAAAATTTTTATTTGAACTGATTGGCTAAATTATCTGTTCCATGCGTCGCGCGTTTTCTGTGTTTTTTTTTTTCGAACTGACTACGCTATTGGCCTTAATTCTTTGGCCTTTACAGCTTTACCGGACTACTGTTTTCTGTGTAAAATCCTGTATTTTTAAAGCTATTAAAGTCTAGAAGTTTTTCGGACAATCTGTAGACATTTAGAAATTAGTATAGAGTTTTATGAGGCTAAAATAATTTATTTTATACTTTTTTATTAGTTATAAAAATATGGTATATATTTATTAATAAAATTCTACATTAGTATACTTTTAAATTAAATAACTCTGAATACTCAAGTAGATTAAATTCTGAAATTATATAACTTTCAAACCCTTGGAGAAATTAGGTCACCAAATCATACTCGAATAGTTAATTTCCTGGTTTCTCTAATCATCTACTGCGGTTCTTGTTGAATTTATAATTAAACACGTAAGAATAAATAGAATGTATTAGATATTAAAACAAACTATAATTTGCAAAAATAGTAAGCGTAAAATGAAGTCTTTACCTTAACAATCATTATATTAACATTTGTAATTGTATTACCAAATGATTAATAATTTTGCTTTTAACAATTCTCCTTGAAAGATATTATGTATTTACGAAAAAAATATGTGTGGAAGAACAACCGTGATTGTTGGCGGCACGGCATAAAGAAATTCCTTTTGAAGTTCAGCAGTATTCTTACATATCTTTTTTACAATTTTTATTTTCCTAATCTGCAACATCTGATTTTCTCAGTTCACCTCCTCAACGTCGTGAGATTATTGGTTCAATTTTGTATTAACTGGATTTTCTTTCGGTAATTGATTATTGAATAATAAAGGATTTTCTCAAAGTAATGCTCCTTTCACTTCTTCGTGGCCGACAGATTTGTGTTTTAATTTGGAGTATTGCTTATCTTAAATCTAGTATTAATATTACGAGTATTCTTATCATAGTCTAATTATAAGATTAAGATATATTTTATTTAAATAATGGATCAATGATAGTCTGTTTAGACACCACGTCATTCAACCTAGTTTCTAATTATACTATAAGTTTGAGCTTTCGATGAAGAAAAATATCATAGTAAAATCTTGGTACAATAGTTTTTGTCTGATGCCTTGTTAGCTGACTCCATTAAGATTGTAGCTGCTCGTCCGGATTAGTTCCGCCCTCTCATAGAAAACCGACGTGAAGTACGACGTGCTTGCATTGTTGCGTTTCGTTCGGTCAGTGAGAGCACCGGAGGCCCACCTCTCCTCATCTTCCCCCTTTCCTCTTTCCTTCTGTCCCCCCCCCCCCCCCCCCCCCCCCCCAACACAGGCTGACAACGCACTTGCGTCTCCCCTAATGTTGCAAGCGTCTATGGACGGTGGTGTTCACCTGTTCGTTTGCCTTTTATGATATAAAAAAAAATCAAGTTGAAAATCTATCGCCAAGCACCACTTGAGAATCATGTTTAAAATATCGAAACCATCTTATCTAATTCTTAAAAGTCTTCTCTGGCGTTTACCTATCAGCATATGTACATGTCGTTGGCTTATATTTTTTTGCCATTGATTTTGAGAATTTACTACGTTACTATAAACCCATAATTAAGTAGTCTTGGTGCAAATTACGCTAATGCTAAAAATGGTCGATACATATTTATTAAATACTTTGATAATATAGACTTATATACATAAGTTTCAATAGACTGTTTTTGGGTGTGCTAATCTCTGAAACAAGTTAAAAAAGTTTTTATTTCTCTAATTTCTTTTTTTACTGCGGTATTGGGGTTACTAATGCATATTATGACTCTTAGAAACATTGCAATTACCATAAAACGTATAGGTCAGAAAACTTACTAAATGAAAAAGATCTACAGGGTGGGTGGGCCGGGTGGATATCGGGTAACAAGAGCACGCCGGGAACAAGTAAAACCCGATAGCGGGACATAGTTTGTAACGAGTATGTTTTCAATTGAACAACCTAATTTAAACATAAATTTATTGTATACAAAGATTTTTAGGGACAGTCAAGTTATAATAAAACCGTCTTAATTTTTTCTATTACAAATAATACATTTAAATCTACAATATAACTTTGTTATACTAAGTATTAACCGTTTTAACAAAATTATGAAATTAGATCAAAGACGAAACTTATTTGAGAACTTCACTGTTTCTGAATTACAAATAAATTGTTAGAAACAAATTTTAAAACAGGAATAATTTTACGTTTCTGCCAATATATTTGTGTGAATTATATGTTATAAAGGCGCCAGACTTTATTTATTCATACCGACCAGTGGTCATATGCTTTACATTGTGTTATATATGCTTAGTTATATCTATAATTACGCATAAGTAATAGGGCATTAACACAACATATCTGTGTTATAATTTCATATGTTATTATATAAATTTCCTTAAAAAATTGTATTCTAATAGTTAACTGAAATTAATGCTCATGTATTTTCATTTGAGAAACAGACAATTCAACAGTTTTATTTGGATAATGTTATAAATTGTATAAAAACGTACTATCTTGGAACATTACAAAGATTTCTAGAAACATCAAGATTTTTTTGCAAGCGCTGTGTTTAAATTCGTTTAAGAGATAAGATATTGCCGTGACATGTTGATTCACGAAATATGTGCACACATAAATGTGTATTATGTAACTAAACCTGTATATGGAAATTCTTATAATATTTTTTCTTGGAGTAAAATGTATATAAGCTCATAGCAAGTCATTATCCAACTTGTAGGTTGTAGAGCCACACTGTAGCTATTACTGGTTTCAAGCATAAATGGTTCGACTCATCCGGGGTAGTACCACTCTCTCACAGAAAACCGACGTGAAGTAACAGTCCTTGCATTGTTGCGTTTTCTTTAGTCAGAGCGCGGGAGACCACCTCCCCTCCCCTCGCCCTTACCTATTTCCCTCCCCTTTCCCCGTTCCCCCAAATACAAGCTGGTAACGCACTTACGACTACCCTGGCGTTGCAAGTGTCTATGGACGACGGTGATCATTTAACATCAGATGACCCATTTGTTTCTTTGCCTCCTATAACATAAAAAAACTTATCAGTTACAATCAATGGAACTATTTCTTACAGTATATTTTTATTTTTCGTATTCATTATATCCAAGTATTTTTAACAATCCTTTATTCGGTCCAGTGAGTTTTTCTTGGACAGCCATTAATCTTTTCATGTATACTAATGTATTCAGATGACTGTCACCTCAAAATCCCATCTCAATAATATGAACGTCCTTCAAAAATCCATTAGAGAAACCGTTCTAAGAAATAAATAATCTAGAACAACGCTAAAAAAGGTAATAATTTTGAAAATATCACGGTAGAGTTTATAATAATTGTTATTATATTATGCAATAGAGTGAGGTATTAGGTTAGTGGAAGGTAATTGGCAAATAATTATTTAGAGTAGTGGTAACAGAAACTATTATATTAACTATGATATGTATACTTGATAGGATCGCGACTAGCATGATGCACTTAACATAAAACCAGTCATAATGACTGGTTTATTAAGTTTCATGTGTCGTGTGAATTTTATGAGTATTTATAGCTTGCAGCCATCAAGACAAGTAGGGTTGTTGACAAAGGTCGTAACAGCAATATATTAACTAATCACAGTAAGTATTTTATTTAGATTAGATTATAATAGTATAAAAAGTTAGGTTAGGTTATAACCTAACCTAACTTTTTATACAATGACTTGGGTTATCAGGAGTTCAATTTTCAAAAGATATCAAACAATATGCCTGATGCACAAATGAGTACAGTAAATTAAATATTAATTAATATATATATATACTAGACTGATTTAAAAAATTGACTATATTTTTCATAAATATAGTATATCGAAAATACTGCTGGAAACGATGAAAAAAAATTCTGTGAATTTTCTTTTATAAACCTGATAGTTTCATTAAAAAATGGGAAAAAAATGAGATATTGTAAGTTATATTTTAAAGTTGAATAACTTCGAAACGCATCGGTTTATCAAAAAAAAATAAGGTAGCTTTTTATAGAGCGTTAGAATCAAGAAAATTATTTGGTGTAGCCTTTTTCATGAACCATTAAAAAGTTATAAAATCCTAAACTCAAAAAAACAAGCCTTCCCATTTTAATCACACGAGAAATTTAAATTTATGGGGATATCCTACTATTAATATTAAGGGCTGTAGCTTTCAGGATCGTTTTTCATCATTTCCAACAATATTTTCGATATATTTATGAAAAAAATAGTCAATTTTTTAAATCAGTTTAATATATACCATATATATGTGGTATACATTAAACATTATAGCAATTTAAAATTGCTTTTAATTATTACTTGTCTCAATTTTTACATCGAAAGTGTCAGAACTTAACCCTCATTGTTGAACATTGTTTACTTTTAACTAAATGTACATGCACTATTCCAATATGTACCTAGTTTAAGCCCAAATGTGATTACCAGACCATTCTGCAGTTAACCGTTTCGCCGGCGATCGATTATGTCTCGACTGCTTGTATGAGAAAATAAAAATATGTACGGAATAGAGACGACGTTTCAAAGCTTTATAAGATTAAAATATTTCTCTTTCTTCATCTAAATAGTCCCTCGTAAATAGACGAGATCATTTACTTTGAGTCGTGAATATTAGAGAATTCTTTGAAAGTGTATACATATATGTGGGAATTAATACACTAATAAAAACATATTTCATTGAATATTTTAAGTATTTGTATCTACGTTTGATCCGTATAGTGAAGGATGGCTCAAACGACACATATCCGTAAACTGTAGTTTAATTAAAAAAAAAAAGTAGAATGGTGGTGATTTTGAAATGTCAGCTGAAAACTAATAAAAGATTCCTTCTCCAGATTCCATTATGTTATCAAATATATACATACATATAGATAAAATTAGAGTGATTATAATTTATTTGGACTAATATGCGAGATGGTTAAGTCGTTTTTGACTAGACTTTTACGTCTAAATAAAGAGTTTTTCACAGCATTATCTTGGTTACACATCGATTTATTTCTCCTTAGCAATGATATTACAATATATTTGTAATCATATATTATTGCTCCTTAGGGGTTAATCAGTAATAATAACATTAAGAGAAGTAACTTCAATTCAGTAAAAAGATTAAGGGAGTTACACAGTAAAATAAGATTTAAAATAGCACAAAATGCAGGGAGATAAAACAACGTATTTTCCATGAAAAAATAAAAGATCTTATTTTTTTATTGTATCTCGGCAAAGTGACTGCACTATGCCTGATGGTAAGCACAGTGCAATCCAAAACTAATAGCGACTACCGATTGACACACTATCCATCGCCGGTCGCCACTATCATGCCGGCCTGCATCTTGAGAAATAAGTCGCGATAACCATATATTTTATATAAATTCAGAGTTATGTTACGCTATGTTTTAGTATATTATATTTAGTGTTAAATATTATATGATGTTTAGTATATTATCTATCTATCTATCTAATATCTTTAAACGAGAAATTCTTGTATATTTTTTCATATTTTCAGGATCTCGGAACTGGCATCAGCGATTTCCGTAAAACTTAGTATATAAGTGGTTTCGGTGACAATAAAACGATTTAGCTAGATTTCATTCATAGAAAACTTTTTGTATATGAGTTTTAAGGCAATGAAAAAATATAGCTAAAGGTAAATTTCGCCGCCGCTGTCAAAACAAAAATAACTCAGATGGAAATCGGCTGCTTCGAAAATCCGTCTAACCCCAGTTGGAATCCGAGTAACAGCAAAATAGATATCTTCTTTTCATTTTTTTTTTTGATAAAAAATGCTAATGTTGTAAGGCAAACCCAACAATTTATTTTAATTTAAATATGTTTTTTTAGAGAACCGAGCTAGACTCAGTCGTCGAGGTACTAAATACAAGATGATAATCAAGGTTTCGCTACGAGGAAACGAAAGCTGTTCAGTTATCCCAGGACGAGGCCATTTTTAATCAAATTCCAAATAAAGCTCTAACATTTGTTCAGCAAATAAGAGGCAATATGGAGTTCGAGGTCCCGTACGTATACAATATATAATAACACAACTTTTACTAAAGGAAAACGGGTCGCCCATCTGGGAGTTCCTTACGTATTTTAATTTCCTTTTACGTTTTATTTTTAAATTGTTATATAGGAGACGGTAATTTGGCAACAGTGCCGGAGGGTGCATTTAGTTTTGTCGCCCCGGTCGCTGTCCTCCGATGCGCTTTTACCGCCTACGCTGTCCTTTCTATCTAAAATAGCAGAAAAATTTATATTGTAACTCAATAAGTAGTATAATATTAGCTATATGCTTCGTTTACAGTCTAGTTTAATTAAGAAAATCTGGAATTGATGTTATTACAAATAGGCTTACCTACATAAATTGCGCACAAAGCACGACTGTTTCATAAGGGGTCGATTACACAATTGAGTAACATACACATTTACAGTTCGGTCCTACTCGGTAACGTTCGATTCTTCTCGAGCGATCCCATTCGATATACGATGTTGCACCACACTGGGTTACCCGCTTGGGAAACCCGCACTTTTATGGGGATTGTTCTGCTCCTAACTGTCGTCGCATCATGGTAGCTATTCTGTGCCTTCCTGAATAAATAGGATGTAAAAAAATTGGTTCCAATATATTTAAATACAAACTTGGTCTCCAATTAAATAGAGCAGTAAGTTTTTACCGATCAAAAACAATATGATGCATTTAATATAATACATATTCATAATAATACCGCAATGCATTTAGTATTTACGTAGTTTTAACTACTACGGTATAATTAAAAGTTAGTCCCAAAGCTGCTTTTAATGCGTTTTAGTTTTTTCACTTGAAACCCAGTTCGCTTTTCAGAGTTAGGACTTTCAACTATATTGCACTTTACGAGCAGAGAGCGCTGTTGATTCCAACATGCCAACATGCCTGTTAGTAAGTAGTTCAATATTAAATATGTTCTACAGATGAGATATCAACATGATTAGCAAATATATTTAATAAATAAATAACTCACAAATGATCAGTAAACTGTCTATATAATCTAAATAAAGTGGCATAAAGAAGAAATGTCTTCCCTTGTCAGGTAAGACAACATCTCTAAAATGGAACACCAATCACGTATTATATTTTCATTCATGTCACGTTTACGTCTGATCAATCTTATTAGCAGATACGGACGACAAATAATTTATCAAGAATTTTGTAACGAGATTCAGGTTCCCGTCCCAACTTTTGATCTAGAACTAACACGTTATTATATAACCTAAGCTGCGGAGTTATAAATAAGTTCACAATTATTATATTGTATATAAAATGGAGAGTTTGCTCAAGAACTTTTCAATATTATTAATTCATCTCGTAGATAATAGAGCCACTTTGAAACTATTACTGTTTTCAGTATGAATGGGTCGGTTCGCTCGGGATAATACCACCCAACTCTTAGAAACACTGATGTGAAGTAATAGTGTTTGAATTGTTGCGTTTTGTTCGGTCAGTGAAAGCGCCAAAGGCCTACCTTTCTATAGGCCGGCAACGCATTTACGACTCCCCGGTGTTACTAGTGTCTATGGACGGTGGTGATTACTCACCATCAGGTGACACGCCTGTTCGTTTGCCCCCTATAATAAAAAAAAATATTTCCAAATTTTTACAAACTAGTGGTTTTTACGCGGGCTGGTTGATAATTCCCATCCCTACAGTAAAACCAAGTCAAATCTCGAAGAAAGCAGGGTTCTGTAGGACTGCCAAGCCAAGGTTTGCTAGGGCTGCAGAATGTTTTTTTTTATTGAAGCACTACAAAGTGACTGCACTATGCCGGATGTTAAGCATAGTACAATCCAGAAACATCGGCAACCACCGATAGACAGATTATCCATCGCTAGTCGCCGCTGTCATGCCGGCCATAATGACGAAAGTCACCCGGTACTGGATATGCACAGGCTGATCCCGAAACGCGACGCGCAGTAGCGAGTCACTATGACGGGCTTTTTCGCTATGTACATGGTGGTTGCGACCCAGTCGGGCTGTAAAACCCTACCACCCCGCTATTGCCATTGCCTCGTTCGTTGATCAGCAGGGTACACCACGTGCAGGTGAGGTTGGCTTGGGTGTCTCAAGTCTTAAGATGTTACTCGACACCCCTTACACCCCAAAATGTGTTACTCAACACGAGTTACCGTCAGGGTTATGATCCGGGTTTCTTCAATCAAGGATTGAAATACGTTCTCCTGCGTTGTAGTTGTTGTAGGTAATGGCAACTGTCTATAATCAAATGAGTCTATGATCAGTTTGCTACCCTTTGATATAAGAAATAATCACATAGAAATTGTTACAAATAGTTTTGGTTAAATATATGGGATATTTATTTTAATAGTTTAGAACTTACACTTAATTTCCCATAACAGGGAAACGAATTTTAGTGGTTGCTATTTCGTATACTGTTCTATATGACCAGAGAATACATTTTACTGAATATGAACAAATTTTAGTAATCGAAATAAATTATTTGTGTTTCTCATTTTATGAGACAACTAAGATAGTAGAATTTCAACAACAAAAAATAAATCCCTATAAAACTTTTAAATTCAGCTTTCAAGCTTATCTCTTCTTGTCAGAAATAAATTTAAGTTTAAAATGAACAATGCAATTATTCTGACAAATAAAGATGAAATCTTAATGATATACGGAGTTATAATATACTTTATGTTTAGTTTTCTGTTAAAGGTAATCTCAATTATAATCTGTGATACAGAATATATAAAATGCAAATTGAAGATGTTATTTTATTTCATTCGTATATTTAGAAGCTATGAGAAAGTACTGGCTGTATGTGATTCATAACTGTATATACAAGTATTTTATGAGAAAAAGACGGAACACTAAAACAAGGACGTATCATACATTTTACATTAGAGGTTCCTTACTTCGAAAGCAACGAAACACTCATCAAACGTTTTATTCTTATTTTATGGATTCTGTTTTATTCATTACAATCATGACGTTGTATCAAAATAATATTTATAACAGCGGGATTACTTAAAAGACATAGTAATTTAACTGTTCAATGATAATTGTAAATGATTCGCTGAACCTTTGGGAATTTTCCACTGAAGCTACCTTAGCTAATGTTTTACGTGACATGGTTTTGATTATAATCTATTCAGGTGGTTGAATATCTCATGCGACAAGGAGTCTGACGATATTTATTAAGATTATTGTATAGTTTATTCTGACTAAGACACAAATTCTGTAGTAAAATAGTTCAGTTTAATTTACAGACGAGAGAAGTGACGGTCGATACTGTCTTGAAAATACAACTGTATTTCACTATTTCATATGATAGAAACCGAATTGCTTCAAATTCAAAGCGTTTATATCCGTAAACTTAGATCAAGCAAGTCACACTCCCTCACGGGATAATCTTCTTAGTGCAAATTTCATTAGTATTCTATTCCCGGCTACCAGAGGAGACAGACTTCTGGAATTTGATTTAGTTAATCCCTTTTTATTTTTTACAATACATCTAGTTCAATAGAATTATATGCCTATAGACTTTGTAGACGAAGTATTCGATTAGGGGATTACAGAGACGTGGGTTGAATGCCCCCAAAAGGCAACTTAATTTTTTCCAAAGTTAGATCTATGTATATCTTAAGGAACAAGCATATACTGAACTTCCGGCATCGGTTTCCTTTTTGAAAATATCTGATTCGGGGCCAACGTTTCTCTATATCTATACTAATATATAAAGCGAAGAGTTTGTTTGTTTGCATGTATGGTTGACCGCGCTAATCTCTAGAACTACCAGTCTGATTTGAAAATTTCTTTCAGTGTTAGATTGCTCATATATCGAGGATGGCTATAGGCTACATATCATCACGTTAAAACGAATAGGAGCGGAGCAATCATGAAGAATGTTTCCAAATCGGGTTATTTTGAGAGCTTCCGCTGCGTGTTGCCGTCAGTATTATATACGTTGCCATGGTAACGTGATAACATTCGCTCGCAAATATTTTCAGGGTTTATTTTGTGTTTCTATTCAAAAAATTTATTCTACGTTAGTTTTGTTTCCAATTTTTGACTATACGTGGTTAATGATATTATATTTCTAATATCATTGATACGTGGTACGTTTATATCGCAAACATTATATAAACAAAGTTTATTTTGTGTTGCTATTCAAAAGGTTTAGTAGTAATAATATTCGTCCAATAAGACAGGCGAAGGAATTAATCCATACTGTCAATTCTGAAGTTGTATTGTATAGGTAGTTATCATGAATTCTTTGGCTAGTTTTCTTTTATGTCCACGTTAATGAAAAGATATATAGAGGATTTGGCCTCTGTATAATATTTCGTAAATATTTATCTTCTAAATTTTCAAGACCACAGAATTCATTCTCCGTGGTATTATTTTTCATTCATTTCAGTTATGCACAGTAAACGAACCATATTACATAAAACACCACCAATTTAACACAATATAGAGTCAAGTAAAACAAGATTATGAATAAAATATAAAATCCACTGCATGACAAACTGAAATCCTACTAAAAACTCCTCAAAAAGTTTACTGTACGTTAGTTTTGTTCCCAATTTTTGATTTGTGATATATTACGTATTATAAAAACAAAGTGTATGTATGTAATATTAAAATAAATTGCTACAAATATCATCATTTTTTTTTTAATTCTGTTGATATATCTGTTTGTTTATTTGTTCCGGGTAATATCCGAAACGGCTCGACCTATTTGAACGGTTTTTTTTCTCAGAAACTACGCTATTGACCTAGCAATGTCTTAATAACTTCACCGGACTACAAGTAGTATTTGAACGGGAATTTTACGGACAAATAACTAACTAATTAGCTGTTTTATTTTAAGCTAGTGGGTTCAGCAGACTTTGCCCGCCATGATAATAAGACGAACTATACCTAAACCTTGCCCAAGACTCATTTTATATATTGGTGAAAACGGCATGAAGATACGTTCTGTAGTTTTTGATCTTATCGCGAACAGACATACCTATAGAGAGACGTGGCAGAGGACTTTGTTTTACACTATGTAGTGATGAACTATTACCCGTGGATTCGTCAAATGAAATTGATCAAAAATATGTTTTTCACTGTAAACATGCGCGTGAGACGTGCGGTGTACTGGACTCCAAGAATAAATATAATTGAAAGACAATGTTTATATGTTATTTTAATTATAGCAACGTATATCAATAACTTAATTATATCGACAATATGGCCATATTATATCTATATAATAAAATATTTATCACATATTGTTCAATAATGTATAGCGTAATATTTTTAATACTTTCTTATATAGTGTAAGTGAGCACTGAGGATGATATATAGTAGTTTAATATTCCAGGTATGTGTGGCTGGTAATAAATCCTATCCCATTCGACACATTGTTAGTATTCACATATATAATCTACATGTTACTTGTTACAGTGTATGATGATGTGCTTGTCGTACTTACAAATATTTTTGAGAGATTATTTCTGTAATTTAGACATGTAATCACAATTTTATATTTATTTAATATGTTAAAAAAACGCGTACGAAGCCGCGGGTAACAGCTAGTATTTGAATATTTTATCACACTACAAATTAGTACAAATCCAAACGACGAGAGGTTGCTCAGCGGTTTACTTAATATTGTCTATGATCCATGTAAATCGTTCGTGATTGATCATACGCCACTCAGAGTTACCATGAGCATGAGTTTCCTAATTTTTGTAAGCGAAAAATGTGATGTCATACAAGGATACTTCTCCAATCCCACATGTTGGCTCCAACGTTCGTCCAAGCGTTTATATACACGCACCGACCAAATACCAATGTTGGCGCAAGCGTTGGGGTCAATGCTTTATTGTTCGTCTACACCTGTGATTCCCAAAGTGGTCTGTGCCGAGAGTCTATGACGACTAGCAATGGGGTCAATATCAGCAAAAACAATAGATTCCAAGGGGTCCGTGAGATGCAAATAAGGGCAAACAATAATCATCACTTAAGCAGGTCGTGAATTTAATTTTTTTGTGTTTAAACAATGCATATACTCTTATTGTCCACTTAAATAATGGTTATTTATGAGATGAATTTTCAAAAAAAAGAATTAACCGACTTCAATATTAATCAAAGGCATACAAATAAGGCACCAAGAAGCGGAAAATAAATAGTTTATCAAATTAACCAAATTAAATAAAACATGAATATGTGGGCTACCTAGAGATGCATTGAAAGTCGGTGCCAACCGAAAATCATATCATTTATAGTACATAGGTACAAAGGCACAAATAATATGATTTTCGGTTGGCACCGACTTCCTCCAATACATCCCTAGGTAGTACACATATTCATATTTTATTTAATTTGGTTAATTTGATAAACTATTTATTTTCTGCTTTTTGGTGCCTTATTTGTATGCCTTTGATTAATATTGAAGTCGGTTGATTCTTTTTTTTGAAAATTCATCTCATCAAAATCGTTCCAACCTAGGGATGATCGATATTCATCTATGTTTAAAAAACATCGATGTTTATCTGAAAAACATCGATGTTTTATTTTCGATAACATCGACGTTATCAATATATTCTTTAGGGTCATCTAACGTTGCATGTACTGGCGGCGGAAACGGCCCGGGAGGTAGATCCACGAAGTGGCCCTCTTCGTCAAAGAAGAGCAGCGGGACGGGCGAGGCGTAATACCCGTCTACT
Organism: Antheraea mylitta; assembly: GCA_014332785.1. Taxonomy (NCBI): domain Eukaryota; kingdom Metazoa; phylum Arthropoda; class Insecta; order Lepidoptera; family Saturniidae; genus Antheraea; species Antheraea mylitta. The sequence continues at coordinate 938,745 of JACEII010000024.1, read as the reverse complement.
CCCAACACCATAGCCGTACCTGAGGGGAAGGGTCGGGGGCTCCATCTCCTTGTTGCACGAGTGAGGCTGACGAGGGGAGACTACTGGTCGTGTAATTACGTGAACGGCGTACTAACGTGCCCTCATTGTGCATGAAGTTTCGCCGCGAAGATAGGCTACATAAGCCATCTTCGAGCGCACCAGCGCCATTTCTGTAATTAGGGGTCAAAGTGGTCGCCATGGCCGTAATCGGTCGGGGCAATTATCATCAGTCTCTATATAGTAAGGCGAAGTCTGGCGTCCATTCGCCAGGTTGCCGCAGGGGCAGTTTTTCAGGTTTGAGAGCAAGCTCGACCCCTGGCTGCCCCTACAATGCGGCGGACGGTACACCGTGGGGTTTTAGTCCGTAGGAGTCGGACATAACCCACACTCTCCCCTTGGAAGATGGCGTATCCATAAAGGATTTTTCCACGTTCCGGGGGAGAGAGTGGGTTATATCGTAGGAGATGGGGCCCCCGACCCTTTCCTTCAGGTACGGCTACGGAGTTGGAAGCATTACGCCTCGCTCGTCCCACTGCTCTTCTTTGGCGAAGAGGGTCACTTCGCGGATCTACCTCCCGGGCCCTCTCCGCCACCGCTATGAGATGACGACCTCGCAGAAGGAGGCCACAGCAGCCCACACGTCCTCGCACCACGCAGCACATTCAGAGAGAGTGTGCTGCGCGGTGTCCGTCTCAGCACCGCACTCGTGGCATGAACGTTGCATGTACTAGCGACTAGAGACTAGATAATTTCAAATTTGTAAGCCGTACGAATAGTTATTTCTTTGGATGACCTTTTTTTTCGTCGCTGACTATGGAAAACACCTGATAAAGTTATTTTTTTACAAACAATTATAATTGCTGCCAAAAACATCGATGTTTTCAGATATCGATATTTTGCTATCAATATTTGTGTGTATATGTATGTATATGTTGACATCGATGTCAACATCAATGTTTTTCTAATTTCGATCATCCCTAGTCCAACCGTTCAGGAGGAGTTCAGTGACGTACACACGTACAGAAGAAATTGATGTATAACGTATCCGAAGACCGCGTCATTCGATGTCGTTTCGGACGTTTACAACGTAATTGGAGTTTTCGGTGAAGAAGAACATGATAGAACCACAGCATGGCGGTAGGGCTTTTCGAAGGCCGCCTGATTAGCCACCACTCTTGTGTTGAAAAATCTTTCGCTAAGCATCTGTTGTAGAGGTCCAGCACTTGAGAACTAATTACCCTTGAGCGTGTTTACCATTTTAGACAATATCATAAAAGTAAAAAGAAGTCAAAGTATAAAATAATTAGTTTTTTTAAGTCATAGGAGGCAAACGAATACGCAGGTAACCAGGGGAGTCGCAAGTGCGTTACCAGCCAGTATATGGGGGGAGGGGGAGGGAAGAGTAGCGAGAAGAGGGTAGGTGGCCCTCCAGTGCTCTCACTAACCGAACGAAACGTAACAATGCAAGCACTGCTACTTCATGTCGGTTTTGTATGAGAGGGTGGTGCTACCCCGAGCGAGCCGACCCATTTTGCTGAAGCTAGTAATAGCTTCAGCGTGGCTTTATCACAAATTAATATTAATTGAAAAGGAAGCTATCTTTTTATCCCTATGCTAATGTATACTAGTTCACTAATCTCTCTATTATTCGCATATTATAAGCGTATAAAAAAATGTTTCCACCAAAATTTCTTATCCCATTTTTCTTATACGGCAGGGCAATAATATATCAAAGAGACAATGATTTGTTCCGTTCCGGTACAATACGAAATCCTCGGTAAAGGTTTTTTGAGACATGACTAAATTATAACTCTGGAAATTCTATGGAAATTTCCAATAAGGACAGAGCCGGAACCCCACTTGTATCGTAGACCAGTACACTTAAGTCAACCCGATTATGTCAAAAATATTAATTCCATACACATTTTCATATAGTCGATTGTTGAATTAAATAATGCTTTACATATACCTACTGAATATTATATCAATACAGGTTTTTAAATGAGGGAATCGACATAAGTAGTATTATTGTAATTAACATAAAAAAGGGTTATAATTGTTCCTAGTATTTTTGTACGTAATTTCTCAGAAACTACACTACCGATATTTACAATTAATTGACTGAGATAATCTACACACCTATGTGAAGGTTTTAGTGTATAAATATTAAGCTACCATTTTTATATATAATTAGCCTCTGCCCGCGACTTCGTTCGCGTGGAATAGTTACTTTGGGCTAACGCTAACACGCGGTGGAAGCTCTCAAGAGAAAAAAAAAAAACAATTTTAAAATATTATTCATTGGTGCTCCGCTCCTATCGGTCTTAACCTGACGATACATAGCCTATAACCTTCCTCAGTTAATGGGATATATAGTGCTGAGAGAATTTTTCAAATCCGACCAGTAGCTCTTGAGATTGACAATGAGACCCCCTACAACGTCACAAACTCACAAACTTTACCTCTTTATAATATTACAATAGAAGAATAGATATACACATTTTTAAATGATGGAATCGACATAAATAGTATTTTTGTACTCGACATAAAAAGGTTATAATTGTCCCTAGTAATTTTGTACCTTCCTGATTGTCTCAGAAACTATACTACCGATATATATAATTCACAATTCATTTACTGAAGTAATCTATAAACATGGAAAGGAAACATACATAGATATTAAACTACTGTACTTAAATGATATTTAATAATTATGTTCAACATTATTCTTTTATGAGGTGGGTCTGTATATAAATGTTATGATAATTGGGCTACATGTTTATTCTCTTTTACGAGAACATACCTTAGTGATTATATTGATTTTTGTCTTGGACGAGATTGTTATACATTTATTTTTCTAACCATCTCTTTGTTCACTTATATCTCCGCAAAAATATTATAGAGAAGGCTTAGGCTAACAACTTAAATCGAATGTTCCATTAGTATTTTGTACTAATTGGTACTAACTACTTCGTTCCCATTGAAAATGTTTTATTTCAGGAGAAATACGTATTTAAATTAATTGTGGACTATATTTTCTTTTTTAATTCCAATTTTATTATTACTAATTAACCCGTATATTATTTTTTTATTATCTTATCTAACTACTGTTTATCATTATTGCTTGATTCCTTTAAAGAGCGTAATGTTATATACGCTATTATAACTTAAAAATCTAATATATACTAGCAAAACCCTGGTCAAAATAAATTCATCCGTTTTAAAGGTTAGCGCTAACAAAAAACTTTTTCATTCCATTTATATGTATCGATCTGTCTTGAATAGTATAAATAGATTTTAAAGTTTTCCGTATAGTTAAAAATGATAAAGTCAGCCTGTAATAGTCCCACTATTGGGCCAAAGGCCTGTTCTAGGAGCATAATCACCACGATGTATTGACAATTTCACACTTCGAGATATGCATTTCTATATTTTTCCCACATAAGATTGTACACAGGACATTTCTTAGTCGCTTTTTATGTTTTACTGGTTTAGGCATTTGTACCACAATCCCATTTGGTGCTAAGCGACGCTGTAGTCTAAGATAGTAAACACGTTAAACCTAAAACGGGAGTAGCTCTCAAGTGTAACTAACAAACAGGTGGGTCACCTGATGTTGTTAAGTGACCATGACCTCCATAAACACCAGCAACACCAAAGGAGTCGCAAGTGCGTTGCCAGCCTGTGTTGGTGGGGTAGGGGGAGGGAGTGAAGGGAGAGGGAGGTGGTCCTCCGGCGCTCTCACTGACCGAACGCAACACAACAATGCAAGCACTGTTACTTCACGTCGGTATTCTGTGAAAGGGTGGTACTACCTCGGACAAGCCGACCTATTTATGCTGAAACCAGTAATAGCTTCAGCGTGGCTATACCACCTACAAAGTTGTTGACTGAGATGGTAAACACGTTAAACCTACAACGGGACTAGTACTCAAGTGTAGCAAAAGGAACTCATCAAAAGGTGCCGGGCGACAAATTTTCAACTTGACGGTTCTTGCTAACCAGGCTAAGAAAACACGCTACCTACCACCATGCAAGGAAAAAAAGCACCATGCAAAGAAGAGTCAATTTCCACGATGTTTTTTTTACGGATTTCGTCTATACTATAAAAAATAATAAGTACAAACTGTAAAACAACATACCAGGAAAAATAATTCATGTCTATATTACGTATTCACTGTAAATATTATGTTTACAGTAATGATCATTTTTGAAACCCATTTTATTGCAGATCTGAGCACACGTGTAAACATTTTATTACAGAAACATACGTCACGTGTAATAAAACTTTGCATATAAATCGTGTTCGTTGAATATTATTTTTAGCCATTTTAATGCTAATGAACAATGTTTATAGTATCTCTTTATTTTTATTAGCCTTCATTGTGAGGGGTGATGTTTGCGAAGGGACACAAAAATTATACAACAGAGAGGGCTTTTTAGAAGAGATTGTTAGATAAGAATCGGGGACGGATTCTTTCATATACGTCTGCAAAAGTGTTCAAGGTTTGAATTATTTATTTATTGATTTGCTACAATTGACACAAACTGAATGAAATGAAAGAATAACCACTTTTTATATGATTGTTCTCAGAAAAAGAATTCTTTTCTACACATATAATAGGCTACTTTTGCACGTGGCTCCTGCTTGTTATTTTTTGATACTATTATTTAAAGTGTTGGTATTTTGTGTATATTCTCTATGATCAAATACCTACAAAAACTGACTTTTCTGGTTATAGGTTGAACATTATAGAAGAGTATTTTTTTCGTGGAAAAGAACTTGCGTAGGATACTCAGGGACTCGGAGGAGCTTCAGTAGTGTCAAAGACGAATCTTACCAGCTAAAAAACTTCACGATGATCCGTACGCCACATTATGAAAGTGCCCCGGGATCACGCAATCAAGTTCCTGGACAACCGCATCTCGACCTAGTTTCTCGTGGATGATTTTTTTTATTTCGTAAGAGGTAAACGAACATGCGGGTCACCTTGTGTTAAGTGATCACCGCCGTCCATAGACACTAGTAACACTAGAGGAGTTGCAAGTGCGTTGCCAGTCTGTGTTTGGGGCTAGGGGAAAGGGTAGAGACATAACAAGGAAGGGGGGGGAAGGTGTAAGTCCGGCGCTCTCACTGACCGAACAAAACGCAACAATGCAAGCACTGTTACTCCACGTTGGTTTTCTGTGAGAGGGTGGTACTACCCGAGCGAGCCGACCCATTCATTCTGAAACCAGTAATAGATAGCTTCAGCGTGGCTCTACCACCTACAATAAAACCTTACACACCTTATAATAAAACTAACTTTTGTCCGTAGCTTTGCTCGCGTTGATCTAGATTTGACCTATCTTCAAAATTTCATGATAATCGTTTAAAGCCATCAACAACCTAACAAACGAACTTACATTGTACTTTAAAATATTAGTTAGGATGGATAATACAACAGCCTTCTCCATGAAAAAAGCAGTCCCGGCAGGCGTTGTTCTACCCTGATATAAGAAAATACCCTACATACCCTACGTAGAATAAGACACACCTACCAAGTTTGTTTATGAATCTAAACTATTCTTGAATCCACCTGAATGTTCAAAATCTGTCCAGAAGTTTCCTATAGCAGAATTATATATAGTATAGCCTATGCCTGCAACTTCGTCCGCGTGGAAACGAATGTAAAAACAATCTGAATGAATTAAATTCATTTACTTGCCTGTACTACATTCACTTAAATGTATTAAATCCATCTACTTTTCTTTCGTACTTACGCCGCGTCATCATTAAAATTATAATAACTTTTGTGTGAGCAGACAGATTCTAATGAAACAAAGTCTAAGTTAATCTCAAAAATATGCGTTATGATTTTCTTGGTTTTAGTGTTAACCCAGTATTTTAACAGTGATGCGCGTTCATACAAACAGACAGACAGACATTTGTAAAAATTATATACATATTATATACTTTCTAGACACTTGCAACAATTTTTATGACGAAAATCGAAAAAGTACAAACACGTTAGATTTACCTTCTTATTATATATATGGATTAGGGTTGCCAACATTTTTTCAGCGAAATACAGTATTTTTCAAAATAAATTTTACAAAAACATAGTACACTTTTAAAAAGTATAGTATTTTATGGAAAAAAAAATAGGTTTAATATATTTGTTACTTATTTATTTTTATAAAAACTATATTTCTTTGCACTTCTTGCATTTTTAAAAATGTTTTGTCTGAAATAAAAGTGTTATATGCTTTATTGCATTCAATTTTTAGACTCACATTGACAACTTTGACGTGCTGCCAGCGCCTCCAGTTAGTATAGAGAACAGAGATCAGTGGGAGCCAAAAGACAAAAGATTGTGGATGCGTTCGGAGTCCGGAATTTGGTTACACGAACTCGTCTCACTGAAAAGGCGCGTTAATTTTTAAAAATAAATATTTGTTTCGTTTTGTTCGGTGTTGAAGTAGTATTTTGCATACTATACATTTCATCAACAATATATAGTACGCCCACCTGAAATATAGTACAATACTATATATTATAGTACGGTTGGCAACCCTAGTATGGATGTAGATAAAGATACAAATATTACAAATATATATACAAATATAATATACTTACTATTACATTCAGTCAGTAAATTATCATTAGTTATGTATGGAGTTTCCATGTCGCTTCTAATACGACTAAATTGTCATGAAATAGCATATTCATACAATCGGTATAAATGACGCTAAATAATGATGCTATTCACGCAACACCAAATATCGTGATATCAAAGCTTTACCCTTCTATGAGTTATGACAAGTTAATAAGCATCCACTAAATCATATTATCATTCTCGTGTGCTTATTGTGTGTGACATTTGAATCTAAGTGCTTATAGCGTATAGATATACGCACCCTCGTAACCTATTTAAAAGACGACACAAAGGGCTCTCACCTGGTTACAGCCATTTTTTATACAAAAGTCATTTGCAGTGTGCGAGTATATGTATATCGTATATTCTAGAATATTTGTATTTGCTTGCAACTTTAGAATAATAAAATTCTTTGATTTATTAAATGTGAATTCAGTGCACGAGTTATAACAATAAATCTTTTTTACACCTGTAACATTTTTCAATATTAACTAGGCTCGTTGAATTTTACATTAAAATATTAAAACTTGGACATTTATAGAATAAGGGAATAATGAAATCTATAATAAAAACGTTAAGTAATTTAATTGTTTTAATCTTCAAGAGACAAGCGTACTCTTCTTTAAAAGGCAGGCAACAAAATATTTGCGACTTCCCTGGTGTTGCTAGTGTCTATGGACGACGGTGATCACTTACTATCAGGTGATCCTCATGTTCTTTTGCCTCCTATAATATAAAAAAATCTAAATAAAAAAAATTGCTACCTTTAAAAAATGAGAATTAGTTAATTATTTTTTGAGTGAGTTCTTACACATAGCAAGAATTACTTTAAATAAATATGTATTAATAAATATATAAATACGCAATCGATAAAAAACTCTGTTTAGTTTGATAAAAATAGTTGAGTTCGCCGGTTTACGAACTAAAAAATGCAATGAAATATCTATTCGTTAAAGTTCAAGGATAACAAATACGAATGAAAAAAACAAATACACGATGTCTGCGTTTGCGAATCGACTAAACGTGGTCTGCTTTCTTTGCAAAAAAGGGAGTTACGATTACATGAAACTTAAAATTTTCAAATTCACAATTAAAGAAAGAAAACTTTCAAAACCAATATATTGTTTTATTTCGACTTATTCTTGCTTCCCTTCAAATTTGTAGTGGCCAGTTTAATTCAACACAATAATCTGATGCTGATTAGATGAAAAAAAATGCAATAAATATAATGTAATCTATACATACAATAAAAATGAAGTGTCTGTATGTAACAGCGAAATAATTTGTTTTTACTGATTGGGTATGAACGTATATACGCTACTGATAACAAAAATGCAATTTTTAAAATTTTTGGTCGGTCTGCCTGTCTGTCTGTTTGTTCCGGGTAATCTCCAAAACGCCTGGACCAATTTTGACGGGAATTTCACTAGCAGATGGCTAAAATTACTGCGGGTAACATAGGCTACTCTAAATTAGACTAAGTGTTAACCGCGGCTTCATCTGCAATGCTAAGTGTTAACCGCGGCTTCATCTGCAATGCTATCTTCAAAACGGATGGACCGATTTTCACTGAACTTTCACCAACAGATAACGGATACCATAACAAGTAATTTAGTATATTTTAATTTAGACTACCTGTTAACTGTGGTTTCGCCCGCAGTACTATCTCTAAAACGGTTAAACTGATCTTCAAGAAACTTTCATTCACACATATCTGACCTTATAAAAAGTAATTCAAGTTATTTTAATTTAGACTAGCTCTTCATCGTGGCTTCGCTCGCAGTACTATCTCCAAAACGATTAGACCGGTCTTCACGAAACTTCCATTGGCAGATAGCTGATTTTATAAAAAAGTGATTCAAGCAATTTTATTATATGCTAGCTATTAACAGTGGTTTCGCCCGCAGTATTATCTCCAAAACCATTAGATTAATGTTCACGAAACTTCCACTGGCATATAGCTGATTTTATAAAAAGTAATTCAAGCAATTTTAGTTTATACTAGCTGGTAACAGTGGTTTCACTCGCAATACTTACTATTTCCAAAACGGTTAAAAAGATCTTCACGAGACTTTCACTGACAAATAACTCACCTTATAAAAATAATTTTGGAATTTTGGTTTATACTAGCTATTAACCGTTGTTTCGCCCGTAGTGCTATCACCGTAACGGTTAGACCAATCTTTACGATACTTTTTCTAAAAGATAGCTCTTCTCTACAAAGGTAATTTAGGTAATTTTTGTTTATAATAGCTGTTAACCGTGTTTTCTCTCACAAAACTTTCTCCAAAACTTTTAGACATATGTTCACGGGGGTTTCATTGGTAGACAGCGAACCTTATAAATAGTAATTGAGGTTATTCTATTTTAGACTAGCTGTTACCCACGACTTCGTCCATATGAAATTTAGCAAACATATGTTGTTCACTGTAAACATATGCGTATTTACCGCGCTTTAGTATATAAAATTTTATATCTTGATTTATATATATGCAAGATTCAAGACGTCACCCCATACATAGTTTCCAATTCAATATAATAATTACTATTAGCAATTTTGAAGATAGAAGAGGTATTTCTAATAAGATTTTAGACCATAAACTTATTGACAATATTGGCATATTATATCATTATCTATTTTAAGTCATTTTTTCATTAGTTCTTTGTACAGTGTAAGTGAGCACTGAGGTAGTTATATGGTTGGTTACTGTTCCAAATATGTTGGTTATGATAATCCTCATTAAATACACTGTAAGTATCTATATATCTAATAAAAATAATCTTACAATAGTTTTTAAAGAACATTTCTATAATTGTACATAGTCTCATAATTTAATAATTCTTTAATACAATTTTAAAAAATGCGTGCGGATCTGTGGATACAGCTAATTGAACAAATATAATCAATTTATTTCTAAACGTCTTTATTAAATTACCTTTACGTATTTGCAACAATTACCACAGTTATAAAACCGTTAACTATTTATTGAATCAACTTTTAAAATGCTCCAAACAGTAAAGGCTCGTATCCGTGGGCTTTTATGTGAAACAAATATTCACACAACACAAACGTAACAAACGATGTCCACTTTGCCAACTTTTATCTTTTGGAGCTCGCCCATCTGAACAAACAACGTACCGAACAAATATGGATGGTAATGGCCGAACAGAATTCGTATCCCCCTGCCCCACGAATATGTAGTTAATGCATATCCACTAAAACCAATCAAAGTATATAAAAGTACTACTATTGATAAGCAGAATGCTATAAGTATTACATATTTGAACGATTTGTACATCAAATAAAAATATAAATTCAAAATTTTATCCAACTGTGCCAATCAGTTCCAAAATAAAATGCAAATATAAACAAATAAATATCGCTGGCTAAGCCAATTAATTGTTAGTATTCGTTTCAATTGACAATCAGTACAGTGCATGCATTGATATATTTATACAAGCTGTGCCTGAGATTTCACCCGCGTGGAATATTATGTAAAAAACAATGATTAATAAAGTAATTTGAATGCATTAAGTCAATTTACCCATATACTTTTCTCCCGTATTTTCCGCGTCGTCATTAAAATACAATAACTTTTGATAGCATGGACCGATTTTAATGACGATGATTTAATGATGAGTCGAAGTTATTCGCGAAGACATAATTTATGATTTTCTTGGTGTGGTTTTCTTGTGAACCCGTACTTTAGCAGCAATGCGTGCTCACACAAACAGACAGACAGACAGACAGACAGACAAATTTTTTAAAAACTGCATTTTTGTTATCAGAACCGTGTATACTTTCATACTCATCAGTATTTTTTTTATTTTAATATTACATTTAGACACTTCATTTTTATTATATGTATAGAAGAAGACGAGGCACCATATTTTTATGTAAAGTTGACTAGTGTTTTCTAGCGACTGCAATATTTTTTTTGTCTTTATTTTAATAAGAGACTTTTACCATTTTAGATATATTTGTAAATCTTACATTAATAGTTTTATTAGGTAGGGAATTTAGACAAACCATATAGCATTTTTGAGGATTCCGAAGTCGGTTCTGCCAGAATGCTTTGATGAACACCCGCATCCCCAATATTAATATTAAATTCCTTAACACAGAGCGTCCTCTGAAGAGGGTTGCCTACCATAGTTTATAATAATGTAGGATACCATTATTTTTGATAAAATACTCTTTTCTATGACAGTAGAGAATATGAAAATATTTCTTATTAAAGCATACTCCCGTGACCTCCGGGCTCATAGTATACTGAATAAAAATCATTATTAATTTATTTCAATCTATACTTGTCACTTAAAATATTTTTACATTTGTAATGTAAAAAGAGACTTATTTTTAACCAAGTGAACAAGAAAAACGAGGATTTTATTTAGAGTATACTACTATTCGTATGCCGGGTCCAATTTATATCACTGCATTCGAATTTTACTCGTTTAACTATTTTCGTATTCGGTCCGTTGCGTTTAAGGGGAAGTGTTATCGTCAACTGGGCGTATCGTCGAACTGCTGGTCGATATTGGCTTGTTATATTATAGGAAAGTTATCATACATAACATTATTCTCCTTAACTTTCTTGTATCTCTTTAATATCGGACTTTTTAGGCGACCTTTTTGTTGTTAGCTTTACGTTATAATTTCATTTTTGAGTTGAATATTCGATATTTTCATCATTATTTTAGGTCTTTAAATATTTTCTGAATAAAGTTTCATGAATAAATTTTATTTAAAAAACATGACTTATACTATAACAGTCAAGTAGCTGAAAACAGAAACATAATATGTAGATACTGAAGATTCAAATAAGTAGTTGATAATTATATACATCACAAAGAAAATTGTCCTAGGCAGAAAGTAAAGCGACAACCTCCCAATTAAAACAGTAATGGTACTGCACAGTAAATAATAAAGCACTTGTAGTCCTAAGGGGTTCTGAGTTTTATATCAAAACTAGATGACCTACGCAACTTTGTCTGCGTAAATTACCCATCGGTTCCAATTGTATTTCCAAACTCGAAAAGTCTTAAAAAACCAAGAACCAGATTGCTGAGACTCCCACGGTTTCCAATTGTGAGACCAGACAATTGAGGCACTCACTCAAATACATACCTAGTTTAATGACTGCATGTGTGGAAGAAAATTCTATTAGAAAGCGTAGCGCCATCTGTGATTTAGAAACATCAATAATTTCATTTTGGTAAAAATACGAACGACCGTTGAATGACTTGGGTATTGTTCACATAAAGATACTAAAATCGCAAATAAAAATGGCAGAAAAGGAAAATAAAAAATTGAGGTTATAAGGTATATTTTGATGGCAGATAAAAAAAATACAAAAATGATCACATTTTTTTTAATAATCCAGATAGGGACATCGTAATCACCTAGAGGTTTAAAATATACTTTATGACCTATTTTTATAACTACCCAATACATTTAAAATTTTATAAAAATCGACCTAGCCGTTTCGGAGGAATTCAACCACAAACATTGTGACAAGAGATTTTTATATATTAGATTACACTCCATGGTTAATCGTCCTTCTGTGGTTATACTGCACCAATATCGATCTTGACTCTCTCGATAATGTATTGTAATATAAAGGAGTATTTAGAATATGACATAATTATTTACAAACAAGAAACACATGTTTGATGCTACAGCATTAAAACCTTATTAATAGTGGTCATTCTTATAATTATGTCAAGATATTCTGATATTCTGAGGACATTAAAGGCTATAATTGGGTGTAATTGCCTTCCACGTTTTAAAAATAGGAGTAGGGTAGAAAGCTAAGCCTTCGCTCATCCTGGTTATGCAGCTGATTCTGAGATCGTCTAGTAACACGGATTAAATTGTTGATGTAAATAAAACAATCGAGTATTTTGACACGTAAATATTGCCTTATAAAAACACAAGACAGACAGTCTCGAATAAAAGTAGCGCACAAAATCAGCCGCGAAATCTCCGCAAAGTACACACGTGGTTGTATAATAAACTTATGATTTGCAAATTCAACCCTATCTGAATGATTTAAAGTTGTTTTTAAAGGGACGCGAACCTATTTGAACTAACTGCATAATCCAAAATTATGCTTTCATTTTGTGTACAAGTGTGCATCTCAGGGTTTGTACATCAATGCATGTAAACAATTAAATATACACTTTGTAATCCTTGAAGTCTGTGTCATAATTTTACTGCTATATAATTAAATTATTGTTGTTAATATGTAACTAAAATAAATTTATGAATGTAAGTTAGTTACTCACTGATGATCAACAGTCAATGCTCGTCGAGGCGGCGCCACGAGTGCGACGGGCCACGCGGCCTGCACTAACGACTCTCTCACAAACTGTTCCCACGATGGTGATGTTCCTGTGATTAAATAAAGAAAATTAATTGGACTAGTATTATTATTCACTAACGAGCCTCACCGACTTTATCCCGGCCTGATAATAAAAAAACTTTGACAAATGATATACATTCCTGATGAATCACTTTAGCCACTTGTGAAACCGCATGAAAATCCGTTCAGTAATTTTCGAGTTTATCGCGAATAGACAAGACACGCGTAACAGAGAACCTTGTAATGTAAAGATGATGATTTATAATGTAATATTGTATAGAAATGACTCAAAAATAAATTGCTGATACATGTATGACGTGCCGAGACATTACTAACTGAATTAAGAAATGTAAACAAACTTTGTCTATTTATAAGTTTGAATAGTCGAAACTTTTATCTAATTAACTGAATTTCGTTTGGGAATTAGATTATTAAAGTTTTGCTTAATGTTTAAACTCATTCGACTGTTAACTTATTAATTCTTCCACAACATTTATGTTCATTTTTAACCGTGTTAAATTTTGTCAATACTGTTTAATTCCAATGTAACTTGTTAATCTATCTATCTAATACCTATAAACGAGCAATTCTTGTATATTTTATATTTGTATATACTCATAATCTCGGCAACGGCATCATTTATTTCCGTGAACCTTAGTATGTAGGCAGTTTCGGGGATGATAAATCGATCTAGGTAGATTTTATTCATAGAAAACTTTTTCAACTGAGATTTCAGGCAATGAAAAAATATAGTTAGGACATAACGGTAAAATTCGCCGCCGCTGTCAAAACGAAAATAGCTCAGATGGATATTGGTTTCTTCGAAAAATCATGTAGACCTATTTCGAATCCGAGTGTATATATTTTTTTTTTTGTAAAAAATGATAATTTTGTGAGGTATACCTAACAGTTTATTTTAATTGAAAAATGTAATTTTTAAAGAACCGAGCTAGGCTCGGTCGCCCTGATACTATTTTTTAAAATGTGCTAATGAATCTATGCACATTGCTGTAGTGCACTTTGCTAGTGTGCACAACGTTTAAACTTATTTAATATATTGGATGAACTAGAATGATTTACGGCTAACTTTTTAACGCTCCATTAAAACTAGATAGTTCACGTAGAACGATAAACATGACATACGCAGTCGCAACTCACAACACAATCCTTGACCGAGGCCGTGTTCGGTAACCGTGCGGCTAATTTCGCCACTAATTGAGTTTTCGGCTTTTAAAGTGAAATAACCTCCATAGTTGTGTAGATAAATTTCAATTTCACTATAGTTCCCCCTATCCGATCGGAGTATCGACAGCCGATTGTAATATAAACTGTGCAAACAAATTTACGCTTCCGTTTTGTTTGTTTAATTTACTCGGTTGTAATTTCAACCTTAATTACTGTAAAATTATACGATAAATTTTTCTGATATTCCGTACAAAGTAGTTGATTAAAGAATTGAGTTACATTTTGACGTGACAACGTCTTATAAATTGGTTTGCCGGGTGACACTTCAAGAAACTGCGTTACGCTCCGCTCACGTTATGCGCTCACAATGAGAGCGAGTGAGAGGCACGCGTCCCTTCCACTCGGGCATGGTTAGCCCGCCTAAGAGCGAGAGAGACTACTATACGAAAATTATTTTACCACTCAAAGTCGTTGTCACGTAAAACTTTCGCCCGTATACCGACTTTACAGGCAACCAATTTTTTTTAGAGTTGAAACAAATTTACCCATTGATTAGCGAACGCCTGCGATTTATTTTGTTTTGAATTAGAATGTAAAACAATAAAATCGTAGTCAAATGTAATCATCAATATTATTTCAACTTTACAAGTAGACCTACCGCTGACGCTGAGGTACGGCTAGTTTAGCACCCTAGACCTAGTTGTCATTATGAGAGTGCTTTAAGCACTCGCCCTAAAACCTAGTAACCAAGAGGAAGAAACTCACCAGTTTGTATGACTACGACAACTGTCACTGGATTGTAGATTCTAGTATAATCATCTCCGTTGTTTTTTTTATATCATAGGAAGCAAACGAACAAGTGGGTCAGCTGATGTTAAGTGATCACCATCGTCCATAGAGATTTGCAACACTAGGGGAGTCGCAAGTGCGTTGCCAACCTTTCTTAAGGAGGTGGAGGGACGAAAGGAAAGAGGAAAGGGGCAAGGGAAGGAGAGCTGAGCCTCCGGTGCTCTCACTGACCGAACTTTTTTTTTTTCGAAATGACTACGCTATTGACCCAGCGAGGTCTTAACAGCTTCACCGGACTACTAAGGCGAGCACTTAAGGCACTCAGCCGATTTTATTTTGGCAACCAGCTCAAGGGTGCACGGCACACCTCGGCTTGGCTGTGTTGCCTTTTGCATGCAAAATCGCAACCTATCTTAGCTAACCTAGCTAACTATTCATATATGTATGAGTTGTTGAAACGTATATGTGTACCAAGCATACACGCCTCAACAACTCCTCCATATATTTATTATCGGAAAAATGAGAGTTTTTCAGTTCGATAAGGGAAAAAAAAAGTAAACCCTTCCACTTTCATATGTAAGCGTGTAGGCGTGCACGTGTAGTGTCGTAGCGGTGATGTATATTTGTGTGTCACCGTATCGCGCAAGCAACGCACTCAAGGGCTCCCTACCGAGGAATCGAACCTAGGCTTGAGCTGCTGCCGTGGGCGGCCTAATCGGGTTCACTGACCGAACGAAACGCAATACTGTTACTGCATGTCGGTTTTCTGTGTGTTGGGGGATACTACTCCGAGCGAGCCTACCCATTCATACTGAAACCAGTTACAGCTTCAGCTCCTTTTACTATACTTAGCTTTACATAAAGTGTCGTCTCTTTGAAATGCTTATTTATACAATAATAGCTTTTGCTTTCAACTTCGTTAATTTAAATGTAACATATCTCGAGTATAACCATTCTCTACTCCTAAGAATGTTTTTTTTTCGAACTGACTACGCTATTGGCCTTACTGGCCTACACAGCGTCACCGGACTACAAACCTGAGAATGTATATGCAATATTACTTGATAATCGGTACAACAGTTGAAAGCCTAACAGACAAAACCACATTCGCATCAATAATATTAGTATTGATATGGAATTTTGGAGAGAAGAAAATAATTTTAAATCATATATTACATTACACACGGAAGACAGATTCCTGGGCGCAACCTTGAAGTAATAAAGATATATTTCCATTATCTCGGTGGTTGTGAACATTACTCACCTTGTTGATGTTGGTTCCGTTTAAATTATTACAATCGGTGTTATATTAACGTTTATAAAAGGCGTTTCTCTATTAGTTTGTAATCAATTATGATTAAGAAGAAACGCGGATGGTTTTTACTCACATATACGTATTCCTAAGTTTTGATATTTTCAATAAAATCAATATTATAAGGAGGACGCCTCGAAAAGGGGGTACTAAGATTGTCCCATGATATTGCCATATCCAAACATTCAGTAAACAAATTTGACGAATATACATAAAAAGAAAACATTCAGACACGATCAAATATTTTCGAATATTAATTTTGAAAAGATAAAACTAAAATTAGTGTAGGAGAAGAAGCAGACAGATTGATTACGTTCATAGTCTTCAACAGTTCGAGCTACAGTTGAGCTCAAACGTTTTTTGATATTACGGGCACTTATTCTTCAAACTTCTCGCAGTCCGCGTTTCTTTTTTAAAATCTTTACTGACTCGGTACAGTCAAATAGTTAGCGCAAAATATCCTGTTACTTAATTTTTCATTTAATAATAAATACCTGGTTATTTTTGTTAGACCTTTGTTGGTAAATATAAAACATTTTAAAGTGTTATCTAGACATCAAAACTCTTTTTCAAAGGGAGTAAGCATAAAATATGATTGTACAGTGATAACAAGCTTCAGCTACTTTTAAACAAACTTTAGTTCCAATTTTGTATTTAACATACAAATTAAGTCCCTTCTGAATTATATGCTGAAAAACTTGCTTACAAAATTCAGATTTTCACAGAATGCTTATTTAATGTAAAAGACGCAAAGTTTCCTTGAAACCGCATCAAGCATCCCTTGAGATTAATATATCCATGGAACCTCTTTCTAGAGAGACAATTTTCACTTTAGTGTTACGTACAGGGTATTAAAACAGATTTCAGTTTATAAATAATTCACAATTTATTATAATATTTTGTTGTTAAATTTTTAATCTTTGCCTGTCGTTGACTTTATATTTGTATATATGAAAATCAATTGCCGAATGTATGTAAATGAATCAATTCATAATTACTGCACTTAATTGTCTAACACTTTTAGTTGTATGTAATTTCGAAGACCAGATTTGTATAAAAGAGAATGTTTGAAAAATTCTACGGAATTACAAAATATTTAGATTAAAAAATCGTCATATAAAAAGAAGAATATAAGAATAAAAATAATCAACAGAGTGTTTGGCAATAGAAGTTCTAAAAAATCCTTATTATTACAAAATTTTCAAACTTTAGGGTGCGCTTTTTTTAGCTTTTAATAATGTACTTCTTTTTTTTTAACTGGCTATACTCTATTGGTCTAATGGACCTTCAGAGCTCCACCGGACTAATGGAGCGAGCTCCTATGCCACTCAGCCGCGTGGTAACAAGCTCAAGGGTGCCAAAGTGGCCTACCCTCAGAAAGACAACATCTCCGATGCAACATGTGATAAGATGTAAGTCACTAACTCAAATATGTACTAAACTAAAGTAACCAAATCCGAAAAACAAGAAAAAAAAATCCTTCCACCATATTTGTATCTGCCTATATGTGTGTGCGTGAACAGTTTCAGTGTCACTGTATGGCACTAGGAGCTTATTTTATTAGACGGTCGTGCTATTAAGCGAAGATATGGTTTCATTTTCTTCGTTAGTACACTAGACTCAACCTGGGGCAGGCAGCTAGTAACAGAAACAAGAGCAATAGCAATAAATCTGTATTGTTACTAGGAATTCAATCCTATGTTTATATTTATAGTTACCTGTTTGTGTTTTTATTTTGTTTTGTGATTGGAGACATTTACGATATGTTTCAAATAATTCGGTATAACAAAAACTATAAACACAAGAAGATTCCTAGAGTATTTTTCGGTAGCTCAGAATTGGATTAGTCTGTGAGATATAAAAAAACTTTTCTATTAGTATTAGACACTTACATTGATACTACGATTTTCGAAATGAAACAACTCGCACGACACCTATAGTGTAATAACTGTATTAAATACTTTCAGGTATATACGCGTAGTAATTTTTCATATTTCATCGCAGTTATATTAATTAAACGGTAAGCAAATATGTATATATTTGTGCATATCTTGCTAAATCCCGTGGCTATGCAAATGTTTATCAATTAAGTTAGATTAAAATTAACTATTCTACTTGCTTAAATATCTACGTATACCAGTTTTCCTAAGGATCGATTGAACGTCTTATGGACTATTTAGTAGCAAAACTAACCTTTGCTTCGCTCGCGGCTATGTAGATTTAATCTATCCCTACACAACAGTACTTGTTTTTCAATCCTTTATATATTTATCTACATATTTGTATCTATTTCTCCTTACTCCGTATAATGTGTTTCATGACGATCGGTTGGTAATCCGGTGAAGCTGTTAAGACCTTACTGAGTCAATAGCGTAGTCAGTTCGAGAAAAAAAAAGACGATCGGTTGAGTACTGAAAGTGTGTGAAAGCGAAACAAAGAAACGAAATCACATTGCTATATGCCCCAGCTTTATAATATCAAGTATAGATTACTACTCTTCTCTCGTCCTTAATTCCAATTGTCATTCAAATTACAATAACTTTTGATAGAATGGAACGATTTTAATGAAACAAAAAACTTGTTACTCCTGAGGCTATGCTTTGTGATTTGCTGAGGTTTTATTGTGAACTCAGTACTTTATAACCCGATTAGGCCTCCCACGGCAGCGGCTCAAGCCTAGGTTCGATCCCTCGGTAGGGAGCCCTTGAATGCGTTGCTTGCGCGATACGGTGATACACAAATATACATCACCGCTACAACACTACACGAACACCCCCACACACGTGCACGCCTACACGATTACACATGAAAGTGGAAGGGTTTACTTTTTTCCCTTATCGAACTGAAAAACTCTCAATTTTCCGATAATAAATATATGTAAAAAATAAATATATGGAAGAGTTGTTGAGGCGTGTATGCTTGGTACACATATACGGTTCAACAACTCATACATATATGAACAGTTAGCTAGGCTAGCTAAGATAGGTTACGATTTTGCATGCAACAGGCAACAGCCAAGCCGAGGTGTGCCGTGCACCCTTGAGCTGGTTGCCATAATAAAATCGGCTGAGTGCCTTAAGCGCTCGCCTTAGTAGTCCGGTGAAGCTGTTAAGACCTTGATGGGTCAATAGCGTAGTAATTTCGAGAAAAAAAAAACAGTATTTTAGAAGAGGTGCGTGGTTATACAAACAGATAAGCAGACAGAAAGAAATGATTGATATTTTTTTTCATATTCTCAGATTTCATTTTTTTCACGAAAATCGAAAAAGTACAAACGTGTTACATTTACGTCCTTATTATATGGTATAGATTTCAGATGAGATAGTAAGATAAAAGCGAATATAAATAACTAATGATTATGATTCAGTTCAATTTTCATCGCTATTGACATTTCGAATGATATAGTTAAAATTAAATTAATTTAAGAAAATAAATAATTGAGAATCAACATTACGCAGAAGCCGTTTAAAAACGTTTCTCATTTCAAGTGTAAGTGTTTTCCCCGGCCTTTTAATAAAACGAGCCGAGACAATGTTCAGTTGGCCTCTTTTATTCAACAGAATGGCCCCTGTGGACTGAACATTATCAATTCATAATCAAAATTTGCATAAAACGATTATTATTTCATATTGCGTTTCGCTTTGTTTTTCACGGTGCTGAACACATAGCGCTGTTGTTTATTCAGATTATATTGACTCTCTATTTACTGTGTTTTGGCAAACAAACGCGTTGTTTTCCTTTTAATATTGTATTTTCGCCTGCGTAAACAACGTCACTCATACTATGGAAATGTATATACTTACCCCAATATAGCTAGCACTAGTGAATAAATAAGTAGTTAAAAAATTATGTAACCTCTAAGAAACCACGGCGGTCATCTCACTCCACCCCCTCTTGCGGGGGCGGACGAGGGAACTTGACAAGGCGATGCCTTTTAAAGTAGTGCTTCCTTCGAGGCCCGTTAAGACGGGTCTGTCCTTTGGTTGCTATCTTAGCTATTGGTGACGTCCGTACATAGCATCGATGTTTGCCACCATTGCTCTGGCGGCATCCTGGGCTTCATGGCTTCCCATCTTTGCTATTTCAGAGTTGATCTGAAATCTGCAGATTCTAAGGAACTCTTCGTACTGAGGCTTGATAGTGGGTTAATTGGGTTCCTCTTCGGTGTCGCTCGGTTGCTGGGTGTCTAGCGGCTCCGTGGGGGTAACATTTTTCGTGTTTATACACGGGGGCGACTTTCTGCCGCTTCTCGGTCTGGGGTCATTGGCGGGAGCCATCAGGCTGGCCGCGGCTGTCTCCTCAACTGTATTGTGTTGAGCTAAGGGCGATGTTTTGTGCCCGGCGTCACCAGTGCGGGCGACAGTGCTAGCTCGTCGGTTGCGTGCCTCGCGCCGAAACACGGGGCATATCTTTGCGTTATTGGAGGCGTGCGCGCCCCCCAGTTGACGCAGGTGGCGGGCTCGCTCAAGGGGCGTTCACATAGGTGCGCGGGGTGTGGCCCCCCGCATCTCACACAGGCGATCTTCCGGTGGCATTGGTGGGAGGAGTGCCGGAACTGCTGTCAGCGATGGCACTGCGCCGGCTTCCTCCTCCCTCGCCATCCTTCTACGCTAACTTCAAATAAGAGCAGCTCTTTGATCTGGTATATGGCTTCAGTGAGGTTGGGTGTTCTTCGGAGTGCACAGTGGAAGATGCACCCGGCTCTTCCCTGCCTTCCATAGATCGCTCTAACATAGAGCGGCTGGAACCCCTGTTCTATAAGGGCTGCTTCGACCTCTTCCGAGGGCGTGTTTTGAGGTAGTCCACGAATGGCTACCTTGAGGCTGCGTTCTTCGGGGAGTGAATACGTGAACCAATTCACCCCCTCATCTCTCTCCAATTTGGAGATGTATTCGATAAGTATCCCGTGCTCGTCTTGGCTCAAAGGGATAAAACGCATCCCTCTGCCAAACGGCCGTGCGTTCGGCCTACGCCCCAGCAGCCCCGCCAAATGTCGAAAATGAGTGATCCAGTTGGGAAGACTTTCTACTACTATTGGCGGGAAGCGTTGTCGATGCTCAGGGTTAGGGTTCCGTGGGTCTGCATCTTGCGATGAATATCTTGTAGGTGAGGCGCTCGCTGATTGGCTGGCTTCTGTTATCGCGGCGTACGATTGCTGCTCGGTAGCAGCTTCTCGCGACGGCGCATGCGCGGATGGCGCCACTGTGCGCTCAGTGGGCTTTCGCGACGATGAGGCTACCGCGGATTGGCGTTCCGCAGGCGGAGTCGATTCGGAGGGGGGGGGGGGCTGCTCGCGGGCAACCCCTCGCGATCGCGACGTAGCAGGCGTGGGTGTGGGTGCGTACACCTTCGCCGCTGTAGGCTTCATTGTGGCGCCGCCCGACGTGGAGGGTGACGCGGCGTCTTGGATCTTGACTTTCCTGACCGCCGGAGATTTGATTTCCGGCGAGGTGTTAGGCGCTGTGGGCGCCTGGGATGCTGTAGCGGTGGCGGCTGCGGCCGGGACGGGATCGGGATCGCCGCGCTTGCGGCGCAGCGCTCTCCCGATTGGTTCGATTTGGTAATCAGGAATCTTCGGTGGCTTGAGTTCACCCCGCGAGGCGCGTTCAAGCGCTGCGGAGTCCTCCGGGGAAGGCTTCTTGTTCTCTTCCGCTGCCTCCTGGAGACGCAAGTACAGTGCCATCCAGCGGGTCATCCCGTTCGACAGCGACCGAGCCGATATCAGCTCGGCGAGAATGGCTAAGTCACTCTCGTGAACGCTAGTCGTCGTAGACTCCCCGCCGGGCGACCTCTGTCGCGTCCCCGCGGGCTGCGGGCGAGAATCGGGCACAGTGGTGCAGAGTCCGGTGTGCGTAGCGGTGGTCATCGTAGTTGATTCGGCAGAGTCCGAGGGCTTGCGAGAGGTCGTTGAAACCAACGTGGATGCGTCGGTTTGGCCCTGAAAAGGGCCGGTTTTCTTCTTTCCCGGCTGGGAAACGGCTTCTTTCTTGCGGCGCATCGTCGCGCAGGACTAGCGAGATCGGACGGAGCGACTCGCGGTGCTCAGAGACGTCCTCGCGCGCGTGACGACGGAGCGCGTCCATCTCTAAGAAAAAAAAAACACTATCCTATAAGAGTCTCACTGCAGAACCACAGGCTTGTAGTCTGGTGAAGCTGTGAAGGCCCTAAATAAGGCCAATAGCATAGTCGGTTCGAGAAAAAAAAGAACCACAGGCTTCTCTCCGAAAAAAAAAAGTCTATAAAAACAGCCGCAAAACATTTATTCCGGTCCGAAATTAACGGCAGACAATGATAAGTACCCATCCGACACTTCAAGCGTAAACTGCGCGTTAGATTGTGAGACTTACAATATACTTTGACTGGTATTTATAATTTAAATCGCTTGGTAAAAGGAGTTTTACTTCAAAAAACGAATTGTCCCCGTGTAAAAGCCAGGAGGATATCTAGTTAATTACAAGCCTCAAAAAACTTAAATTAATAGTTGATTTCAATCTGCATAAAATCCTATGTATAAAGTTGTTTTAAAATTTATTTAAATCATTAAACATTTATGCATGTAAGCCTTATTACTTACGTGTGGTGAATGTAGTCGAATGAATTAGAAAATAAATATTACATTTTCAATGTGGGGCGTGTACTAGTTGAGATTCAGGAAAAATACTCAGAGTTAGTGCGAATTTATAATGCAGAGGCTACATCTTTTCTGTCTACACTATTAGGAATGTAAGTGGGAAAAGTTAGTAAACTATTTTAAATTAAAATTGCGTTAGATAATGGTAAGATGGAATTTAGCGAAGTAAGAATTCATTCAAATGTTGGGTATTATGCCGTGTATTTTTGTTATTGATAGGTTTTGGAGTCTACAAAATATAGTTTGAATAATATAAAAATAAAATGCGGCATAAAGACTTACGATAGAAGTGAAATACTCTCCTATATTAACAACTCTGTTTTACATATAAATGAGAAGTGAAATATTTTATAAGCTTTCATCTTGAAAATCATGTTATATCTCATTAATTATATAAAATGTATTTGAAATATTAACTTGTTGATTATTACGTCCTATTTAATATTGTATAAGCCATAATCAGACTACTTATTCAAAATCCGATGACCTCATTTCGTTACTGAATAGAAATTTTAATATAAAAGAGTAGACCGTGAAAAATAGGTAACGAAAGCGTCGCGAACACCAGCCGCTTCAAATACCTAGGGTCTGTGATACACGTGTCTGGATCAATCGATCATGGCGTCAAATTCGAATAGGCGCCGCGTGGGCGAAATGGCGAGAAGTTACTGACGTTTTATGCGACCAAAAGATGCCGATGAAGTTAAAAGGCTTGGTGTATAAGTTCATCATCCAACCGGTCTTCTTGTACTGCAGCGAAACGTAGCCGGTCCTAGGCAGACATGTCCAGCAGCTACACGTCACTGAGATGAAGATGCAGTGGTGGATGTGTGGCATAACGCGATTAGATCGCATCGCAGATATGCTGCAGGAGAGTTGTCTCCGCTGATACGGTCACATAAGTTGCAGGCCTCCAGACTACGTTGGAAATAGATGTCCTCAACATCACTGTATAAGGCCCATGGTCGCGCGGCAGGCCCAAAAAACGATGGCGAGACGTGATGAAGGCGGGCAACCTTACTCAAAAGGATCCCGAAGACCGGACAAAGTGGAGATAGTTAAGTAGGAAAGCGGGTCTTTTTTTTATCATGGGGAAATCCCTAACAGATACCCATCCCGTGGGACAGCTGAGGATGGGTTATGTCCGATTTGCACGGACTAAAACCACATGGTGCCTTCATACACCTTGGCTGGGGAGCAGGAACTGCCGGCTGGCATTGGAAAGCGGGTCCTAGCACCACGTCGGGAAAACGCTAAAAAGAAGAGTAAATCGTGAGGTAAGTCTGTGATTATATTATGTAATATCTGTATTTCATCAGGTCGTTTTAAATTTTTATTTGGGCAATTAATATGACGTTTATTTTGTATTTCTTCGAACTTATAAAACATTGTTTTGTTTTCTCGGTTTCACTTGTTTTTGTTTATGTTTATGGACAAACTTTTTCCTCTTTGTTATGATTTTCTCCGATAATAATAATATTTTCAGAGGTTCATTCATTGATATAAAAACCGAACACACAGTCTGAGTAGCGCTCAAAGTAGGCCGAAAAAACTCCCCAATATACTTACGTGGTTATAGTTATGCGATAAACTTATGATTTTGCAAAGTCAACCTTACCAGAATAATTTAAAATTATTTTTACAAGGACGCAAGCGATGCAAGATTATTTGGAAGGACTGCATAATCTAAAATTATGCACTAATTTTTGTGCGCCGACTCTGAGACGTTAAGTGTGCATCTTGGGTTTTTGAATATCAAATAATTAATTCTATTATGTTTTTCTTGGTTTTGAAACTCGTGTCGTGGTAAAAACATTGTTAGTGAGTGATATAAGTAAGGATATTGAATACCGATATAAAGCTGTTATTTTTCTATATTATTATAGTTATACATACACAAGCCAAATACAAACAAATACAATTTTTCACAGATTGGATGGGTTGTAAATGATAACAGTACTGGTAATCTCCTGTGGCTTCGCTCGCGTATCTTGTGTAGTAATCATTTTCGACTTTTTATATCTATCTCTAATATATAAAAATCACGAGTCACATGCAAATTTTCACATCCCTACCCGGGTGGTTTAAACTATGAGATAATATGTCAGTTATTATTTTTTGCATATAATTCTTTTATAAATATTATTCAGTTCAAATTAAGCATAATTCATAAGGAATCTATACTATAATAAAACTGTAACAAGTCGAAATCTGTACATTAAATATTTTTTGAAAATTGTAATCAGGGTAGACTACGTTATCGATATAGAAGCCAAAAATAATCTTTTTACAATTTTTGTCTGTCTGTCTGTCTATCCCTATGAACACGCATCACTCTGAAAGTACTGAACCAATCTTGACGAAAATTGACATAGTGATAGCTAATATTACGAGATTACATCAAATATACTTTTTGTCCCATAAAACGCAAAGGGTTCTTCAGGATAAAGGATTAAAATCTAGAATCTAAACCCGTATTACTCTGAAATTACTGAACCAATTTTAACGAAACTTAACACATTGATAACTGATATTACAAGGCTACATCCATGATACTTTTCGTCCCATAAAACGCAAGGGGTTCTCCAGGATAACGGATTAAACTTTAAAATTTGTAGTTAATGTAGTTCTTGACGGAATTTGGTAACTTTTCTTTGTGTTATATAAAGCAGTAAGATTAGATAAAAGTTTAAGCTACATTTCATCACGCAATGCATCTTCAAAAAAAAAAACAAAAGGGGTTACCGGTAAGAGATTCGAACCAATGCCTTCATCGATACGAGTAAGTCGACATACGAACGATTGCGCCAAGATGAACTGCCGTTATATGACGAAATTATCTATCATCTGAATTAGTTAAAAGTATAAAATTTAACGGTTAAATTCTATTAGCGCATGTGTTTGTTTTTTATTATGAAGCATTTTATTTTCATTGATTCATTTTCAAACTACAACGATTGTAAAGGATATCTTAATGTCTATTATTTATTACTATGTAAGAAAACTATAGTATTTAAATATAGTACCTATTTTTTTACAGCTGTTGGTCATTAAAACAGCGATCAAGTACTCATTTATTTTTTTAGATGGCGTTTTAACATAATAATAGCTCTATGGCAAATGTTGTCATGTTGAAATATGATAGAAAACGGTGATTGTGGTTATCAGTATAAAATTTAGATTAATCTAAAAGAGATAAATAGTGGAATAATAAACTTTAAATGTCGTTTGTTTTTTTACAGAGCAACACATTAGTTTTATTCCAGTTCCGTAAAATTCTATTTCAAAGTAGTATAGTTCAAAGTAGTAACTATAATAAAACTGTAACTAGGTCAAAACTTTAAAACATTAAATATTTTTTGATAATTATAATCGAGGTGAACTATGTTATCGATATAGAAGTCAAAAATAATCTATTTATCATTTTTGTCTGACTGTCTGTCTGTCCCTGTGAACACGTACCACTCTGACAGTACTGAACCAATTTCGAAGAAATTGACACAGTGGTAACTAATACTACAAGATTACATTTAGGATACTTTCAGTCCCATAAAACACAAGAGGTTTTCTAGGGTAACGGATGAAAGACTAAAAATTGTATTCAATGAAATTCTTGACGGATTTTGGTGAATTTTCTATATGGTATATATAGATACATATAGACAGATTAGCTAAACGTTTAAGTTATACTTTATATTTTAATCGTTTTGTATTCAGGAAATCCCTGGTACCACCGATCCGATTTTGATTTTTCTTTCAATGTTAGAAAGGTATATTATCCCTCAGTGTTATAGATAATGTTTATTTTGGAAAATTATTTTCAATAGTTAATCACAAGGAATGTAATTTAAATTGACAAATATTAATTTATCGCCAATACTGGGAAGACATTTATCGGCAATATATGTATTTATCTTAATTGAACTCGGTAGGCGATGCTGCGAATGGGTTTAGGTTTATTTTAGAAAAATGCTCATATACCAAATTATATTTGAGTGAGTCTCTGTATAGTTCGGATTTACAATTGAAAACGGTAGATGTAGCTGCGATCGCGTTTCAGTTTTATTAAGATTTTTCGCGGATAACAATACAATTAAAACAGGTAATAATCGATTTTGTGCAGACGAAGTTGTACAGGTCAGCTAGTCTTAAATAAAGTATTTGCTACGTAAGCTTCAGATTCTGTATGTGGGAAATAAAATTCCTTGTAAAGGAGTAGTTACTTTTAAACGAAAAAATTAATCTCGGAAGAACTTTTCACACCTACACCGTCGTAACACAGCCCTCGAGACCCCTATTAAATCTCATACTTTCTCTAATCCGTTTCAATTACACTCTTGACTCGGTTATAATGTCGTCTCTTTGATTACATTCTATACCATCGACAAAACACACCATATACATTTTTATTTTTAATTTAATACACACGCAAAGGTCATCCTTTTACAAATCCTACAGCTATAATCTTAGTGTGACTACGTAGTAAAGTTTCTAATAGATGTATTAAACTCCTTCGATAAGCATTAATCCCTAATAAACACTAAGCAAAGCTGTTTGTAAATTAGAGGATTAATTCTACATTTCAGTCGAAACATAAATAAATTGGCATAACTTATATATAGCTATATACGTATATAAGCATCTATGTATTTATTTAGGTATGCGCATATTTACGTTTTCTCCGTTATAAAGCAGAATATGTTATTAACTAGAAATTTGCCTAAACATAAATTATGCCTTCCCTTAAACTTGTTTAGTAATTTAGACGCTTGAAATATTTACCTATCAGTTTTGGGTTCAATTTATATAATTTATTCAATAATTTCAAACGGGTTATTTTAATTATATTATATTATGTTAAATAATATTATGTATATCTTGTTTAATGTCGTTTTTATAACATCAAAGACTTTAAAATGTTACTTTTCATTGTTATAGCAAAATTTTGAAACTAATTTTTACAAGCTCACTTTTTGTAAGTAGATCATCTTACCATTTGTAAAAAAAAAAAATCAAATAATTCTGTGTTTTAGATCAAACAATCATCAACATCGACTTATCGGGTGTTATTACAAAAAAGTTAAATACGTATTAAATACTTGCTTTA
This sequence comes from Antheraea mylitta, assembly GCA_014332785.1. Classification (NCBI taxonomy): domain Eukaryota; kingdom Metazoa; phylum Arthropoda; class Insecta; order Lepidoptera; family Saturniidae; genus Antheraea; species Antheraea mylitta. Next base: position 910,694 of record JACEII010000024.1, on the reverse strand, counting down.
AAAAGGTTTCGTATTAAACGCACAGCGCTCACCCGAGGCTAGTTCGCGTTATATTTTTTCACAAGTCTAACTTAACCAACAAGACAGCAAGATGGCGAACATTCAGCGAGCGCGGTTCATTTAAAAGGTAACCTTTTTAAAGCAAGTATTCAATACGTGTTTAACTTTTTTGTAATAACACCGATCAGGTTTAAATAATGTCAATGTTTTCAGTATTCTCTGGAATTCGTTTAACTAGTTACTAGTATCAAGTTGAATGAACGTCAGATGGGAATGTAGTTAAAAGGCCTATCCATAAGATATAAAAAAATAATTTATAATATACACTTTTATAAAAATTAATTTTGATTTATAAAATTATTAAATTAATTTTATTCAAAACGAGTTCACATCTGACCACCTACAGCCATTACAAACCTGATAGCATAAAGTTGCTCGGCTAATACAGAGTTAATCTGAAACTTTATCAATGCCCAGCATAGTTTCAAACAGCGGAGAGAGTTCGTATGTAACAGCATTAAATCATTTAGAAATGAAATAACTTGAATTCTTTAACATGCAGTGAAACTTTTTGTATAAAGCTATTGGAAGATAAAGTACTAACACAATTAATGTGTGTTCCGGCAGGTGCATTTAGAGGATAGTTGCAGTAACCAGATAGCTTCCACTATGCTACTATCTGGTATAGTGTTATCATAAAATTAAAACCTTATATGTATGTAGCGGTAATTACATTTAAGAAGTACAAAAAAAAATTACAAAATGAACCTTTGAAATCACTATAAAATTAATTTCTTCGTATACACCGAGTAGGTGATACCCTGATACAGTATCAACGTTGTGTTTGTATTGTACTGTGCTACTATAAGATACAATGCTACAATAAAAACAAAACCTTGAATGTATGTATAGGTCATTACATCTCTGCAATATTTAAAAAAAGCCAAGCATCTTTTGAAATTGATATAAAATAAATGAAACCTTGTTTCGTAAGCGACTCGAGTATGTGATACGGTATGAATAATATTGGTCGTAACACATTGTTTCTGTCTACATCTCAAAGGATTTAAAATAGACAGGCAATAATGTAAGTACGTAAAGCTATCTAAATCCACGGTGCTGACATAGAATACGAGCATATATTCTAAAAGCTTAAGCATCTCAACGTCAAACTGGTTTTATGGGAAATAACCTTTCTCAATATAATACGTGAGTACTGTTTGAATAACAGAAACGCAAAGTTCTCATTAATATACATACAATATACAAACGCTTGATATAGCTTATAGTCATTTAGGAATTGATTGCTATGGAACATTTTTATTACCTTCCATGAGTTTCAATATTCATAGCCTCCATAATAATTTCTACGCTCAGTAGCCATTATTTTATATTTTATTCATAATCTTGTGTTATTTAACTCTATATTTTGTAAATTTAGTAGTTTTTTACGTAATATAGTTAGTTTATTGTGCATAAGTGAAGTGAGTGGATAATAGTACCACGGAGCATGATATTCTGAGATGCCACAAAACCTCCCTGGAAGGTTCTAACAAGGGATCCACCATCTTGTTAGACTATTGAAATGGTCACACGATGCTTGTAATATTATTGTACTATAACGTCCATTGAAACAAAACATTGACACTGGCAAGTGCTTCTGCGGAGCCAAAACAAGAAAAAGAAGAAGAACAATAATGTATATAGCCACTCAAAGGTAATGTATTTTTTTTATTATAGCACAATACTACACTATGCCTAATGGTAAGCACAGCATAATCCAAAAACAATAGCCACCAAAAAGAGACGAAGTATCAATTGCCAGACGCCGCTGTCATGCCGGCCTGCATAAATGTCTCTTCACACATGGAAGGAACATAGGGGGAGATGGGGTACATTGATACATGGGGCACATAGATACAGTCAATATAGATCGAAAACAAAACACGTTAGAGAAGCCGGTCGCCACACATAGAAAGGTAATCATACACCCTACACGCACACTAGAGCGGAGCAATATTCATTCGACGATTAGCGCTTGGCACGTGTAAACTTGTTTCTGAGGTTCGCAACAAATATTTCCTAGTTTTCTGTCGGATGTGATTCTACTAATATATTTAGTGTTATCTGTGATATATTGAGATAATTAGTAAGTACATACCCGTCATTATATTATGTAAATTTAATTTTTTTTTATTATTAATTGCTATTATTTTTACAAAATACTTATTTCGATTGTAGTAGACAGGGGCACATTGATGCAAGCACTGTCGGGGCACTTTGATACGTATCAATGTGCCCCAATATTACTTTAAGGAAACCTTATTTTTTCGAAATGAAAATGCTGTTAACATGAAAAGGTGTTCACAACTTCACCGAACTATAAAATTAAGAAAACCCGAGAACACAAGTGTTGCCCGATCATTTACTGCCCCACCTGCAGTAAATGATCTTCAGTTAACGTAGGAAAGAAGCAACCTTATAAGTATTTTGTTGGAAAAATAGTGTCAAGATACTCTGATAACCAGAACGACTTTTTAATCTCTTTTGTAAAGCTTAAACCAACTGGAACTTTTGTCTTGCCTGATATAAAAGACGAAGCTTTGGTTAATATTTCTGATATTGTGTTGAAGTTACCAAATCATTTTTTTTTCGATCAGACTACCCTATTGACCCAGCAAGGTCTTAACAGATTCACCGGACTACTAAACAAATCCTATAGTAAAGAAAGGCACTAGTAGAACAGCTTGTCTATTCAAATTCAAGATAAATTTGTTAAGTTATGTTTGATTAAGTCAATAAAATAATTATTTTATTTTATCGTTTAAGTATAAAACCAGTTATGACTGATTAGACCAAATAAAGAATGATTATACAATATGTTATTGTTTAAGTATATTTCATGGCACAGTTTATTGTTTGGGTATACTTGTTCCATTTTTATATAAAAAGCGTAAAAACATTTTTTCCCTTAGTACTAGATTAAATTTATGTACACATAATTTAGCACAAAGTGAAAAATAAGTATTTAATAAATAAATATCACAAAAATCAATAAAACTTGTTTAATTTGTAGAAATGTTTCTATGAATCAAACTGCCCCAGTATATGTATCAATGTACCCCACGCCTGGGGTCCATTGATACAAATTTCATTTTTTAGTAAATAGGCTCTAATATTTTTTATGATTAAACCTAACGATTATTTAGACTTTAAAAAGTTAGCTAAATATATATTGTATAGATTATAAATATTAAATTGGAAGTTACTGTCAATAGGTCGCTTTTTATTGGGTCTAAGTAAAAATCGTATCAAGGGTCCCCAACTCCCCCTACTGACCGCGATCTTGTTACACAGTTTTACGACACAGTAAAGATAAGAAGTTTCTTGTTAGTGATAGCATTTTTAAAATCGGATCAGTTTTTCTAAAAAGGCCCTTTCTAATAAAAAAAAACTTTGTCTCTTTACAATCGCACTAGCTTTTGCTTGCGGCGACGCTAACGTAAATGTATATTTTGTTCTATCCTAGGAAATAGTACTAGTATCTGGACGAAAGGTATCTAGGTTCTTTTTAATGACCCTTTTGTTTTTGTTTAACGTGGTGAGATTCCTTATAAATATACCACCCTCTCGGGGCAGTGAGTGGGCTATGTCCGACCCGCAAGGACTAAAATCCCATGGTCTATGTCTCCCACTATAGTCGGGGTCACACGAGATCTCTATAGATTTCATTGTGCCGGCCCAGCGGTTGGTCCAGCAGCAAAAGCAAAACTTCGCCGAGCCCCTTCTTGTCAGGAGACAACCTTGTACATACCGGCCATCTCCTCCGTCGGGCGGACATGTACGGTGGCGGGATGCTTGTTTGACTAGTCGTGGCATGAACAAACACATAACAGACAATCAAACTGATATTTTCTTTTACAATATTAGTTACAATACTCTAAATTCAATTTCTAAAAGAACTGCGTTGTTAAGAAAAATATAAGAAAAACGGACGACTTTAACTTTCAAGTCATGATTTTGATTGTCTTCCTACTTTATTTTTTTTTAACTTTATTTTTGGCAATCAATCTTTCCGATTATTACTACCATTGTCACGTAGTCAATAATATCACAAGCGTCATGCGATCATTTCAATATTGAGCATCGTGTGAATCAATATTCTAACAACATGGTAGATCCCTTGTTAGAACCTTCCAGGGAGTTTTTGTGGCAACTCAGTATTTCATGCTCCGTGGTATTATTTTTTCCATTCAATTCACTTATGCTCAATAAACTAACTATATTACGTAAAATACCACCAAATTTACACAATATAGAGTCAAATAACACCAGATTATGAATAATATATAAAATCCATTATGACAGACTAAAATCCCGCCAAAAGCTCCAAAATTGTCTTCCTACTTAACAATCAATCTTCTCTATCAAGGATTAAATATTACAGCCAGTATGAAGCGGGTAGTTATTTTATTACAGAGTGGTTGTCTTAATAACCTGATTGTTCTAACAAGGTGATGACCCTACATTTAGAATTTCGTACGGAGTTTTTATGACATCTCAGAATTCATCTTTCGCGTTATTATTTAATGCACATGCAATTGTGCTCAATAAGCAAGTTATAACGTAATATACACGAATATAGATAGAGTTAAATGATTCAAGGTTATGAATAAAAAATGAAATCCACTACATGAGAGACTAATATCCCTCCAAACACACCAAGTTTATAGACAGCCGATGTTTACTTTTTTAGTATAGACATTTTGGTGATAGATTGAGTTACCCTTTAAATAATATCGAGTAAAATATATTCAAGATATTCGTAAAAGAATAATAAAAAGGTCTCACGTCTCAGGGTCGGCTTGTAGTATCGACCTTTCGGTAACAGTCGAATGCGTTGATCAATTGCGCCACGGACGCTAGCGAACATCTTTCCAAAATTAAGAGTTTGCATTAACTTCTGTCCGCGGGTTCACTCGCATTAATTTAGATTTGAATTAACATAATTGATAGTTCAAGTTCCATACCAAGTGGGTTTTAATGCATACAGGCTATTTTACAGTGAGGACCAATATGTGAGCGAAGGTGACATCTTAGGTTAAAATATGAAAGCATAACAAACAAAGATATTAGACTAATGCTACACTTTTTGTTGTTCGATTTCGCTCCCCATCGTATATGTATCGCAGGCTATATCTAAATACGATATATATATATATAAATAAAACGATTAGTACGATAAACCCCAATAAACAACAAAAAAAATGAATGAATAAAGCATGTTGTACAAATAAATGCAAAAAAAAAAAACAAACAAAATTAAATAAAAAAACAAATCATCCTTGCTTGTAATAAATAACAGTACCTGGGCGACCGAGCCTAGCTCGGTTCTTTAAAAAAACATTTTTGATTGAAATCTTAGTAAAAAAAAGTTTTCTATAAATTAAATCTAGCTAGATCAATTTATCGTCCCCGAAACTACCTACATACTAAATTTCACGGAAATAGATGACGCCATTTCCGAGATCATGAATATATACAAATATAAAAATAAACAAGAATTGCTCGTTTAAAGGTATTAGATAAATTAACAGTATGGAGATTGGTGAATAAAACTGCACAGTTGTCATTCCAACCTTTTTAATACTTAGAATAAACATAGAACTGGCGACAGAGTAAACAAGATTATCCATAAATAATAAAAGGAATACAGGACGCACCTAAACCTTTTTTTCTTGTATTCATATTCGATAAAAAGGAGTATGTGAGTAATATAATCTTTCTTATGTTTGCAATACAAATATTTGATAGATATTTACGGCACTATAACAAACTTTATATTAATACTAGAATCTAATACTGAGTCGAAATTTCTATGCGATACGTATAATGGACTTAGGAGTTTACATGATCAAGATATGCTTAGTATAAATAAAATGATTCTGTCTAATATTACTTCCAAATATTATTAATTTTTTTCTTATATATTTTACAGGCATGCGCTTGGCCACAATCTCACCTGATGGTAAGTGACGATGAAGCCAACGATGGATCGCGCTTACCTGCTAAATGCCTGTTCACTCTACTCTTGAATACTCCCGTTATATGATGACGGGAAGACATACGCCGGGAGTGAATTCCACACCTTAGCCGTACGTATAATAAATGTAGAAGCAAATCGGTTTGTACGAATCTCGGGAATATCGACCACATAAGGGTGGAAGCCCTCACGACGTCTTGTCGTCCTCTGATAGAATGAGGACCGTGGGATTATAGCATGCAATTCCTGTGCACACTCTCCAAAGTGTAATCTATAAAACACTGAAAGACTAGCCACTTGCCGTCGATGTTCTAAATTGAGCATTTTGGTCTCCCACAGCGTTTCGTCATCGATAAGCCGACGAGCACGGCGCTCAATGGAGTCAAGAGCGGCCAGCTGATATTTGGCTGATCCATCCCATAGGTGACAGCAGTATACCACACATGTGCGTACCTGTGCTTGGTACAGGCTGAGAAGAATATTTAATACACAATGTTAAAGCATTTTGTATGTGGTAAGGCCACGCTGAAGCTATTACTGGCTTGAGCATGAATGGATCGTTACGCCCGTGGTAGTACCGCCCGACCCACAGAAAACCGACGAGAAGTAACAGTACTTGCATTGTTGCATTTCGTTCGGTCTGTGAGAGCGCCGGAGACCCACCTCCACTCCCCATAGTAAACCACGCAACCATGCAATCACGCACCCCATAGTAAAATAAAATAATAAAACAAAAATAATAACTAATGTAATTATAATATACACAGGAGATATACGGGATTCGAAAGTTGAAAGACCTTAAACATTAGTCAATAGTAATAGACAAATAAATAGCCTATTTAATTAGCTGTATTACTTTTAAACACAATTTAAGTAAAATACAGTAATGAGTCGAAAACAATAGAACAAAGGCTATCATATTAGTTTGAAGACAAAATTATAAACCACTATTTATAACTAACTCTTCTAAAGTATATGGTTAATAACATAAAATGTTTGTTGTATCTTCTTTCGATCACTTTTTCTTGGATATCACAGCTGGGTTTTACCATATTTTTACAACTTGTACTTCTAGCAAAATATAAATTTCACACCGTATCGCCTTATGAATAACATCGAAAAACAATCATGCGAAGCGACGTTAGAACTTATACGGAGATGATTAAACCAGGGGAATGGTTTAAGTACCCAAGGGGAGAGGGTCTTGGCGGTGTCCTTAGACAGCCGGGGGCCAGGTGCCGGCGATTGTACATGGGAGTCGTGCGGGCGATGGCCACTTACGAAGCACCGGTCTGGGCAGACGCCCTCGGTGCCGCCAACGTGCGCGCGCTTCGCAATGCGCAGCGCACGGTGACGCTGAGGGCGATCCGGGCGTACCGGATGGTGTCCTCGGCGACGGCTTTCACGCTCGCCGGCTCCCTTCCTTGGGAGCTGGAGGCAGGAGTTCTCGCCGCCGTATACGAATTCACGGCGGCGAGGAAACGTAGTAGGAAGCCTCCGGCTCCCACGGAAATAGAGGCTAAAAGGCAGGAGCTACGGGAGGAGGCGATAGAGCGGTGGATGCAGGACCTGGCGGACGCGCGCTTTGGGACGTACACCGTCGACGCCGTCCGCCCGGTCCTGAGGGAGTGGATTGGAAGGAGATGGGGCTCCCTGTCGTTCAGGCTGGTGCAGGTGCTAACCGGACACGGTTGTTTCGGGTGGTACCTGTACCGGATCGCTTGCAGGGAGCCGACCGCCGCTTGCCATGAGTGCGGCGCTGAGAAGGATACCGCGCAGCACACTCTCTCTGAGTGTGTTGCATGGGAGGTGGAGCGCCGCACTCTGGTGGCGATGGTGGGGGAGGATTTGTCGCTGCCGAGCGTGGTTTCTTCCATGCTCGGCAGCGAGCAGGCGTGGCGAGTAGTGGCCTCCTTTTGCGAGGAAGTCATCTCGCAAAAGGAGGCGGCGGAGAGGGCCCGCGAGGCGGACCCCGTCAGAGGCCGTCTTTGCCAACGGAGAACCGGCAGGAGGAGGCGGCGCTTCGCCCAACTCCTCCTGCCAGCGTAGCCGTACCTGAGGGGATGTAGTCGGGGGGCTCATCCCCTCATTGCACAGGTCCGGCGGACGAGGGAAGGCAGCTGGTGTGTACCCAGCTGCCTCTCTATAGGTAGGAGCCCGTTGGCCACCTTCCGCCGGGCGGACCGTTGGGGTGGCTATCTAAGAGGAATAGCTTAGAACGATCCCTTTCCGCCCCAACACTACGGTCGGTCGGTACACCGTGGGGTTTTAGTCCGTGCGTGTCGGACATAACCCACCTTCTCCCCCGGGAGGGTGGGTACCCATAAGGGATTTCGCCACGTTAAAAAAAGGGAATGGTTTAAGTACTAGCTGATACTGCAGTTTTGTCTGCGTTGCTTTGTTGTTATATAAAAAAATAAACAAAAATTAATTTCGTTAAAAAAATATTTATAATTTTGTAATGTTTATAAAAATGAGTTTATAAACATTGTATTCAATTAAGATATAAAGATATTTTTTTCTAGATAAGAACCAAGTATCTAAGTAGTAAAATTAAAATTGATCGAAATTTGTACAGGTAGTTTTTGAGTCCTACGCTCACCGCGGCAGTCCTCCATCTTTTAATTGCGTAGTTATTATAACAATTATTATAAATGTTAATGTTATAAATTAACACTTAACAACATATTCAAATGTAAATAGAAAATCATCAGAGAACTTATCGCCGCGCCGTGTTTTGTGACTGAATTTTGTTCAAAGTAATTCACTTCGCCATAGAAAACGTGACAAGCTTGTGCTTAAGCTTGGAAACGTGCGAAGTGTTAGGTCCACTTACTACACCTTTGCAATATTAAAACCGGCAGTTCTTGAAATAAGTTAGCTTCAATTTAACACTATACGCTATACTATACTATATGATCGCCGAATGTATGCATGCAGATTGTACATCATTTCAGAATGGCTGCATTTATTTTGCTATTTATTTTTTGTGTTAGTATTTATCAGAGTAAAGTATGTATGTGAGAAAGGACTTGATAATTCGTAGTGAGAAGTGAAAAATTTATTTTGAAAAATAGCCCTATAAAGTGAATGAGTTACTGAGCCAGAAGAGACAATAACGGAGATCTTCAAAAATATAGATAAATTGATATTCAATTGTTTAGTTGCCATTTTAAATAATTACATGGTCGTACTGTAATGGAGAAATTTGTTTCATTTTCTTTGTTAATACACCCGTGGAAAGCTAAGGCAGCGTGGTCGGGCGCATCAGAAGACTGAGCCTCGAGGTGGCCCTCGAGAAGACTGAGGCCCTAATGGTCCATGGGCCTCGGAAGGGGCCACCTCCGGGGACCCACATAGATGTGGAGGGAGTCCGTGTCAGGGTGGGGACCCGGATGAAGTATCTGGGCCTCACCCTGGACGGACGCTGGTGGTTTGAGCCCCACTACAAGGGGCTCGGACCGCGCATAGTTGAGGCGGCAGCGGCGCTCGGAAGACTCCTACGGGGGGGCCGGGTGCCGCCTGTCGTCGCCTATATTATGGGGGTCGTGCGGTCCATGGCCGCCTACGGGGCACCGTTATGGGTGGACGCCATCAGCACCACCAATATCCGTGCGTTGCGAGCCGCGCAGCGTACTGTGGCGTTGAGGGTGATACGGAGTTACCGAACGGTGTCCTCTGCGGCGGCCATGGTGCTGGCCGGCTCTCTTCCCTGGGAGCTGGAGGCGGAAGTGCTTGCCGCCGTATACAACTATACGGCGGCTAAGAAACAGATAGGAGAGCCTCTAGCTCTCGGGGAACTAGAACAGAGAAGGAAGTACGAGAGAGGGTTGAAAATGGAGAGATGGGGGCGGGACCTGGCGGACGCGCAGTACGGGCGATACACTGTCGACGCCGTCCGACCGGTCCTGCCCGAATAGTGCAATCGACGATGGGGCTCCCTGACGTTTCGTCTGATGCAGGGGCTAATCGGGCACGGGTGCTTCGGTTGGTACCTGTACCGGATAGCACGCAAGAAGCCGACCGCCGTATGCCATGAGTGCGGCGTTGAACCGGACACCGCGCAGCACACACTTTCCGAATGTGCTGCGTGGGAGAAGCGACGCCGCATTCTGGCTGCAGCGGTGGGTGATGATCTCTCGCTGCCGAGCGTCGTCAAAGCCATACTCGGCAGCGAGAATGTGTGGAATGTTGTTACCTCCTTCTCTGAGGAGGTCGTCTCGCAGAAGGAGGCGGCGGAGAAGGTTCGCGAGGAGGACCCGCTAAGCGGTTGTCTCCGCCAAAGAAGAACTGGTAGGAGGAGGCACCAGTTCACGCGCCTTCTCCCGCCACCATAGCTGGACCTAGGGGAGGTGGGTCGGGGGGCCCATCTTCCCATTGCACAGGTCCGGCGGACGAGAAGTAGACGGCCGGTGTGTACCCGGCAGTCTCCTTACAAGACGAAGGCTCGGCGGCAGCACTTCTTCTGCTGGGCTACACCGCTGGGGCGGCACGATGAAGTCTATAGAGATCTCGTGCCGCCCCAACCATAGCGGAAGACGTACACCGTGGGGTTTTAATCCATGCGAGTCGGACATAACTTACCCTCTCTCCCGTGAAAAAAGGGATTTTCCCACGTTAAAAAAAGGCAACTACAATATAAAACTTATTAACACTGAATATAGGATAACTTTATTTAATTGCGAGTTATATAAATATTTTCTTTCAGATAGTTTTCAGCGACAAACAGTACTCACAGTATCACCGTTATTAGGGTACAGTAAAAACAACACGTTTCTTGTATAGGGACCCTTTTAATATGTATTTTACTGTTGTATAAATTTCAGCCAACTGCCTGTTACGATTCAAAGGACCTTTTAAATGTGTTCTACATTTAAAGTTGGGTTTCATAGCGTAAACTTAGCAACAAGGTTCCTTCTTTGGGAACAGAACCCTAATAACGGAGTATTGGCTAGCAGTGTATGTATGGCCTCTTTGTTAGATCTTTTATTATCAGGGGTCAAAGTGGTCGCCATGGCCGAAACCGGTCGGACCAATCATCATTAAAATATTTATGATGAATATTGTACTACACTAATAGGGTTATTTCAAATTTTCGTACTTTTTTATATATTATATAGGAGGCAAACGAACATGCGAGTTATCTGATGTTAAGCGATCACCGCCGTCCATAGACACTAGCAATGACAGGCGAGTCGCTAGTGCGGTGCCAGCCTGTGCTTTGGGGGAATAGGGGAAAGGGGGTGGGGAGAGAGGAGGGGAGATAGGCCTCCGGACTACTGTATACACTGAAATATTTTTTTTTGTATAATATTTTTTTCTGTTTTATTTTTGGCAACCAATCCTTCTCGTAGGTTATTACTGCCATTGTTGACTAGGTAATGATACTACAAGGCCCTTGCGATAAATTCAATGAGCTAACAAGATAGATGGTGGCTGCCCTGTTAGAAAATTCAGGGAAATTTTGTGGTAAGTAAGAATCAATACTCCTCTGTATTATTTCCCATCCACTTCATTTGTGCAGAATAACCAAACTGTAATCCGTAAAAGACCATCAATATTACAAAATATAGAGCCAAATAACACAAGATTATGAATAAAATATAAAATCGACTACATGACATTCCAATATCGCGTTAAAACTCCAATCGATATAATTGTGAAAAGCTTTGTGTATATTGTAGTCAAAGAGGCAGTTGAATGTGAATTACGTAAGGTATAACTAAGATCTCAAGCGTAAAGATTAATACTAAAATACGACTCAATTAAACAAATCACTGATTTCTGGTTGCGAACTATGTAGTACTTTAAACAGATACGACTGATATAACGCTAATTAGCATGTAATCGCTAATCTTAATGTAGTTAACAAACCATGAAATTACCACGACTCTGCAGTGATTTGCGTCTAAAACATTTTGAAGACTCTCTGACTATATCTAAATCATTACTGACCAATCTTGGTGACTTTATGTTATACTCATGCAACATGTAGGGGAGTGAGTAGTGAATTGTATCAAATTGTGATTACACTTTTTTCCCCTTATATTGTCAATTCCAAATGATTTCTGTGCGAAACCAACAAAATTGAAGAGAGTGTTGTGCGTTCGAATCCTATACTAGAAATATTGTCTGATCCACACATAATTGTTCTAAGTGTGTGTGTAATAAATGCTCATTAACTGTACATTTGTAGAGTTCCCTACAGAATGCGACATTTTTTTTTATATCATAGAAGGCAAACGAACAAGTCGGTCACGTGATGTTAAGTGATCACCACCGTCCATAGACACCAGCAACACCAGAGGAGTCGCAAGTGCGTTGCCAGCCTGTGTTGGTGTGGATGGGGGAGAGGGTAAAGGAAGGAAGAGAAGGAAGGTGGGCCTCCGGTGCTCTCCCTAACCAAACGAAGTGCAACAATGCAAGCACTGTTATTTCACGTCGGTTTTCTGTGAGAGAATTGTACTACACCGGACCAGCCGACCCATTCATGCTGAAACCAGTTATAGCATCAGCGTGGCTCAATATTTTAATATACTTAAAAACATGAGTCAAGTAAATTATTTACTACGTAATGTGTAGGTACCGTCTATATTGATTTTGAAACGAACAAATGAAAACCAAGTCACGTCGTCTCCTCGGTACAAAGGTCAGCTGCTATTAAAGGTTTGTGAAAAATAACTTAAACCCGTAACCGTCGACGAGATGGTCGTAAACGCAAACGTCTCTAACGGTCTGGAGAGCTGCCAAAAGTACAATGAACTGTTTATATTCACCGGCTCCGAGAGTAGTTAAAATTTAGTATGATTAGGACTATCCTGTTAGCAAATTAACATAGTGCAACGATTCGACACCTATTACGTGTAATATTCTCTACAACGAAAGCAACTAACATAAGTTATATTTAGTTCTAATTACTGAGCACACACGTTTGAAATCTTAGTTTGAACATTGACCATGTCAACGAACTACACAGTTATTTGAATATCATAATCTATATAAGAAGAACATTTCATTTCTCGTCTGAAACAAGGTATTATTATTAGTAATTATGTTTTAATTAGAGAAATACATCATTCAAGAATGTGATTGTCTAATTAATTAAGTTATGAACTTAGGGTATTAGTAGATAATGAGCTTTTTTGTTTCTTTTTCAGTCCTCAACTACTGAACCGATCGTTCTGAAATTTAACATATACATTGTCGTGAAAGTAAGTACTGATACCGAGGAATAGGTCGTATCTTCATTAACACGAGCGAAACCCCAGGAAAAATCTAGTGCAGATATCTTTGAAATTGATAAACTCCAATACTGGTTGATCGCATCTATATGCCTTTTTAAAGTAAAACGTTTTTATGATGTCTAACTTCTTGTAATACGGAATTAGATAGACATGCTTCGCATCAACTTTATTGAAAAATCTATATGTACTTGTGGGTGCCCAGTGGTCGACATTCGACCATAGTTAATTGATTTTGTAAAGTTTGAACTTTATTAGAGTTCTTTTGTCAAAGGATATACTTCTATAATCAAAGGTTTTCATCATGGCTACTCAGTTATTTGCCATGATCTTTAATTATATAAACATTTTAAAAAATCTATGTGTAAATGAAAATTGAAATTAATTATAAATTTGAAACAAAAATCACGTGGTAATAAAGCTCTCAAATTTTAAGCAAACATAACTTTACGAAAATAAAGAAATTTATCGCACTCCTGACACAATTTTCAATTAATTTTACACGACACCATGAGTAGGTGGTTTTTCTGGATGATATTGAATTAAATGTAGTCTATTTATTATGAGAAATAGTGATATGCCCAGTATCATCGTTTGGAAAAGTAATGGGTCCACAATACAATCAAATGGTGAATTCAATATTAAGATGTTTTTAATACTACCATTAGCTTTTGAAAATAAATTCTTTTTTTGGTACATGAGGTTGAATTGCAACATTGTAACCGCGGAAGTCTAAGTCATGGATTACTTTTATGAACAGAATTCATATTTTGATTATACAAAGTATTATTTGGCTCATTTTTTTATTAAACCATCATTTGAAGTGAGTTCACCATAAAAAATAATAAACATTACAATAATAGTTATATTTTATAATATCATTGTTGAATGTAGGATGAAAAATGATTTTTTTTTATTGGAGCACGTCAAAGTGACTGCACTATGCCTGATGGTAAGCATAGTACAATCCAAAAACAGTGGCGACCGCCGAGAGACAGATCATCCATCGTCGGTCGCCGCTGTCATGCCGGCCATAATGATGAAAGTCACCCGGTACTGGATATGCACAGGCTGATCCCGAAACGCGACGCGCAAAATCGAGTCACTATGACGGGCTTTTTCGCCATGTACATGGTGGTTGCGACCCAGTCGGACTGTAAAACCCTACCACCCCGCTATCGCCATTGCCTCGTTCGTTGATCAGCAGGGCGCACCACGTGCAGGTGAGGTTGGCTTGGGTGTCTCAAGTCTTAAGATGTTACTCGACACCCCTTACACCCCATATTGGAAAGTAAGAGCTAAAAATTACATACAGTCGAGCATAGCAACCTCCTTCATAACCTCTTTTGAACTTCGTAATTATTGCCGGCTGTCAAAATGTCTTTTTTATTTACATGTGTGTATATGTTGTGTAAAATTCAAGCAGTAGTGTGAGTAGTGCATATTTTAATAAATTTAATGTACTTCTAATGCATTTTATATAAAACTAGCTATACCAGCGGCTCCGCACGCTTTTTTAAATTGTATCAAAGAATTATAAACTTGTGAGACTATGTACAATTATAGAAATGCTCTTTAAAAACAATTCTAAGTACGACACGCACGCCACTTACAGTAGCATGTAATGTGTACAATAGATATATAAATACTAACAATGTACCTAGTCAGGCTTACCATCAGCAACATATTTGGGATTTTAACCCACCGTATCTTCGTGCTCACTTACACTGTTTAAGGAACTAATGAAATAATAACTTAAAATATTATCATAAAGATTTACTTTTACAATACTTTGTCATTATAATTACGATTTTGTGTTTATACAAAAAATAAACGCTTGTCTGTTCTACAAGAAATTGTATTATGGAACTCTTTATGTAATACGTTTATGGTCTAAAATCTTATTAGGAAGACATCTCCTATCTTTAAAATTACTAATAATTATAATATCGAATTATAAACAATTAGTTGATAATTATTTATCTAATTAAAAATAAAGAATGAGTTGAAATCTTGCTAAATTTCATACAGAAAAAGTCGCGGGTAACAGCTAGTCTAAAATAGAATAACCTCAATTACTTTTTATAAGGTAAGGTGAAAGTCCCCGGAAAGTCGGTCTAACCTTTTGGGGAAAGTAACGTCGGCAAAGTCACGGTTAACAGCTAGTATAAACTAAAATTGCCTGAATTACTCTTTATAAGGTCAGCTATCTGCCAGTGAAAGTCTCGTGAAGATTGGTCTAACCGTTTTGGAGATAGTATTCCAGGAGAAGCCACGGTTAACAGCTAGTATAAATAAAAATTGCTTGAATTACTTTTTATAAGGTCAGCTATCTGACAATGAAAGTTTTGCTAAGATCAGTCTAACTGTTTTGGAGATAGCATTGCGGGCAAAGCCACGGTTAACAGCTAGTCTAAATTAAAATAGACTCAATTACTTTTTATGATGCCCACTATCTGTTGGTGAAAGTTTCGTGAAAATTAGTTCAACCGTTTTCGAGATAGCATTGCGGACGAAGCACGGTTAACACTTAGTCTAATTTAGCCTATGTCACCCGCTGTGATTTCAGCTATCTGGCAGTGAAATTCCCGTCAAAATCGGTTCAGCCATTTTAGAGATTACCCGGAACAAACAGACAGACAGACAAACCGACAAAAAATTTAAAAATTGCAATTTTTGTTATCAGAAGCGTGTATACTTTCGTACCTAATCAGTTATTTTGCTGTTACATACAGAGACTTCATTTTTATTATATGTATAGATAATTTTATATATAAATTTCTGCACTTCTCCGCCATATAAACTTTAACTATGCCAAATTTCATGTTCACCCGTTAACGGCAAATAGGTTAAAAAGGGGTACAATTTTTTTGCTTCACGTATTAATATATAGATATCTGTATTTTTGATACATTTATTTAAATATAACAAAACTGTTAGAATTTATAACAAAATGAAACTGTTGGTCTATGTTATAACAATTAATATTAGCAGTAAATAATAAGAAGACACATGAGGAATTGCAGGTACAGCTAAATCACATTTTATTTTACGTACAAAAATTACAATATACCTACATTACCCAATGAATATTTCAAACAAAAGTTGATATGGCATGCAAGGGAGGCGAACGTGGAGTGTTTCGGCTCTTAAAAATTAACAATTCAGTTGGAAAGTAATTTTTGATTACCGAAATTCCGTATCTTCTCTATTATTCCACGTAAAATTACATATATGTCTAAATCACATAATTAGAAAGGATTTTTTAATAATTAAATATTCCACAAAAGTTTCATCAAGCATTCAAAATACATACAAATCTCGGTTGTACACTAATAGTACTTTGTAGTATTCGGTAGCCTCTCCCATAAAATTTAATTAAGATTGTACCACCGATTTACAGATAAGCCGTATTTTAACGTGGGGATATCCCTTAGAGATCCCGAGCCTGCCAGAAAGAGAGTAGGTTATGTCCGACTTGCACGGACTAAAACCCCACCACGGTGTACCGTCCACCGCCATAGTTGGGGCGACACGAAATCTGACTTAATTGTGCCGCTCCAGCGGTTGCTCCAGCATCAGAAAAAAAGGAAGCCGCCGAGACCTTTTCTTGAAAAAAAAAAACTATCGCCAGGTTTTAACCGATGACTTTGGCCCGTATAATGAACAATTTACATTATAACTACGGCAACATAAAATGAGCCCTGACGAATAGTATATACTACAAATTATTTTTTTGTTTTGTACAATAAAGAAAAAAGGTAGAAGCGACTGAGGCGATGATGGCTCAGTGTGTAGCATGTTATGACACCGCGTTGATGGACATAAGTTCGAATCCTTGCGAATGAGTCGGAGTTTTCGGTTTAAGGCAAGCATCTTTATGAAACCATAGGCACGGTGTTGGCTCTTTTCTAAGTTCATATGGCTAGCTACCATACTCACGTTGAAAATTTGTCATCAAGAATCTATGGGTATATTCCAATAGCTGCACTTGACAACCAATACCTTATTATACCCAATATATCATGAGTCGTCGTGATGTTTAATAGTGTGGTCTGCGCTGCGCCTAGAAAATGAATTTAACCACTAGTAAATCATCTACAAGCTAATATTTGTCGAAATAAAAAAGTTCAACTTAAGCTGTAACGTTAAGTCCTAATTACTTAGCAACACGTACTTACCAACTCATACATCAAGGATTTACCACGCACGGAGGTGATTAAGGCGGCTTACACAAGAAGTGTAATCAATTAAGATTGATTCTCGCTTAAAAGTTAGGATGCGCTCACATAGGAACCTTGATGAGTCAGCCGATGTCGGGAAATTATATTAAACATCACTCATATGCGTTACCTATTATGTAAATATTGGAATAGAAATCTAGAGTGGACTCGCTCGCAAATGCTACTACCGGAACGTACTAACAAATGCTTGGTGACAAATATTTAACTTAGTGGTGGCTAGCCAGGAGGCATTGTAAAAAGTCCTTCCACCATACTAGATTATAATAAATATAACCACAGAGTTCCTTGAGCTCTTATCTTTTCATGCAATTATATTACATAACATAAATAAAATTAAAAAGATGTCTCATCTCATCTATACATGCAATAAGAATATAAATATTAAGTGTCTGTACTTTTAGATTTTTGTAAAAAATATGTTGCCGGTGTGTAGGAATGAGTAATAAAATGACTACATTTCAATAATTTTAGAAATGCCTTTCCGTCTGTCTGTTTGTATGAACATGAGTCACTTTTACTACTACTGCGTTCATGACATCATAAAGAATATCTATGAGTAACATTTAGTCTTTATTTTATTAAAATCGGTTCGGTCTATCAAAAGTTATTGTTATTTTAATGACGATGCGACTTAAGTACGAGAGAAAAGTAGATAACAACTAAACTAAATGGAGTTTTTGGCGGGATCTCAGTCTGTCATGTAGTGGATTTTATATTTTACTAGCTGTTACCCGCGGCTCCGCACGCGTTTTTTTAATGTATTAAATAAATGTAAAATTGTTATTAGATGTGTAAATAACAATAATACTCTTTCAAAAATATTTGTAAGTATGACACGCACATCATCTACAGTAATAGGTAAATGGGATGGAATTTATCATAAGCCACATAGCTGGAACTTTAAACTACTATCTATGTATCAGCCTCATTGCTCACTTACACTATATAAGAAAGTAATGAAAATATTAAGCTATACATTATCGAACAATATGTGTTCAATCTTTTATTGTATAGATATAATATCGGGTATCGTCTGCTGAACTCGCTAGCTTCGCTCGCTAAAACAGCTAATTAGTTGGTTATTTGCCCGTAAAATTTCTGTTAAAATATTACTTGTAGTCCGTTGAAGCTGTTAACACCTTGCTAGGTCAATAGCGTAATCATTTCTAAGAAAACAAAACCGTTCATATAGGTCCAGCTGTTTCGGAGATTACCCGGAACAAATAAACAAACAGATATATCGACAGAATCAAAAAAAATGTTGATATTTGTAGCGCCGCAGATATATGTATTCATCAAAAAGTATTTATTTGAACATTATATACACACGCTTTATTCTTATAATACGTAATACGCAATATATCACAAACCAAAAATTGGAAACAAAACTAACGTAGAATAAACTTTTTGAGGAGTTTTTGACGGGATTTCAGTCAGTGTTATGTAGGGATTTTATATTTTATTCATAATTTTGTATTATTTTACTCTATGTTGTGTTAAATTGGCGGCGTTTTATGTAATATGGTTTGTTTATTATGCATGAGTGAAATAAATGAAAAATAATGCCATGGAGCATGTATTCTGTAAGCTTGAAATTAAGAAGATAAAAATTTACGAAATATTATATAGAAGATTTGGCGCTTATGTATAGAGAATACATAAGAACTACCTATACTGACAATATCAGAATTGGCAGTATGGATTAATTCCTTCGCCTGTATTGTGATGGACGAATATTATTACTACTAACCTTTTAGAATATCAGCACAAAATAAAATTTACAAATGTTTCCGACACAAACGTACCACGTATAATTAAAAATTGAAAACAAAACTAACGTAGAACAAACCTTTTGAGTAGGAACACAAAATAAACCATGAAAATATTTCCGATAGAATGTTATCGCGTTACCATGGCAACGCATATAATACTGACATTAACACGCAGCGGAAGCTTAAAAAATAGCCCGTTTTTTTGACATTCTTAATTAGTGCTCAACTCCTGTTGGTTTTAACGTGATGATATGTAGCCTATAGCCATCCTCGATAAATGAGCTATCTAACACTAAAAGAAACTTTTAAATTGGATCTGTAGTTCTTGAGATCATAGCGTTCAACCAAACAAACAAACAAACAAACAAACAAACAAACAAACAAACAAACTCTTCAGCTTTATATATTAGTATAGATTCATAATCTTGTGTTATTAGACTCTATATTTTGTAAATTTGGTGGTGTTTTGCGTAATATAGTTAGTTTATTGTGCATAAGTGAAGTGAATGGAAAATAATACCACGGAGCATGAAATTCTGAGATGCCACAAAAACTCCCTGGAAGGTTCTAACAAGGGATCCACCATCTTGTTAGAATATTGACTGACCCGACGCTTATTATTGAAGTGATTGCACGACGCTTGTAATATTTTTGACTACGTGACAATGGCAGTAATAATCTAAATGATTGATTGCCAAAAATAAAGATAAAAAAAAAACTAAACTAAATACATTCAGATGACTATATTAGTCACTGTTTTTATTCTTCAGGTTCCACGAGGACGAAGTCGCGAGTGCGGTTAGTGATTAATTTGTATAAGTATAGTTCCCTAGGTTCTTATTCTTACCTACAATTATCTTTTGTATCGTATATAAATTTAAAAAATGCCTCATTTTGTGACTTCGTTCGCGTGGAATATTATATAAAAAACAGTGAATAATAAAGTAATTTACATGTATTAAATCCATTTAACTATTTACTTTTAACTGGTACTTACGCCGCTTCGTAATTAAAATTACAATAATTTTTGATAGAGTGGACCGGTTTTAAAGAAACAAAGACTAGACTATTCTCGATATATGCTTTATGGTTTTCTTTGTATTGTTTTATTATGAACCCAGTATTTTATCTGTGCTGCCTGTTCATACAAGCAGACAGATAGATAGGCAGACGGACATATCTAAAAGAATGTATTTTATTGCTTATTCCTAGACGCCGACACAATTTTTTCACGGAAATTGACAAAGTACAGACATATTAAATTTCCATTCTTATTATGTACTAGCTGACCCGTGCAACTTCGTTTGCACCAAATTGGTTATCACGCGAAAAGATTGTTTTTTTTTTTTATCGTAGCACGGCAAAATGCCTGCACTATGCCTGATGGTAAGCACAGTACAATCCAAAAACAATAGCGACCACCGAGTGACATACTATCCATCGCTGGTCGCCACTATCATGCCGGCCTACAAAAAGCTGGATATGCACAGGCTGATCCCGAAACGCGACGCGCAGAAGCGAATCACTATTACGGATTTTTTCGTCATGTACATGGTGGTTGTGACCCAGTCAGGCTGTAAAGCCCTACCACCCCGCAAATAAAACTGATACCCGATTGCAGCCACAACTACCGTTTCCAATTATGAATCCGAACTATCCACGGATTCACTTAAACATATACCCAGATTACATGTATTCATTTTTTAAATAAACCTAGTACCCATTCGTAGCGTCATCTACCAGGATCAATTAAAATAAAAACTAACCTACATAAAACTGAATAAACATCTCTACCACTTACTTTATCATAACTATCTTCGACTTGTATTAAAACCTTTTTATACTCCATTGTATTAAAGAAAAATATATGAACACCGTATCGAAGCGTCAAACATCCCGCCGAAAACGTCAAATGTCACTTGCTTGAAACTATTGTCTAAGAGTTATAAACTGTTTCAAAAACGTATTTGAAATATATTTCCAATATATTTTTATAAATAATCTCTGTACCACTCACAACATAGTACCTATCACCTTCAAACTAAGCCAGTTTTATACATCAGGTTCAATCCCTCGGTAAGGATCCCTTGAGTGCGTTGCTTGCGCGATACGGTGGCACACAAATATACATCACTGCTACAACACTACACGATCACCCTCACACACGTGAAACACATGAAACACTGAATGATGATGAATGAAACATGTTACACATGAAAGTGGAAGGGTTTACTTTTTTCCTTATCGAACTAAAAAACTCTCAATTTTCCGATAATAAATATATGCAGGAGTTGTTGAGGCGTGTATGCTTGGTATTTTCATTGGTTTCAACAACTCATACATATATGAATAGTTAGCTAGATTAGTTCAGATAGGTCGCGATTTTGCATGCAACAGGCAACAGCCAAGCCGAGGTGTGCCGTGTACCCTTGAACTGGTTGCCTAAATAAAATCGGCTGAGTCCCTTAAGCGCTCGTCTTAGTAGTCCGGTAACTTATATACGTATATAAGTTATTGAAACATGCATGTGTACCAAGCATGCGTGCCTCAACAACTTGTATATGTATTTTGTGTAGGAAAAAATCCTCTAAACTATGTAGGATAGGATAACGAAAAATAAGGGTAGAACTCTTGTGTCACTGTATCGCGTGAGCAGCGTACTCAAGGGCTCCACGCCCAGGGAACAGATCTAGGCTTGAGCCGTTGCCGAGAAGGGCCTAATTTGGTGTATGGGAGCGAAATTTAGTCCCAGACCACGGCGGCGTGATCTGCGGTTATGCGGGCGTGGGTGAGAATACGCTCTGTTTGAAGAGACAGGCTGGTACTGATCGTTCGCTGACGTGATTGAATCAGGAGGGTCGGTAAAAATGTGTCACGGTCGTCTTCTATACTGCGCAGCGTTGGGTACGGGTTCATCGTTCGCGGCGGATACCACTAACGGGCTGGGATGATTCGCGGCTATTTCGAAATAACTACCTGTAAGTGATTTTATATACGCTCAGACAGAAAGCATCTCCAGGTCCTGTGAAGATCCTTATTCCGGACGTACCATGGGGCACCGGTGATTTTACGTAGGGCTCAGTTCTGGAGAACCTGCAACTTTTGAATACGATTTTGCGCATGTGCAAAGACCGAACAACTGTACGTCATAATCGGACGGATGCAAGTTTTGTATAAAGTGAGTTTGTCTGGGGGATATTTTACTCTTATGACAAAGCAAATGATAGAAACGACCTAAGACCATACGGCTTTGTTTCGCACTCTTTCTGTGTGTGAATCGAAATCTAAGTGTTTATCTAAAGTAACACCAAGATATTTCACCTCGCCGACCCAAGGTATTTCGGCTTTGTATAGTCTGATGGTCGACGACGCATATATTTGAGATGGCGTCAATCCCAAGTCATACGTTTACGTTTATCGTTGTATATGGTGATCAATAATGTTTAATAAAATGAAATTGGTTCTTTGCTATGAAAAAAAATAATTGATTTGAAATTTATTATTGGAACAAAGTTCCTTACGGCAGGCTTGGAGGAGATAGAGATTTTGCTGCGCGACCGAACTGAAAAAAATGTGATAGTAAAACTGTAACTAAAAGTGCATGGAACAAAACAGTTAAATGAGACGTGCGCAGGCGCGACAGTCGTATACATAAGCGAGTAGTGTATAATATCTTTCTCTTTCTCCTTTTTTGTAATTATTTCTATTTCTATGTAATTTTATGTTGTCAAACAAAAATAAAGAGACATATTTTGTTATTTTAATTGATAATTTGAATTACGATTACATAAAATTGAGCACGATTTTTTTTCCAAATAGTGTCGATTCTACATTAGCCGAAAGAACTTCGTTCCTACCTGGTGTACCACGACACCACATTCTTTTTTTTATTTATAAAATATATCAGCGGGTATATATATGATTGTTTATAAAAAATGTGTCTGAATGTTTAATTGCGTTTAAAGTTACTGAAAAAAATGTTCCTAAACTTATTATTGATTAATCATAAATCAAAATGCCTATTAAAAATACAACGTTAACCCGCTACCAAGTGTCCTAAATTCTGTCTATTGATATATTGATAATTTCTGTAGGTGGTAGAGCCACGCTGAAGCTATTACTGGTTTCAGCATAAATGGGTCGGCTCGTTCGGGCTAATACTGCCAGAATACTTACAGAAACCGACGTCAAATAACAGTGCTTGCATTGTAATGTTTTGTTCGGTCAGTGAGAGTGCCGGAGGTTCCCTTATACTCCCCCATATACAGATTGGAAACGCACTTACAAATCCCCTGGTGTTGCTAGTGTCTATAGACGTTGGTGGTCACTAAACATCACGTGACGCACCTGTTCGTTTGCCTCTTATGATATAAAAAAAAAATATATTGATGTATTAAAGAACCAGGTATTCTAAAATTCTTGTTCTTTTAACGTTGCCGGCTCTTGTACTAAGGTGTCGCAAAAAAGTCTAGTTACGTTAACTGCAAATTTTTGTTTTTCGTTATTCTGGAGAACTCATTGCGTTTTATGGGACAAAG
This sequence comes from Antheraea mylitta, assembly GCA_014332785.1. Lineage (NCBI taxonomy): Eukaryota > Metazoa > Arthropoda > Insecta > Lepidoptera > Saturniidae > Antheraea > Antheraea mylitta. The sequence continues at coordinate 886,856 of JACEII010000024.1, read as the reverse complement.
AGTATCCTGGATGTAGTCTTCTAATATTAGTTATCACCGTATCAAATTTCATTAAAATTGGTTCAGTACTTTCAGAGTAATTCGGGTTTATATTCTAGACTTTAATCCTTTATCCTGGAGAACCCTTTGCGTTTTATGAGACAAAAAGTATATTTGATGTAATCTCGTAATATTAGTTAGCACTATGTCAAGTTTCATCAAGATTGGTTCAGTACTTTCAGAGTGATGCGTGTGCATAGGGACAGACAGACAGACAGACAGACAGACAGACAGACAAAAATTGTAAAAAGATTATTTTTGGCTTCTATATCGATAACATAGTCTACCCTGATTAAAATTTTCAAAAAATATTTAATGTACAGATTTCGACTTGTTACAGTTTTATTATAGTATAGATATACATAACTACAATAATTTATAACTTGTAACTGAATAATATTTACCTTCTAACCAAATCAAAAATTTAATTTGCGTTGGTATCGAAGGCTAGCGGTGATATTAATAACTACATAAATAAATGAAAATTTACAAAAGGAAAATATTCATAAGATCCGTTCGTTAAAGAATTAATTAAGGTAATAACATGGTGGCGCACTTGGGTACGGTAGCGAGTCCGTCAAGAATTATGCTCCCTCGTACATATTAACTAGAGACAATACCCTCATGCCTTTGACATTCTCAATATGCCTTATGATTTATGGAACAGAAATTAATATCGATATTCTTGTTTAATTTATATGAAATAACAGTTAGTTATAAATTGTATGTAGATTCATCAATTAATAATCATACACCAAATAATTCTGCTATTTTTTTATATCAAAGGAGGCAAACGAACTGGTGGGTCACGTGATGTTAAGTGATCACCACCGTCCATAGACACTAGCGACATCAGGGAAGTCGCAAGTACGTTGCCAGCCTGTATATGGGAGAGGGGGAGGGGAAGGAAAAGGAAAGAAGGAATAGGAAGGAGGTGGGCTTCCAGCGCTCTCACTAACCGAACGAAACACAATAATGCAAGCACTGTTATTTCACGTCGCTTTTCTGTGAGAGGGGTGGTACTACCCCGGATGAGCCGACCCATTCATGCTGAAACCAGTAACAGCTTCAGCTTGGCTCTACCACCTATCATAACACACATTATTATTAACACACGCACAACAAATTATCACACAATAATTTTGTTAATGACACTGTAAATTGACTTAGGAGGTAAATGTGATACATATAACGTACATTAGCTTCCACTTTCGTATATTAGAATTAACAGCTTTGCACTTGATGGAGGTAATCTATAATCTTTTAATTCATCTTCACATTCAGATTTCATCATTTTCAGAAATTTGGTCTCTTACTCTACTACCCTCCCATGCCCCTGTCTTCCAATGGTTTTGTGGGAGTTTAAAATATTTTCCTCTTTGTATAACCCATATTGTTATAAGAAAATAGAGCTAATGATGATTTTGCTTATATTTAATTACTAGCTATTACGCTCGGCTTTGTTCACGTGGAATTTACCAAACGACTTTTATTCCGAATAAAGATGAGCATGGGGCACGCACGGTACTGGACATTGCTTCTATACTTTCCTTTTATTTTCTAAAATAGAAGCTGTCTAAATCACTTCTTATAACATAAGTTATCTGCCAGTGAAAGTCTCGTCTAAATCGGTCCAACCGTTTCGAAGATTAACCGGAACAAACAGACAGACAGATTTTTTTAATTGGATATTTGATATTAGTGCCGTATATACGTTCATATTCAAATAGTGAAGCTGTTACTTTAACATTACAAAATGACAGTTGATTATTTTTTATAGTAAAAAATAGTTTTAGTAAATGGGCAACAACAGGCATTAAAAAGAGTAGAGATCGATCGTATGGTTCTTTATTATAGGTGATTTTTTTTTTCGACAAAATGTAATAAGTAATGAATCCTTTCATGCTTATGTTAGAAATTATTCTAAATTTTTAAAAACGTGTTTGTATTGCTGCCAAATCAAAGTTTTTAGGAAATGAAGTTCTCAAATCTAGAAATAAGAATGTTTTCCGAACCGGTGGTAGTTTTGATATTCATAAATGCCTTCTTTAAGGCCTAAACTGAATAAAGAGATTTTGATTTTTTGAGTATAAATTATAGATCTTAGACTTAAACAAGTGAATATCCAATGTAAACGCGCGCTCATACAAAATAACGACCGATGTTCGAACTAAGCCATCCTAATACCAGTACACGCGCAAAATTATACTATTAGTTAATTAAATTCAGATCAAGCGATATTTCGTAGGCATGTGATGAACAACTATGACTGAGTATATAAACCGTTATTATGCGAAAAATATATCGAAAGAAAATATAAAATATGCTATAAACTATTAGAAACACGACTTAATATAGTAGACATAAAAAAATAATACATTGATCACAGCTTCCTATTTCTACAATTTTGTATTACACAATGTATCTACGCGAACACAATAGCCACTCGTTACCACCACGCGTTGAGTGTCAACGCTTCACCGCGCTACATATATATATGTAAAAATAACTAACTATTCCTTTTATTCAATCAACAAATGTTTATCTTTTAACATAAATGTTTTATCTATTCGTTTCATAGTTTATTATTTTAGTTTTTAGTCATTACTAGAGGTTATAATTAACACAACTAATAATAATGCAATTCTTATTTTAAACATTACAAATATATAATATAGACAGAGTAGCTGTTTTCACGACTCCTTTCGGATTTTTCGACCTGACTACGTTATTGACCTGACAAGGTCTTTACAGCTTTATCAGACTACCAGTCCTTTCACGTAGAACAGTTATTATGGACTAGCACTAACACGCACCGGAAGCTCTCACAAGGAAAAAAATCGATTTTGAAACATTCTTCATTGCTGCTCCGCTCCTATTGGTCCTATCGTGATAATATACAGCCTATAATCTTCCTCGATAAATGATCTATCTGACACTGAAAAAACTTTAAAATGGGAATACTACTTACTAAATGTTACTACCTGAGATTAGCGCGTTCAACTAAACAAACAAACCCTCCAGCTTTATAATATTAGTGCATTTACATTTAAACGAAAATATATTATGTATTAAATTTGCAGATATGTATATATATAATAATAAGTCGTGATAGTCGAGTGGTTTGACTGGTGTAATATCAATACGATGTCCGCAGATTCGAACTCAGGCATATACCAAGAAATTTTTAAGGAATGCACGTACATTTACTCATTTTAATTAATATTTCAAGCAACACTATCGACTGGCTCTGAAGGAAACTATGGTGAGGAAACATAAACCTGAGAAATGTTCTTGTAGTTCCATTGTATGTGGAGAAACCTACAGATTTATGGGAGTTTGAAATCGCCAATACGTCGTAGGTTGACGTGGTTATTATGCTCTTTCTTTTCTGAGAGAAGAAGCCTATGGCCATGCAGTTGGTTTTTTACAGACAGATTATGGTGATAATAAGATCCAGAAGTTGTATTTTTTTATAAAACTAAAAAAGAATGTGCTACTCCTATTACATAATCTTATTTAGCTCCCTATTTCAAATTAAACAACGGGCGTCCGACATTAGGAAAGAATTTGAGTTTAAATTAAAATTAGAAGTAATCGAAAACACAACGTGTTCTCTATTTTATGTTATAAGATACATAAAAATATACTATTATCGGTGTATTCGGATGAATAATGTATTTATTTAAATTGAATACATTAATGATGATAGCTTGTTTCTACTTGAGTTCCATTTTGATTTTACTTTTAAAATTATATAGAAAAATGTTTACAAATATATTACCTATATTTTATCCTTGGACAGCTTGATTACAATATGAATTTCTGTAATTTGACGACTCTTTTGCCTTTCAAGTTAATGTTTCCACAATACCTTGAGAGATAACATCATGTACCTACCTAATAAACGTCCAAAAAAGAAAGACTAACTAAATAAGTTTAAGAAGTTCTTCTGCATTTTGTTGTTGGACTTGTTTGAGTTTTATATCAATAACACGATATATAATGTAACTTTAAGAACAACAGGTGACTCGCATGTTCGTTTGCCTCCTATATGACATAAAAAAAAAATATATAAAGAGGTAAAGTTTGTGACGTTGTGAATGTTGTAGGGGGTAATATCTGGAACAACTGGTCCGATTTGAAAAGTTCTTTCAGTCTTATATAGCTCATTTATCGAGGATAATTATAGGTTATATATTATCAAATGAAGAATGTTAAAAAATCGGGGTTATTTTCCTCTTGAGAGCTTCCGCTGCATGTTAGCGTTAGCCCAAAGTTTCTATTCCACGCGAACGAAGATGCAGGCAGAGGCTAGTATTTAATACAGGCTGTTAAAGGATCAGCTATCCTTTGTATAATATAATCGATATATGTATAGTGTAACCGACTGCCAAATTTCATCAGAAACCGTCGAGTGGTACAAGCGTGATAAAAATAAATATCATTGAAACAAACGTATTTTCCTATTTACAGTATCCATTTTAGATTAGCCATATCAAGTAGATATAAAAAATTATCACATAGAATCAAGGTAAATAAATATACGTATATTATAAGATACATTAATAGTATTAATAAATTATATCATATTTATGACTAGCTGACCCGTGCAACTTCGTCTGCACCAAATTGGTTCTTACTGGTTTCAATTGTATTTTTAAACGCGAAAAAAAAAAAAAAACAGACACCCGATTGGAGCCACAACTACCGAATCCAATATTGAATCCAAACTATACACGGACTCACTTAAACATATAACCAAATATAATTTAAATTATAATTTAAATTATAATTTAAATTATGTGACTTTTTTTTAAATAAGCCTACAACCCGTTCTTAGCATCATCTACCAGGTTCAATAAAAAAATAAAAACTAACCTATGTAGGGACACACTTGCATATCTATAGAGTGCACGCTATAGGTATGTAGGGGACAAAGTCCACTCATCGTTTCCCGTTGCAATATAAAATGTTCTTGTGTAACTAGTCCGGTTGTAGCCGTATAGGCAAGTGTACGTGTATTGGGTAAATCCGTAATTATATGTATTTAGTAATATCCTTGACTGGTGAAAATAATATAAACTGATTATTCGAAAATACGGACTTTTATTGATCCAACCGGGCTCACAATATATACATCTATAAATATATACAGCACACCTAAAACCTACATAAAGCTAAATAAACATCTCTACGACTTACTTTATCATAACTATCCTCAAGTTGTATTAAAACCTTTTTATACTTCATTGTATTGAAAAAAAATATATGAACACCGCGTCGAAGCGTCAAACATCGCGTCGAAGCGTCAACTGTCACTTGTTTGTAATTATTGTCTAAGAGTTAGAAACTGTTTCGTTTTTAACGAATTTATATATATTTCCAATTTTTTTTTTTTTTTTAATAATCTGTGTAGCTCTCACGACACCTTTTGGTTATTTATATATGTTGATATGTTTCTATTGTAGATTATTCTACGTTGTTACACTGAATATTTGTCATTAAATTTATAACGTGTATTTGTCACATTTGATATTAGCGAAATTGTCTACATAGGTAGAGGCCATACCGGAAAAATCAATCAAGCCAGTTTTATATATCTTTATATTCATCCGAACAACGTGCGGGTGTTGCGTTTATTTATGCATATCATAGCTGTATAGACCAAAATATTGATTTTTAGTTAATTTTAGGATGTTTTTTTTTTCACTAACTTTAAAACATTATTAAAATGGAATTATTATTGAAAGACATTTTTGTTATTGACAATAATGTGCTTGGTACTATTTTTTTGGAAATAAAAATAAAAGTTATTTCAAACTATGTTGGAATAGCAGTAATTTTATTAGTATTATATTTAGATATAAATAAGTACAAATTTCATCTTTCAGACTAAATCAGTTATTTACTCAATATTTAGACCGATTTATTGCTACGATTATAAAAATAACATGTGTATAGAATAACTTAGATGTAGCTATAGTTTAGTGCAGTACTGGCTGCACGATAACACCAGATTAGGCCCCTCTCGGCAGTGGCTCAAGCCTAGGTCCGTTTTCTCGGCGTGGAGCCCTTGAGTACGCTGCTCACGCGATACAGTGACACAAAACACACGTGCACGCCTACACGCTTACACGCTGTTTTTCTTTTTCAGAAAAATAAACGACAAAGAGTTCCCTTATTTTCCCTCTCCTATCCTATCCTATACAGTTTAGAGGATTTTTTCCGACACAAAATACATATAGGAGTTGTTGAGGCACATATGCTTGGTACACATGCATGTTTCAATAACTCATATACATATATCTAGATGGCTTAGCTTAGGTTAGCTAAGATAGATCGCGATTTTTGCACAAAACAGGCGACAGCCCAAGCCGAGGTGTGCCGTGCACCCTTGAGTTAGTCGCCCAAACATCCTAAGTCAGCGCTCACTTCAATAGTTCCGTGAAACTAAAAAGACCTTTCCAGGTCAAAAGCGTTTACGTTTCGAAAAAAAAAAATGGCCGCACGATAAAGATAGCTATAATTGTGGCAGCATATGTTATCGACGCATATATTTAAGATGGCGTCAGTCCTAAGTTATACGTTTACGTTTATCGTTGTTTCATTGTACATGGCGAAATCTTAATATCAATATTGTTTAATAAAATGAAATTAGTCCTTTCCTATGGAAAAAAATAATTGGTTTGAAATTAATTATTTTTATTTATAAAATATATCAGCGGGTATATGATTATTTATAAAGAAATGTGTCTGGCTGTGATAAATTCAGGTTTTTAAACGCGTTTAAAAGTTACTAAAAAATGGCCCTAAACTTATTCATAAATCAAAGTTAATTAAATCAAAGTGCGCATTAAAAATACACCGTTAACTGGCTACCAGGTGTCCTAAATTCTGTCTATTGATAATCTGTGTAGGTGGTAGAGCTACGCTGAAGCTGTTACTGGTTTCAGCATGAATGGGTTGGCTTGTTCGGGCTAATAGCATCCTCTCACAGAAAACTGACGTGAAATAACTTTGCTTGCATTGTAGTGTTTTGTTCGATCAGTGAGAGCTCCGGAGTCCTACCTCTCTTCCCTTTTCCTCCTTTCTCTTCCCTTACCCTTCCCCATATACACTGCACTTGCGATACCCTTGGTGTTGCTAGTGTCTATAGATGATGGTGGTCACTTAACTTCACGTGACCCACTTGTTCGTTTGCCTCCTTAGATATAAAAAATATATATTAAACAACCAGCTATTCTAAAATCCTTATTTTTCCAACGTTGCCGGCTCTTGTACTAAGGTGTTGCAAAAAAGTCTAGTTACGTTTACTACAAATTTTTGTTTTTCGTTATCCCGGAGAACCCCTTGCGTTTTATGGGACAAAAAGTAACCTGGATGTAGCCTTGTAATATCAGTTATCACTGTGTTGAGTTTTGTTAAAATTGGTTCAGTACTTTCAGAGTAATACGGGTTTAGATTCTAGACTTTAATCCTTTATCCTGGAGAATCCTTTGCGTTTAATGGGACAAAAAGTATATTTGATGTAATCTCGTAATATTAGTTATCACTATGTCAAGCTTCGTCAAGATTGGTTCAGTACTTTCAGAGTGATGCGTGTTCATAGGGACACACAGACAGACAAAAATTGTAAAAAGATTATTTTTTGCTTCTATATCGATAACATAATCTACACTGATTAAAATTTTCAAAAAATATAATGTGCAGATTTCGGTTTGTTACAGTTTTATTATAGTATATAGATATGCTACCAAATACCCGTGTCTTCGTATGCATCGCTTATTACCCTAACAATATGTTTTATCTACAGAGGAAAAAACGTAAGCACCACACCGCTTGCCCCATTTCTCCATTGCAAGAAAACACATCACTGAAAGAGTAGTGTCTATAAAAATCGTAGTTTCTTAAAACGTTAATAACTTTATATTAAACAAATTGACCCGTGCCCACTTCGTTGGGCGGTACACTTTTATAAAAAACTACTTTTTGTGACTTAAATATAAAAGTTAGACATATGCTGTCCATGACTTTTTTGTAGGAATTATCAAGCTCAACAACTTTTCTCTAGTACTCAATTATATATCTCGCATCGTTAAGGCAGCGTTCGTAAGAAACGTTTCGACCGTTTTTTCTCCGACTTACTTTGCAAATCCTACTACCACAAAAAGTCCTTTTATTTTTCGAGTTTATATATAACTTATGACACTCACAAATAATGTGGTTTCTATTGGTAAAAGAATTTTTAGAGTCAGTTTAGTACTTCCTGAGGTTACCTCCTACAACCTCACAAATTCACTAAATTTACTTCTTTATAATAAATACTAGCTGTTACCCGCGGCTCCGCACGCGTTTTTTGAATTTATTAAAAAAATATTAAAAATTGTTATTAGATGTGTAAATAACAATAATACTCTTTCAAACATATTTGCAAGTATGACACGCACATCATCTACTGTAACGGATAACAGTTCATCACTACTATGTAAAACAAAGTCCTGTTCCACGTCTGTCTATATGTCTGTTTGCGATAAGATCAAAAACTACAAAACGCATCTTCATGTCGTTTTCATTAATATATAAAATGATTCTTGGGCAAGGTTTAGGTATAGTTTGTCTTATTATCAGGGCAGGCAACGTCTGCTGAACCCGCTAGCTTAAAATAAAACAGCTAATTAGTTACTTATTTGCCCGTAAAATTCCTGTTCAAATATTACTTGTAGTCCGGTGAAGCTGTTAAGACCTTGCTAGGTCAATAGCGTAATCATTTCTAAGAAAAAAAAAACGTTCAAATAGGTCCAGCTGTTTTGGAGATTACTCGGAACAAATAAACAAACAGACATATCGACAGAATAAAAAAAAATGTTGATATTTTTAGCACCACAGATATATGTATTCACCAAAAAGTATTTATTTTAATATTACATACACACACACTTTATTTTTATAATACGTAATATATCACAAGTCAAAAATTGGAAACAAAACTAACGTACAATAAACTTTTTGAGGAGTTTTTGGCGGAATTTCATTCTGTCATGCAGTGGATTTTACATTTTATTCATAATTTTGTGTTACTTGACTATATTATGTTAAATTGGCAGCGTTTTATGTAATTTAATGTTTGTTTATTGTGCGTAAGTGAAATGAATTGGTTTTGAAAATTAAGAAGATAAAAATTTACGAATTATTATATAGAGGATTTAGCGCTTATACCTTTTCATTAACTTAGACATAAAAGAAAACTGGCTAAAGAATACATAACAATTACCTAAATTGACAACTTCAGAATTGGCAGTATGGATCAATTCCTTCGCCAGTCTTATTGGACGAATATTATTACTACTAAACTATTTGAATAACAACACAAAATAAACTTTACAAATGTTTGCGATACAAACGTACCACGTATAATTAAAAATTGAAAACAAAACTAACGTAGAACAAACTTTTTGAGTAGGAACACAAAATAAACCATGAAAATATTTCCGATAGAATGTTATCGCGTTACCATGGCAACGCATATAATACTGACATTAACACGTAGGGGAAGCTTAAAAAATAGCCCGTTTTTTTGACATTCTTCATTAGTGCTCAACTCCTGTTGGTTTTAACGTGATGATATGTAGCCTATAGCCATCCTCGATAAATGAGCTATCTAACACTAAAATAAACTTTCAAATCGGACCGGTAGTTCTTGAGATTATCGCGTTCAACCAAACAAACAAACAAACTCTTCAGCTTTATAATATTAGTATAGATTAGTAAAGATTAAGGTGCCGTGATTATTCTTTCGACCGAGAATCAAACAAGTAAAAAAAAATATATTTAATACTTTTTAAGTGGACAAAATGGTAAACCTATTATATTATTTGATGTATATATGAGTTATTATAATAAATCATGATTATTTGTAATAATGCGAGAATTCAAAATTATAAGAAAACTTTAGTCGTCTTTAATATGTCCATAAATTACCGTTTACGTTGTTTAGTTAATGTTAAAAAAAACTTTTAATCTGAAGTAACAAACATAAAGGAAAATTATGAGTTATTTGAAATTATGTAATTATTTTCTAAACAGTTTACACATTCTATATAGTTTTTATTACTAATTAATTTAAAAGTAGACAATAGAATTAAAGTAAAATGAATATACATTAGTCCGATATTTTTTCTTAATTAATATATTTCGTTTTAAATCTGAGTTGTTGTAATAATAAGGCACTAATTAATACCATGTTTATACTTTGTATTTAAGTATATTGAAATACATTATATTTAAAATACCAGTGAATTCTCCTTTGTGAAACCTAGTCGAAAGTACCTAATTAACGCAGTGGAACAATGTTCGTTACATTTAACCTTAACTTAACCTTAATTTCTCTTACCGTATCTTACCGTAGCTTTAATGTCTGCTGGCAGTACATTCAACAACGTATTGTTAAGAAAATCATATTCTAGGGGTGGGATGAACGATATACTATAATTATTTTAATCAATATTTTACAAGAAAAGACTAAACTTTAAGATGTAACATTTTAAAATCTTGATTGTAAAGCGTTGAATCACAAGATCGCATTTTAAGCGGTCGAGCAATATGCGGAGCCTAGAAATAGGATTGGATCTTAAGTGTAGTTGACAGAATAAGCCGATAAGTGCTCGTGCTGGGCGACAGATTCTAAATTGAAAGTGATAACCAGCGAAGCAAGTCATACCATAATAATAATAATTTCGGTGTATTATTTTCTATCACATTCTTTTTTATACTTTACTATCTGACACGGTGGGTGTTATCTCGCTCTGGTTATAAAAAAATCCTTGACAAATTATATACCAAGACCTTCCTCATGGATCACTTTATCCACTGGTGAAAATCGCGTGAAAACCCGTTCAGTAATTTTTGAGTAAATCGCGAACAGACAGACAGACGCGGTAGGGGACTTTGATTTATACTACCTAATAATAATAATAATGATGGGTTGTAGCGTTTGACATGTCGTATAATAATCAGACCTGATATTAAATGACGATGACGTATAAGATAGAAAACACGCTAAATGTAGAGAAGATGACTGGCTCTTAAGTGCAGATGACGGAAAACACCTATAGGTGCGTCCCAAAAGATTGTTAACTTGAGCGTAGGCAGGCAGCCTTAGAAAAGGCCCACTACTATAGAATGTTTTTGAAATGATATTTCCTTTCACCAAAAAATCCATTTATTAATTCGCAAGGATTCAAATTCATGTCGATTAAGGCACTGAGTTATCCATCCTCCATGTTCCTTTCAGAGTTATTGTAAGATTTCAAATCACACCCATTAGTACGAGGTATACACTATTTGAAACTTCAAACTTGTTCATTGGGTGTCTAAAAATTTTCCAAAATTTGTAATTTCAGCGAGCATTGCTAGTATATATAACACGATTTTAAACACTCTGGTTATTTTGTTGCCTTTATTTATTGTAATAAATTGCTGAGATATAGAAAAAATGGAGTTTGTCTAAATATTCTCTCTGTATGTAGGAATACAAATTTTCACTACGTATAGGAATTATATTTAAATAGCATAACAATGTTTCACACAAAAAAATCTTATATGTACCAACTTTCACGGTGATTGGTCAAATGTTGCTCTAGTTACATTGATGAAACAATAATACATTTACCTCCATTAATTATAATTAAATCAGTATTATATATTTAGAATCTGTTTCAAGGGTTCTTCGATCTTCTCTTACGATGTGCTTAACATATTAGCTATATTAAAATTATAAAGCTCAAGTGTTTGTTCTTATTGCCTACTTGAACGTGCTAATTTTTGATTTTGAATTTACCAATCACAATTATATAATGTAATTGTAATGTAATAAATTACATAATGAGGGCAAATACTAGGAAAGCCTACACTTTTTGACCTTAGTCAAAAAGTACCCAAATCAAGTACCCATTAATAATAAAGTGGGCGAACCCTGTCGTGGCGTGGCGTGTTATGAGCCGAGGGAAAATGAATTGAGAGAGAAACCGCAGGGCACAGCTTTGATTGTTGTGGTCATCCATATTCCACAACAATTTTTTACTTATAACAATAGTACAAAGCAACATTATTTTTATGTACATATTAAGTTACTGATTGTACCAAATTCAGGAAACAACACAATCCGATATATGTATTTGAAAGAAGTAAAAATTAATTTACCCCGAATTCACTCTTTCCAAGAGGCGAGACAAGGTGACATAAATGCTTTGCTCTCACTCCGCTCTGTCATTTCTGACCTGGATCAAAAGACAGGATGTCCGAGACGAACGAGTTAATCACACTCTTAAGCGTATGGATAGTAGCGCTCTTGAAACGGCTCTCGTAGTTGTCGCTCTTAAGAGAGATTGTCAGTGTGAAAGTGAAGAAGAAGAAGAAATATACTCGCGAGTATATAAGTATCTTAATTATACACGTTGATTATACATAGATAAAGGTAAATAAGTTATGTGATAATTCTTCGCTAATTATAAGTCTTGAGATGTACACACCGAATACAATTACATTCAACACATCAACATTTACTGATAAAGGTTTGTACAGAATGATTTGGTTTTGACTTCCTTTTGACTTAGTTCATCCACCCTCATCTCATAACCAACAGTTAACTACTAATTTATTCATATAACCCCACAATATCTACACTAATATTATAAAGCTGAAGAGTTTGTTTGTTTGTTTGGTTGAACACGCTAATCTCAAGAACTACCGGTCCGATTTGAAAGTTTCTTTCAGTGTTAGATAGCTAATTTATCGAGAATGGCTATAAGCTACATATCATCACGTTAAAATCAATAGGAGCGGAGCACAATGAAGAATGTCTCAAAATCGGGATATTTTTAGAGCATCCGCTGCGTATCAGTGTCAGTATCATATGCGTTGCCATGGTAACATGATAACATTATATCGGAAATATTATTAGGGTTTATTTTGTGTTCCTGTTCAAAAGTTTATTCTACGTTATTTTTAATTCCAATTTTTGATTATAAGTAGTACGTTGTTATCGCAAACATTTTTAAAGTCTATTTTGTGCTGCTATTCTAAAAGGTTAGTAGTAATAATATTCATCCATCAATACAGGCGAAGGAATTAATCCATACTGCCAATTCTGAAGTTGTCAATATAGGTAGTTCTTATGTATTCTCTACCCAGTTTTCTTCTATGTCTAAGTTAATGTAAAGGCATAAGCGCCAAATCTTCTATATAGTATTTCGTAAATTTTTATCTTCTTAATTTTCAAGACCCAAGAATACATGGTCCGTGGTATTATTTTTCATTCATTTCACTTATGCACAATAAACAAATCATATTACATAAAACGCCGCCAATTTAACACAATATAGAGTCAAATAACATAAGATTATGAATAAAATACAAAATCCCCTACATGACAGATAGAAATACCGTCAAAATCTCCTCAAAAAGTTTATTCTACGTTAGTTTTGTTTCCAATTTTTAATTATACGTTGTACGTTTATATCGCAAACATTTCTAAAGTTTATTTTGTGTTCCTATTCAAAAAGTTTAGTAGTAATATTATTCGTCCAATAAGACAGTCGAAGGAATTAAATCATACTGCCAATTCTGAAGTTGTCAATATAGGTAGTATTCTTCTATGTCCAAGTTGATGTAAAGGTATAAGTGCAAAATCAGCTATATAATATTTCGTAAATTTTTATCTTCTTAATTTTCAAGACCACAGAATTCATGCTTCGTGGTATTATTTTTATTTCACTTATGGACAATAAACGAACCATATTACATAAAATGTCATCAATTTAACACACTATAGAGACAAGTAACACAAGATAATGAATAAAATATAAAATCCACTACATGACAGACTGAAATCCTGCAAAAAACCCATCAAAAACTTTATTCTACGTTAGTTTTGTTCCCAGTTTTGATTTGTGATATATTACGTATTATAACAGTAAAGTAAGTGTATTTTATATTAAAATAAATACTTTTTCGTGAATAAATATATCTGTAACGCCACAAATATCAACATTTTTTTTTAAATTCTGTCTATATGTCTGTTTTTTTATTTATTTCGGGTAATCTCCGAAACGGCTGGACCTATTTGAACAGTTTTTCTTTCTTAGAAATGACTATGTTATTGATCTAGCAAGGTCTTAACAGCTTCACCGTACTACAAGTAATATTTGAACGGAAATTTTACGGACAAATAAGTAACTAATTAGCTGTTTTATTTTAAGTTAGCGGGTTCAGCAAACGATAACCGCCCTGATAATAAGAGAAACTATACCTATACCTTGCCCAAGAATCATTTTATATATTGGTGAAAACGACATGAAGATGGGTTCTGTAGTTTATGATCTTTTCGCGAACAGGCATATAGACAGACGTGGAACAGGACTTAGTTTTACACTATATAGTGAAGAACTGTTATCCGTGCATTCGTCCGTGTGAAATTAACCAAAACTATATTGTTCACTGTAAACATGCACGTGTGACGTGCGCTGTACTGGACACCAAGAATAAATATAATTGAAAGTCATATGTTTATATGTGTTTTAAATTATAGCAAGGTATAATAATAACTTAATTATATCGACACTATTAACATATTATATCTATATAAATTAAAAAAAAAATAACAAATTAACCTAACTGGAATTTTAAATTATATAGTTTAAAATTCCAGTTAGGTGGCTGATGATAATCTCATCCCATTCGATTCACTATTGGTATTCACATATATAATGTACACGTTAACTGTTTAAGATGATGTGCGTGTGATACAAATATTTTTGAAATAGTCTTATTGTAATTTACACTAAATGTGTGGTCACAATTTGAAATTTATTTAATGTATTAAAAAACGCGTGCGAAGCCGCGGGTAACAGCTAGTGTATTATAATATTATAAGAATGAAGTGTGTGTATATAATATTGAAATAAAAACTTTTCGATGAATACATATATCTGCGGTGCTACAAATATCAACATCTTTTTTTTAATTCTGTCGATATGTCTGTTTGTTTATTTGTTCCGGGTAATCTTCGAAATGGCTGGACCTATTTGAACGGTTTTTTTCTTAGAAATGACTACGACATTAACCTAGCAAGGTCTTAACAGCTTCAACGGACTATAAGTAATATTTAAACGGGAATTTTCCGGTAAATAACTAATTAGCTGTTTATTTTAAGCTAGCGAGTTCAGCAGACGTATGACTCCGATTCGTGCCGCCGTGCGGGTCGGACGCTTGCGCTCTTATCGTTTTTTCGACGTGAATACTCATGTTACGTTTCCGATTTTTCGTAAGTGTTCGGGACGCGGTTACGCGACCGTGTTTCACGTCGAAACTTTTCGGTATTTCGGTATGCTCGTTACTCTCACGTTTCTTTAAGATGTTCAGAGGGGTCAATCGTAAGGCGTTCTTTTCAGAACGCAGCAAACTGCACTTTTCGGTGCAACTCTAATCTTCTGCGCGATAAGAAAATTGCTTTTTTCACATATGCGCTCGAAGAAGAGCGCATGCTTCGCGTAGTAATACGCAGAGTCCCCGCTCAGATTCTCGCAGACGATGTCTACGAAGACCTCCGGGAACAGAGGTTCCCTGTTAAAGAAGTCCACCGTATGCGACCTGCGCGTAACCGTGAGCCCTACGACATGGTCCTCGTTATTCTCGAGCGCTCCGTCGAGGGCAAAAAAATCTTTAACCTCTCGACCCTCTGCGGCCTCTCCGGCATCACCGTGGAGCCACCGCGTAAAACGTCCGTACTCTCGCAGTGTCACAACTGCCAGGAATACGGACACTCCGCACTTAACTGTCACTTGAGTCCCAGGTGCGTTAAGTGCCTAGGCGAACACTCCACTTCGGAGTGTTCGCACACCAAAGACTCGCTCGATCCTCCGAGTTGCGTCTTGTGCCGCGGCGTGGGTCATACCGCGAATTATCGTGCATCGGCAGCGTCCGCACCTGCACCTAACGCAATCCCCCTCCCCGCGCGGGCCCCTCCGGTCCCGTGGACACCGCAGATCGCAACGCGACTCGATCCCAGACTCCAGGCGGCGAAGCCCTCACAGGCCGACCCCGCAGTCTCTCTCTCCGGCATGGACTGATCCGCCCAGCTCCTAGTTTTCACGAGATCTCCGAGATCTCAGCTTACGATGAGGTCGCGAACGACCCCAAACAGGGCCCCATTCGCGCGATTGTGAAATTTCCCGCCATCGCGGCTACGATTCAACGGATCGTTTTTGTACCCGCACATTATTTGTTCGCGTTTTCTTGGTAAAGTCTTTATTCGAGGCCACCCGGGTGGACGCAGAGATTTTGCTATCGCGATACAGTACACACCACATCGATTTTACACATACATAGTTAATCAGACATGCACATTACACACCTGGTGGAAGGGTTTACTTTTTTTCCCTTATCGAACTGAATCGAGTAGGCTTAGTTTATATCTTTTCGAATTACATGTTGTGTTTTTGTATCATGCAAT
The DNA here is from genome assembly GCA_014332785.1 of Antheraea mylitta. Taxonomy (NCBI): domain Eukaryota; kingdom Metazoa; phylum Arthropoda; class Insecta; order Lepidoptera; family Saturniidae; genus Antheraea; species Antheraea mylitta. Next base: position 870,307 of record JACEII010000024.1, on the reverse strand, counting down.
TTTTAATTGTATGATCCAAAAATGGATACATGTATTAGGTTAGCATAGTTTAGCTAGGATAGATCAGGTTTTTCTAGGTAACAGCTAAGCTGAGGTGTGCCGAGCACCCTTGAGCTAGTTACCAAAATAAAATCGGCTGAGTGCCTTAAGCGCTCGCCTTAGTAGTCCGGTGAAGCTGTAAAGGCCAAAGAATTAAGGCCAATAGCATAATCAGTTCGAAAAAAAAAAAAAGAGTTCAGCAGACGATACCCACGCTAATAATAAGACAAACTATACCTAAACCATGCCCAAAAATCATTTTACATATTGGTTAAAACGGCATAAAGATGCGTTTTTGATCTTATCACGAACAGACATATAGACAGACGTGAAACACGACTTTGTTGATACTATGTTGTAATGAACTGTTATCCGTGCATTCGTATGTGTGAATTGACCAAAAATATGTTGTGCACTGCAAACATGCGCGTGTGATGTACATTGTACTGGACTCCAAGAATAAATATAATTGAAAATCATATGTTTATATGTGATTTAAATTATAGCTAGGTATATTAATAACTTGATTATATCAACAATATGGACATATTATATCTATATAATAAAAGATTGAACACATATTGTTCGATAATGTATAGCTTAATATTTTCATTACTTTCTTATATAGTGTAAGTGAGCACTGAAGGTGATACATAGATAGTAGTTTAAAATTCCAGCTATGTGGCTTATGATAAATCCCATCCCATTCGATACACTATTAGTATTCACATATATAATGTACATGTTATCTGTTACTGTAGATGATGTGCGTGTCATACTTACAAATATTTTTGAAAGAGTATTATTATTATTTACACATCTAATAACAATTTTAAATATATTTAATACATTCAAAAAACGCGTGCGGAGCCGCGGGTAACAGCTAGTTTAGTAATATATTGGCCATGATTTTACCCTAGTCATATAAAGAGATGTCGCAAACGTGAGCATTGTGAGCAACTGTTTATAGCTTTGCGTTCCGAGGGGACTCGCTCAGAAAGGTTTTATATAGGAGAAGTGGCAAACAAATAACATGAAACCCACATTTCTTGAAGCTTCGCACAAAACCATATGAACAAATTTGAACGTTACACTAAAATAATATCCCAGGAGTGCCAGGAGTCGTCTAGACTTCGCATCAATACCAAAATATTATGACACTAATTTGCTGATTTTTGTTATTTTGAAGTCTCTTAAAAGCTAATTGATTAGTTTAATTATAATTCATGCAAAAGTACGGTAGCTGAAAGAGTTATATTTAAAACCCAAAACTTATTTTATTTACCTGTATATTAAAACAGATATTACGCAGGCGGAAACTTTGTACCATGGAGAAACAAAGGCATCAAGTTATGGCAGGTTTGTTACAAAAGTTATTGAGGTTGAGGAGTGTAGAACGTAGAACATTTTAATCAAACGAACAGCTGCTAAATATTATGTGATCCTTTGTAGTGAAGTTTTATAAAAAGCTAAATAATTTAATTTGTATCCTCAGATTTAATCAAACTAATATAGCGTTCTGTTTACGGTTTCGCTCGTGTAGATTTGTACAACATTTTATTTTAGTAGAATCTAATGCTGTCATCTATATCTATTCAAGTTTATTGTTCTTGTACTTGGTGTAAAATGTAATAGATAACTTGTCCTCTCATTATTATTTTAATGTCTTGGCTAAATTATACGATTTGTACAATTTTTAATCGTTCGTACATAATGTAAGTGTAATTATGTAGTAGAACTACATGACTCAAACAAAACGACGGACACCAGAAAAATAATAAAGCACGATTTCATGTCATCAGTTGCACTGTTTTGTGCTAAAATCTCAAAGATGCATATGACTAGGGACATTGATTGTGACTAAAAAAATTCCGTATGTTAATTCCTATCCTTATTATCTTAGACTGGATTATTAAGAGTTAATTAGGATATTGTTCTTTACATAAATTGATATATATATATATATACCTAATAATTAATTTATAAGGTTATATAGGTAGGTGGTAACGTAATAAGGTTGAAGATTATTGTATTTAAAGGTTAGTCTTAGATTTTTTAATATTTTCCTGTAAAATGGCATGTTTACAATGAAAGGTTCTAAACGTTGTACACGTTTCACATTACAGATTTATGGAGTACAGCAGAAATGTTACACAGCTGAACCTGCGGAAAACGACTTATCTAATATATAATAAGTAATCTAATTTATGAATTAGGAATACGTTTGCTTCAATGTTAGTTCATCAATCATGCTTAAACTGCTCCTTGAATTTTATTTAACATTTATTACGACCAACGAAGCAAGCATCATCGTCTAAGCATTATGAATATAATAAGATCATCTGAAAGCTTTTGGACCAATTTCAATAAAGTATTCAAGTGAATACTGAACTTAAAAAATGTGGTCTAGACTGATTATAATGACATTTTACTAAAGGGAATAAAATCGGAATTTAAAAAATCGAAGCAGCCATATAAGTATTGCCGACGAAAGTGAAAATTCGACATTAGAGCATAAATGTGTTTTGTTTCGAATTTTATAATAATTACTAGCGGGCCGGGCGGACGTTGTCCTGCCTTGATAACAAAAAGCTATAATTCAATTCAACCGCAGCTCCACCTACCGTGTCCAATTGTGAATCTAAACCATTCGCAAATCCACTGGAACACGCACACAAAATTTCGTCATAATCGGTGCAGCCGTTTAGGAGTTCAGTGATATACATACGTATAGAAGAAATTTATCTATATATATAAAAATCAATTGTTGTTCGTTTGTCTCACTAAAACTCGAGAACTGCTGGACCGATTTAGCTGATTTTGGTGTTGAAATGTTCGTCGTAGTCCAGGGAAGGTTTAAAAGGTGAGAAAATATGGAAAAATTGCGAGAAAGATAGAAAAACAACAATTTCATTTTCCCATACAAACTGTTCTAGCCATTTTCCTGTAAAAATTTTGACTGTCAAACGTCAGACGAAAGATTATAAAGTCTATTCCAACTAAACCGTTATTGTTTGAAAATGCCAAGGAAAAGCGAGCTGAAATAGATCGTTGAAGTCAATGGTATGTGCTACGAGCAACCTCACGTGTAAATCGCACTGATGAACACCGGGAGACAGATAATGATAACATTCGTCGTGGTATGGCAGAATTGCGTTCTAAAGTGAATAATAATTAAGTAGACAAGCTTAGAATGGAACGAATTCGAGCACACAAAACACAAAAAAGCGAGCAAGTTGAAATTAAATCAAGCGTTATCGCAGAAGAAGTGCTCCTGTGAAAATGGAACGAGTAGCATTCCATTAGTTTCCCGGTTTCGAGCATGGAAATTAAACTATATATACATATACATATATGTTTGAGAGAGTCCATTGATAGTTTGAATTCACAATTGAAAACGGTAGTTGTGGTTGCAAACGGGTATTAGTTTTATTAATTTTGTTCGCGTTAAAAAATACAGTTGAAACCAGTGACGACCAATTTGGTGTAGACGAAGTTGCACGGGTCAGCTAGTATCTATACTAATATTATAAAAAGGTAAGGTTTGTGAGTTTATGACGTTGTAGGACATAATCTTAGAAACTACTAGTCCAATTTGAAAAATTCTTTAAATGTTATATACCTCATTTATCGAGAATGGTTATAGTTTATATATCATCACGCTAAGATCAATAGGAGCGGAGCACCAATGAAGAATGTTTCAAAATCGGGTTTCTTTTTCCTCTTGAGAGCTTCCGCTGCGTGTTAGAAATAAAGAATATCTTTGTTCCACGCGAACGAAGTCGCAGGCAGAGGCTAGTCATATATATAATAGGCTGCACAATCTCAATACAAAATATAAATGTTAGATGTACACGTGCCCCTATACCACGTATCAATTCGCGTAAGCGCAACATGATCATGGTTACTAGCATTTCATTACGCGAAATAATTATAAATTAATCTCCTCCCACAAATACGCGCCTAAAGAAGTTCTCAGTTAAAAAAAAATCATTACACATACCATAACAGACCGCCTTGTATCCACATATGAATCCTTTGGAACACCAACAGGAAAAAACAGTTTGTAGGTGGTAGAGCCACGCTGGAGCTATCACTGGTTTCAGTATGAATGGGTCGGCTCGTTAGGGGTAGTACCACTCTCTCACAGAAAACCGACGTGAAGTAACAGTGCTTGCATTGTTGCGTTTCGTTCGGTCAGTGAGAGCGAGAGAGCCCTATCTCCCCTCCCCTCTCCTCTAACCCTTCTCCCTTTCTCTCCATTCCTCCAAACACAGGCAGGCAACGCACTTGCAACTCCTCTGAGACTGCTAGCGTCTATGGATGGCGGTGATCGCTAAACAACAGGTGACCCGCCTGTTCGATTGCTTCCTATATGATATAAAAAAATAATTACAAAACAAATTCGCTGACTATTCTGGTATTTTCATATTAGTTTATAAAGACACTTTTCACATAATATAATACCCATATTACAGTAACTGCCGGAAAGTTTATCCACATTGAGCTCCGTAATAAATTATACTGCACAACGAAATGGAGGAATATTTCCAGTGTGATGTTAATGATATTATAGCTCTAGGGAACAATGTACCAGTTGGCAGTATCAGCAAAAGCAACAAGTCTCATTCAGATATAACATTTTATTATAGTAGTCGGGTCCACGGTTCTGTGCGTGTTTTTAACTAGTAATTATACATTATATGTTATTTTATTTCATTATTAGCATGTGTTACGAATTCTAAAAATATTATGGATTCATACATGCTAGTAGTTATCGAATATCATAAGTTTTCATCTTCTATACTATAATAAAACTGTAACAAGTCGAAATCTGTACATTAAATATTTTTTGAAAATTTTAATCAAGGTAGACTATGTTATCGATATAGAAGCCAAAAATAATCTTTTTACAATTTTTGTCTGTCTGTCTGTCTGTCTGTCTGTCCCTGTCAACACGCATCACTCTGAAAGTACTGAACCAATCTTGACGAAACTTGACACAGTGATAGCTAATATTACGAGATTACATCAAATATATTTTTTGTCCCATAAAACGCAAGGGGTTCTCCAGGATAACGGATGTAACTTAAAAATTTGTAGTTCATGTAATTCTTGACGGAATTTCGTAACTTTTCTTTGTGTTATATAAAGCAGTGAGATTAGATAAAAGTTTAAGCTACATTTCATCACGCTATGCATCTTCAAAAAAAAAAAACAAAAAGGGTACCGGTGAGATTAAAACCAACGTCCCCGTCGATACGAGTAAGTCGACATACGAACGATTGCGCCAAGACGAACTGCCGTTATATGGCGAAATTATCTATCAGCTGAATTAGTTAAAAGTATAAAATCTAACGGTTAAATTCTATTAACGTATGTGTTTGTTTTTTATTATGAAGCATTTTATTTTCATTGATTCATTTTCAAACTACAACGATTGTAAAGGATATCTTAATTTCTATTATTTATTACTATGTAAGAAAACTATAGTATTTAAATATAGTACCTATTTTTTTACAACTGTTGGTCATTAAAACAGCGATCAGGTACTCGTGTATTTTTTTAGATAGCGTTTTAACATAATAATAGCTCCAGGGCAAATGTTGTCATGTTGAAATTTGACAGAAAACGGTGATTGTGATTATCATTATAAAATTTAGATTAAGCTAAAATCGATAAATAGTGGAATAATAAACTTTAAATGTCGTTTGTTTTTTACAGAGCAACACATTAGTTTTATTCCAGTTCCGTAAAATTCCATTTCAAAGTATTGTCTTATACCTAAATAAAAAAGAAAGTAGTGTATAAAAGAAAATTCCTAAAATACATACAGATAATAAAAAAAATGTGGGTTTCCCACATAAAACAATGAGAGAGCGAAAGAGAAGATAGAAGGGAGATTATCAAAGACTAGATTCTGCTCGCGACTTGGTCCGTTTTTTTTTCGAACTGACTACGCTATTGGCCTTGCAAGGCCTTTATAGCTTCACCGGACTACTCCGTGTGGAATAGTTACTGTATACATAGCGCACGCAGCGGCAGCTCTCAAAAATATCAATAGTGCTACAGTATGTGTGAAACAGAACTGTGGATTTATTAGAGTTTGAAATCGCCAATACGTCGTGGACTGGCGTGGTGATTATAAAGCCCCCATACCTTCCTTCGGCAAGAGGCCTATAGCCTTGCAGTGAGTATCTACAGGCTGATGATGATGATCTTGAAGCGTCTATAAGTGTGTTCCAATAGCTATACTTGACAACCAGTTCCTGTCTAGGTATAGCGTATTTACCATCTCAAAACACATCGTTATATAACACCAGATGAAATTGTGACCAAATGCTAATACTATAAAGTATACAAAATAGATACGTATTTAATCATACGTATTTAATCAAACCATTAAGGCTTTTAATTGAACGACAGATACAGGAAGCAGTGCCGCCTACATGTGTGCTAACGTATTACGCAAACACTTTGCTATCAAGAACTTCCGTTCACACATTAACAAGATACAAGTGTATTCTTGCGTGAAATTCAACGTCAATAGGAAAGATTCTTTTTTTACTTTCGTGTACTTTGTTAGCTTTGAAAATGTATTAAAATCTATACATGTAAATAAAACTGTAGTATCTGTTTATGATGTCAAAATAATAGCTTTTTTTTCGAAATGTCTACTGACCCAGCAAGGTCTTAACAGCTTCACCGGACTACCGGACTACCGGAAATAATAGCCTTTTACTTAATGGATATGAAAGTATATCCGGTACATATGATCAAAAAGTATTTTTTAAATTTTTTTCTGTCTATGTGGTCTGACAAATCTCCAAAACGGTTGGACCGATTTCAACGAAACTTTAACTGTTGATTTTTTTTTATATCATTGGAGGCAAGCGAACAGGTCGGTCACCTGATTTTAAATGATCACTACCGTCCATAGTCACTTGCAACACCAGGGAAGTCGCAAGTGCGTTGTCAGCTTGCGTTGGGAGAGAGAGGGAGAGGAAGCGAAGAGGAGAGGGGAAGGGGAGGTGGGCCTCCGGCGCTCTCACTGACCGAACTAAATGCAACAATGCAAGCACTGTTACTTCACGTCGGTTTTCTATGGGAGAGTGATACTACCCCGGTCGAATGGACCCACCCATTCATGCTGAAGCCACTAATAGCTTCAGCGTGGCTCTACCACCTACAACCAAATGACTGGTGTTATAAAGAGTAGTTGTAAAGTGTTTCGCGTAGTTATAATAAATTAAAGAAGCTGAGGGCCTACCCAAGTTGCTTATCGACAATCACTAACGCAAATATAAAGCGAAACAATGTATGGAGATGACATATCTGAGCGCTATATCATGTGATAAAAATTTCGTTTTCTATTTGCGTTAGTGATTGTCGATAAGCAACTTGGGTAGGCCCTCAGTATCCTCAGTGGCAGAAAGTGTATTGAGCTGAACTTCACACGGTCGAGTTGCGTGTAACAAACATGATATTAAAATTCATTGTAATTCACACTTTTGAATAATATAAACTAAAAGAATAACTGAAAATACTGTTTGACAAATTTCTTATAACATATATGCGACTGTAATGAAAAAATTAACGACAACTGTACGTACAAATGTGAAGGTTTCTGATTGAACACAACCAGCACACTATAGATTTTGTTAAAACTTATCAAGAAATATAAAGAACAAGCTTTATAATACGACTAAAGCAGGTATTTCCAATTTACATATCTATACATTTTAAGTGCCTGTCATTCGTCCAAGCTAATCCCTGGAACGGCTAAGCCCATTTTGACGAGGGTATTACAAGAAGAAAGAGGGTTTTTTAGAGTGTTAGCTAAGCTAAATATTATTACGTTTTTCCATAGAAACTAACAGATAATTGTACATTTTACAGATGTAACTTTAATTCACTGATAGTTTTAATTTATTTACAATTGTGGATATGGCTGCAGTCAACAGATCGATCAATATAAAGAAAACGAAGATATGATAACAATAATATGAAGAATACACTGGTGTTTTTTATTATTTTATTTTTGGCAATCAGTTTTTCAAATTATTACTGCCATTGTCGCGTAGTCAATAATATTATAAGCGTCGTGTGAGTCAATATTCTAACAAGATGGTGGATCCCTTGTTAAGGATTTCATGCTTCGTGGTATTATTTTTCATTAACTTCACTTATGCACAATAAACTAACTATATTACGTAAAACACCACCAAATTTACAAAATATAGAGTAAAATAACAAAAGATTATGAATAAAATATAAAATCCACTACATGATAAACTAAAATCCCGCCAAAAACTCTATATTGGTGTTAAAATATGGAAGATAGAAAAAGAAGTTTGTGCAGAGGCATCAACCTCATTGTTGATTATGAAAAAGTAGGCGGGTTGATGTCTCAAAATAAAGAAAGAATATTATTGTCAAATAAGTGATCGAAGTTTTTGGCGGGATCTTGGAATGTCATGTAGTAGTCTTTATATTTTATCCATAATCTTGTCCTATTTGGATCTGTATTGTGTAATGTTGGGGTGCTTTACGTAATAGGTGGTGGAAAACATACGTAATTTGTAGGTGGTAGAACCACGCTAAAGCTGTTACTGGTTTCAGTATAAATGGGCCGACTCGTCCGGGGTAGTACCACCCTCTCACAGAAAACCGACGTGAAGTAACAGTGCTTGCATTGTTGCGTTTCGTTCGGTCAGTGAGAGCACTGGAGGCCAACTCTCCCATCTCCTTGTCCCTCCCTTATGCTCTCCCCATTACTCTTTTCCCCAAACAAAGGCTGACAACACACTTGCGACTCCACTGGTGTTGCAAATGTCTATGGACGGCGCTGATCACTTAGCATCAGGTCACTCATCTGTTCATTTTCCTCCTGTGACATAAAGAAAAAAAAATAGTTTGGATATTGTGCACAAGTGAAGTGGATCGGAAATAATACCATGGCTCATGGATTCTGACCTGCCACAAAAACTACCAGGAAAGTTTTAACAAGACGGCCACCATGTTGTTAGTTCATTGAAATTATATCAAGAAACTTGTAATATCGTTACTCACTTGAGAATGGCAATAATAGTCTACTAGAAAACTGGTTGCCAAAAATAAAATAGAAGAAGAAGAAGAAATATTTGATCGTGATAAATTTGACAATTCCATATATATCTTCTTGAAACGGATTTTAGGTATTATATTTTACCACCTTTGCCTTGCAAAAACTAAACTGTAGATCTGAAACGCTTTAACATATTCATACAACTTTGACTATTAATATTAAATATTGATAAACATTTGGAAAATAACAAAAATAGAACAATAATACAAGAAAAATGAAAATGAATTTATCTATAAGAATTATAAACTAAATTGAGGGTTGATGGAAGTTTGTTACTCTTTAAAACGCAGAAACTACTGAACCGGTTTTGATAAACTTCACAGTAATATACATCTTATACATCAGAATGATATATGCTATACTAATTTACAAATAGATTGCCCATAATAAGTGTTGGATAAGATGGAAAATATACCGCCATTTGACAGCTAATATGACGTGCGCTATCTAAAGTATTAGTTTTAATACGAAGATAATGACGTCATCATTCATCAAACAACGTCGCGGGGAACTCCTAGTAACCTGTATATGTAACTTCATTGTAGTAATAAGTTTATTAATTGTATTAAACTGAACATTGATCACAGAAATACCACATTGTTTTATAAAAACGAAGAATGGCTGCTAATACTTGTACAATAGTTGTCAAATACAATGAGACAGTTCATTTTCTCTCCTATCTCTAGTGGCAAACCGGAAAATTTTAAATCAGCAGTAATGGAAAATGATATTTTACTCGGATTTGTATAATAACGAATCCATTAGGGATTCGCTAAGAAATTCTACCTATAATTAATCCGTCTTTAAAAATAAAATATTAATGAGTCATTACGAATTGTTAATTACATATTCTGTACAGATTTACAGCGTTAGAAGATTATACATATATAAAGTACTGTTGTTCTTTCAGTATGTGATCATTATAATTACAAACATAATCTAAAGTTGTCATTTTTTAAGTTAATAAAGAACAATACGCAGTAAATTAAAATAATAGTATTTAAATAAAAACCATTGCATATTTGCCAACACTGTTACCGTTTTAGCTACTTTGTCGCTAGATCTAGCGGATTTTGGACATGTTTAACTACTTTTTTCTCAATCTAGCTCAATATCTTCTCAATCTTGTAATTACTGGTAGCAACATGAATTGCTGATGTTGTTTTTGGAATTTTTCTACCAGAATGATGTTTGATGTCGGGGTCGACCAGAATGAAAACAGCAAGAAGAGTTATAACATGACTAAAAGTCGTTATAACTAATCCAACAAAAGCCTATTAATTTTATCACAGTGAAATATTCTCAATATAATATTTCCACTATGAAATATTATGAAACATTTAGCGACTTCTGGCGGATTTTTAAATTATGTATTTTTCAAAATCTAGCGACTTTTTAAATTACGTCTGGAGACTTTTTTACTTCTTAAACGGCAACACTGTATATAAGGAATCACGCGGAGGAAGTCGGGGACACAACTAGTACATACCATATATAAATATACTGCAATACTTTAAAGTATATAGTTATAATAAAACAAGAGGTGACTTAACGAAGCTGTCATTTATTTAGTACAAACCTTGAAAACATTTTTCATGAATTAAAGTTTAATTGAATGGTTCCATTTTTTTAGGTTAATTGCTCGTCCTCCACGAAAGTTAGTTTCCATAGGGACCTATGTGCCTTAATAAATCATGCTAAATTGGTTTATTTGTCACATATATTCGGCGTTCTAGCGTCCTTTCGACATAGCTTTTTGATGTTAGCATGATCATACGCATTGACGTCATTTATATAACTATGTTCCTCCTGCGTAAATATTTTTTGTTTGTAAAATAAATAATCGAACGTGACGTATTTTAATAAAAGCAAGTATACGTATAAACTATGTATACATAAAAATAGAGGAACACAAAATAGTTGGGTATCTTCTTTTATCTATTCCTGGTAAGCGATTTCTCAAAAAAAAAAATCATTAAAAACATGTTGGAAATAGTCCCTTTTGTCATACCATCGACGAGTAAAGTTTAGGTTTATAAGTATCTATTAATCATAATTCATTCTTCTTACAATAACAATTTACAATAATTTTACATTTCTATTTAGAATAAAAATCACATTCATCAAAAAAAATATCTCAAAAGCGTTGAAGCTTAAAAAAATAATTTAAGGTCAATTTTTGACCTTTTTGAAATATATATACACTAGTAAACTATGGTTAAGCCCATGTTGAATTTATATTTTTAACATTTATACATTTTTAAAGAGTTTCTGCTGTACACACCTCTTTCTTTCGTGATCTCCACCGTAACTACGGTCGCAGTAATTACAAAGAGGTCACTGTAGTTTTTAATTATAAAAGTTACGATTTATTATACTGCTGCTCTTTGTCATTGCTCTTCTAAATAATTATATTAATAATTACAATAATTATATTTCATTACGTTTAGTGTCTTAGTTTATACTAAAGCAACGTAAAGTAAACAGCAAAATATATCGTAGTCCGGTGAAGCTGTGAAGACCCTAAATAAGGCCAGTAGCGTAGTCAGTTCGAGAAAAAAAAAGAAGCAAAATATATCTGTTTTAATTTTGTGTTGGTTTAATTTGATGTTAGCCTCATAATATATCTTACGTAATATAACAAAATACATACTATAATCTGACCAGAGGATGCATGCATGATTTATAAAACGGATTATGTACATTGGCTTAATGATTTTGTAGTTATAAGCATACGAACAAACAAAGCACAAAGAGATGCGTTGTATTTTATAATATGTAAGAATTATGGCAGATCCATTAACACCTATACAAGAAACGGGTTTTTTTGTTCCCCTATTGTAAGCATGGTAGTACATAAATGAACTTATGTCAAAATTGTATGATAGCAATTTAAACTACAAAGTAAAATAAATAATAAAAATCTTTGAACTGTGAAATGGACTCGCTACTGGACAAAATATATTAATAGAAACAATTTTTTTTGGTAAATGCATGATTATTTTATTTTATTTTTTCGATCTGACTACAGTATTGATCTAGCAAGGATTTAACAGCTTCACCGGACTACGGCAAGTGTATGATACAAACATATGTATGCAGGCTGATACAGAACAGCCAGTACCCGAGTCCTGCTGAAACTTAGAATTCTTTAATTTACAATACATTTTTTATTTTTAAATTTACAATATTACCGTAAATTTTAGATTTACCACATAGCTAGGTGTCAAAGAACAACTTTCATTTTTTATTTTATTTTTTATAATATAACATACCAAGTTTGTCGAGAGAAGATATTACAAACTGCGAAAATAATCAAAGAGATCTCTTCTATAAGAAATTCATTTCGTTTGGAGATATTTCAATGATCTAAAGTATGTTATTTAAGCATTCCTACTAAACTATTCGTCTAAGATTGTAATAAACATGCAAACGGAGCCCTTAACGAATGTAGTTATAAAATAAAAAGGGAAAAAGTAAAGGAAATGAGAAATGCCACGCTCCACTCTTTCGTTCGACCTCACACATTACTCCTACGTATAAATATACGTAGCACATTGTTGCTAATGAAGCGTCTTCGTTTGCAAGCGGAAATCTATTTGCTTTGACCTATCGTTTATAGTACAAGGAAACATACACTCATTATACTTTATATTGTGTTTCATCTATGGAGATACATAGAATAAGTACGTAGATGTCATTGTTTATGTAGTCATAACTATACCAATATTTTAATTTGTTTGCATGCTCTAATCTTTAGAACAATCCGTGATTTTTACACAATTAATTTGCATTATATATATTCAAGAAGGCTACATGGAATGTTACAATAGCTAAGAGTGGCGTGACGCAGTATATCAGAGGCCAAGAACGGGTTGGCCACACGATGTGAGCCAAACATAACCTAGAAAGTGCGATCTGTGAATGCCTATGTAAGCGAGATGTAACACGCAGCTGAGTCGCGTAGTTGACGACATACCCAACAGGCATGCTTTATACGGAACATCTTTAGCCTTACTTAACTGCTTTGACATTACTCCAAAATGTTAACAGTTAAATCCAAGCGAAGCCATATGACAGCTAGTTATTGATATATGAACGAATGGACTAAAAAATTTAGTTAAACCTACAAGTTAAGTACATATTTTTTGATCTTCAATATAAAAATTATGTCATAGATCGTATAGACGATGTGTGACAGAAAAGGTTATTCGGTAAAATACATAAAACATATTCAGAAATTTCTGCTCTTGTCCCGCAAAACAGTGTAACCATCAAATCAAAAAGTATGCGGCACATTTTAAGAGACTCTATAACTTCTATATATTAATACGTGAAGCAAATTGTTTGTATCCCTTTTTAACCTATTTCCCGTCAACGGGTGAACTTGAAATTTGGCATAGTTAAAGTTTATATGGCGGAGAAGTGCAGAAAGCTGTTTATTTATATAAAAAGCATTAGAAGTACATTAAATTCATTAAAATATGCACTACTCACACTACTACTCGAATTTTACACAACATATACACACATATAAATATAAAAGACATTTTGACAGCCGTCAATAATTACAAAGTTCAAAAGAGGTTATGAAGGAGGTTGCTATGCTCGACTGTATGTATTTTTTAACTCTTACGTTCCAATTAACTTTTTTCATCCTACATTCAACAATAATATTATAAAATATAACTATTATTTTAAAGTTTATTATTTTTATGGTGAACTCACTTCAAATGATGAATTAATAAAAAAATGAGCCAAATAATACTTTGTATAATCAAAATAAGAATTTTGTTCATAAAAGTAATCCACGACTTAGACCTCTGCGGTTACAATATTGCAATGCAACCTCATGTAGCAAATAAAAAGAATTTATTTTCAAAAGCTAATGGTAGTATTAAAAACATCTTTGTCTTGGATTCACCATTTCATTGTATTGTGGATCCATTACTTTTCCAAACGATGATACTGGGCAAATCACTATTTCTCATAATTAACAGACTACATTTAATTCAATATCACCCAGAAATACCACCTACCCAAGGTGTGTAAAATTAATCGAAAATTGTGTCATAGGTTGCGATATTTTTTTTTAATTCGTAAAGTAATGTTTACCTAAAATTTGAGAGCTTTACCACGTGATTTTTTTTTCAAATTTATAATTAATTTCAATTTTCATTTACACATAGATTTTTTTAAATGTTTATATAATTAAAGATCATAGCAAATAAATGAGTAGCCATGATGAAAACTTTTGATTATATGAGTATATATACCTTTTAACAAAAGAACCCTAATAAAGTTCAAATTTTAAAAAATCAAATATCTATGGTCGAATGTCGACCAGTGGGCGCCCACTAGTGCTTATAAAGACATAAAGCGCTTGAACTTTGAATGAGTCAAAGGAATTTGACAGGATATTTCACAATGGACAAAATTATATAGCAAAGAGCAAAAGTACTTAGTGCCTAAAAGGTATGAAATAGGGTATCATGAACACAAACGGTAATCCTATATGTGAAAAGATTGCCCTATTGAATATTTTGGAGGTCAAAAAACAATATTTTTTCTTCAATTCAAATAAGAACGATATCGAATGTCAACATTTTTTTGAAACTACGAAATATCAAATCAAGACCGGCTTTTCGAACAGACGACGACAGTAACCTTGTTAGCACTCTCTCATGGATCGATTGCATTGTCGATTACATTTGCAACCTGAGGAGAGTTTATTAAAATTCACTACGGAAAAAATGGATTGAAATTGTGGTATTCGATTATCTTACAAAAAATAGTAACAAGAAATAATACATTCTTAAAAAAATGTATTCTAAAAAATTGTATCGGACCTCTTGGCCGTAGTTAGCCTAGTCTTAGATTGTCATAAACCTCCTAATACCCCCATCACTAAACGTTTCTGATCCGATTGTGAAGGGTTCGATGGTGTATTATTGAAACCCAAAGCTTAATATTATTTAAATTAAAATATAACCCTTTGAAAACATCCTCTTTCCAATAAAAATATAATGGTAAAAATCGGTTTAAAATGAGGTTCTGATTAAAAAAGAAAATGAATTAGGAATCTTCTTATTTAAAAGTTGTTTTATTTCATTATTGGCAACCAACTATAGTTGATTATTACTTTATTTGTCGAATAGATTGATATTACAAGTTTCTTGCGACCATTACAATGAATTAACAGGATGGTGGCCGTCTTGCTAGAACTTTCCAGGGAGTTTTTGTGGCAAGTAAAGATACGGGTAAAAATATAAAAATAAAAGTCCAAAAGCAAATTATCGATTTATCGGACTTTGTTTAAGCACCATATCAAGCGGGTTTTAGTGACAAAGAGCTATTATGGGGTAGATCAATGTGCGAACGATGGCATTGACTGAAATTGACACCTTTATCTGCGCATTCACTAAAACTATTGTAACGTTGATACATTTTTTAATGTATGTCAAAAAGATAAATCTGAATGAGTATCATGCTGGTTCTTCTAGTCATTGACCAAATTTCATGTACTACTAATATCTGCCGGCAGCTTCGTCCACATGAATAGTTAAGTTAAAAGACAGGGCTAACGCTAAATCGCAGCAAAAACTCGCAAGAGAAAATAAAAATCGATTTTGAAATATTCTTCATCATCATCGCTCTTA